>OX578144.1:110977315-111577315 GCA_951213105.1 Amaurobius ferox | reverse complement strand
ATTCTTATAATACCTCTAATCCACCTGAATATAACCTTTATAAAAAAAATTTTGAAGATTTTTGGTATTCTATAAAAGTCATGTTTATACTTTTTTTTCTTTCAATTTTCAAGTTATACTTATCTGCGTTTGTTCTTTTCAATCCCTTCGTATATTGAAGTTGCCACTTTTGTTCATAGAACACTCCATTCCTATGGGAAAATTTATTAAAAGCATTCCTTAATTTTTTTTATTTTATAGGTTACTAAAATGTGTTGCCCTAGTCCTAAATAAGTGCTCGCTACTTAAATAATACAGATAAAAATAACACGACTCAATTTTCAAATCTCCTTTTTTGAACTTATATCATTGTTGCACTCTGTTTTTTCATGTGCAACCATGCCAAATATGCAACACAGGTGTAATATGCCCTGCATAAGCTTCTTTGATTATATAGGACGAAATATTTAAAATTTGCAGAGTTCGAAAGCCCGTAAATTAAATGCACTTACTTTGCAATCTTCAGTTTTTTTTTTGTCCAAATAAAACACCTGCTATCATCGGCAAAGAAAGAATAGATTTGGCAAATTGACAGAAAATTGTTATTTTTTATTTTAAAAATTTGTAACTTTTAAACTAATTTCAATTTTAAAAAATCTCGCTGAGATGCACATAAGAGGGATATGAAATACCTATAACAAATTTCACTACTATCCAAAGTTTCGATTTTCTACTAACTATAATGAAAAATGACAAAAACACAGATCCTCACCTGAATATTTGAAGGCTTTTGGTGCTTCATAAAAAAATTATGTTGATCCATTTATGCTTTTTTCAATTTTCAAGTTATACTTCTCTAGGTTTGTTCTTTCCCACCCTTTTATTATCTAATTGCGGTTGTGACTTTTAGTTTGTAAAACACTCCATTCCTAATGCATGAAAAAATGTATTAAAAGCATTTCCATTTCTTCATCTTTTAAATTGGGATCACAACATTAAATCATAGTTTAGTTTTGGATTTTCTATTTTATATCTTATAGAATGTAAATTATATTAAAAAGAAACTTTAAATAACATGTAGAAAATTAATCTTGCATGTAAATTCTTTACCAGAACCTTTTCTAAATTCCACTGAATGTTTTTTAGTCCAATTATAACTCCCCTCTATATCTTTCCTTAAAAGTTATGGCTCTTGGTATTATCGAAATCTGTGGTATTATTTTCCAAGAACTTTTGAGCCCGAAAAATCAATTATATATGCCTAACCCTCTTAAAATTTTTGTTTAGAAATCTAAACCACCTACTATCTTGTTTAGAAATCTGAATAACACAGCTCAATATCAGATCTCTTGATATGTAGAAAAAAAAAGATTTCACTGGCTGCTATAAAGTGTTACCCCATTTAAAAAAATATTCCATGGATTTTTTCACCCAGTGTTTCATAAAGTCTTGATTTTGTGCAATTTTTCCTCCTACAAATCCTGGTGTTTATAGAAAATGGATATTTCTAAATATTCTGCAATAGGAGATAACCAAAGTGAATTCCATTTGTAAGAAAGATGCTTGTTTTAAGAAAAATTTTATATTTATCTATTTTATCCAGTGAACATACCGGTATTTCAATTATTTCTATTCAACTTATTAATATTTTAGTTCTTTTTAAACCTTTCTAGGGGAATGTAAATGACATAATTAAATATCTTAATTCTCAGTGAGGACAAGCTTCACATTTGTGAAAAAAAAAAAAGCAAAGATATCATATTTTTTAACAATGAAAAGATATGCTGAAAATATATTGTACAATATTAAATGCTTTGAGAAAGCATTAGTGTATTTTCGGAAAAGCTAGCATATTCAAATTTTATATGTAAATGTTGCTAAACTAAAGTATTTTATTAAAGTTGAAACTTTTTACTTTAAATAGTTCTATAATTAGTGTTTCAATTGTTAAATCCAGTTAATAAAACATTAAAATATTATCTTTGTTTTTATTGTAAAAATATTCATAATGTATTTAATTGAATATGCATATTTACCCTAATTTGCATATATTGTACTGTTTCATATTTGCCACATGATTTGTAGTATAGCATTGAATGTTGGGGATAAAGTATATGGAATTGCTCAATATTCATATAGAATAAAATCAGTGATTTACATTGAATTTCCCCCTCTCCATATTTTTATAATTAAATTTAATTTATTGAAAATTTTATTAGATCAATTATATGTATAACATTTAATTTTATGTATTTGTACATAGGTATAACTTTAATGCTTTCACAATTTGCTTAGTATGTTCATCCTTTAGTAAATTTATTCCAATTAACAAATACACTGTTTAATAAATTTGAATCTTTTATTTCCTTTAAGGCAGTGGGTGATTCGTATAGTTTTAACACCAATTCACAATATGGTATGTTTTCATTACAGATATCTATATATATATATATATATTTTTAATAACCTTAATTCCTAATATATTTATTTTAGCCAGATATATTGCATGAAAATTCAGGCATAAAAAAGACCAGGCTTAGAAATTAGGAGCAGAAAATCAGGCATCAATAGCACCTAACCATTTTTCTTCAGTTGCCAAAATGTTTTACTTAGGTGCAAATTCAAAATTATTTTACATTATGTGGCTCATAAAATAAATAGCCTTTTATTAGCATCCTTGCCTTTAACTCACTGCGCAGATATGTGTTAGAAGGAAAAATAAATAGTTGATCAGTCAAAATTTGCGTTATACATACAAAAAAAAAAAAAAAAAGGCCAGAAGGTTAAGAAGTTAGGCTTTAAATAAATAGGATGACTGGGTCATCAAAACCAAATTTATAGGTGCAAAATAAGACTAACGACTGCTCATTTCGAAACCCCATAAAAATTTCATTGGACAAGCATGTAAAGATTGAATAAACATAACTGGTTTCAATGGCAATAAAGAACCTTCATCATGATAAATGAGACAAAGCATCAGTACCAACAAAGGCAAGATTGCTTCAAGCTATATCTAACAACTTATATGCTGTGCTTAATGAACTTATTATTTTACAAAGTAATTTACATTTATCAAATTGGTTGTTTGTTCATTAACATTTCCCTTAAAAAATTACATTTTATTTTTGTTCATATTTTTACCTAATTGGTTTGAAAGTCATATCCCATTTCATGATTGCCTTCAGTGTGTCGTCATATGAACACTTTTGGTATAGATTTTTCGAGAATGGTATGTGGTACAATAGTTTTAAAAACAGGTTTTGAATGAGCACAAAAACTAAAAGAAACACCCATGTACACAAAGGAAACAAAAAATGTGTTGAACAGTGCTGTAAAAAAGCAAAAACAATTTACTTGTATGTATAGTCGTTTTAAACTACTAAAGCTGCCTTAACTATATTTTCATTCCCATGATTTATGGTGTAAAAGAAAGCTAAAAGAGATATCTTGCTTAAAATGTTATTGCCTTTGTGCTTGTAATATTTGTATACTTCTCTCTAACAAATGCTGAGTTGCATACTGAGCCGAAAGTCATATTTTCTTGTTACTATGTACATAGCAATGAGAATGTAATTGTAAAGCTGTGTAATATACAGCTGTTATGAATCGGTGATTCACAATCGAGAATTTGCTCATGCCCTATTGATATAGTTATTTCTCAAAATTATAGTTTATTCCAAATATTACATCACACAAAACATTTGAGGTCCACTCAAAGTATTTCAGTATATTATTTTGTATTAAAATTTATATAGTAGCATAAGAACAAGTGAAAGTATCGCTTGTTTCCGTTCTACTATACAAAGTTAATAAAGAGTTATGTCATTGCTTCTATACAAAGTCAAACCATTGCTTGAAGCACATAAGAATCCCAATCTTTTCCAACTCTGAGATGATTTTTCTTGTAGCATTAATATAAATATATAATTAAATTGTAAAAAATTATATAAATTCTTACCTCATATAATGATGTAGGAATTTACTTAATTCAGTGCAATAGTAAGTTTGCCTCATCTCTCTCGCAGCTTTGAATGTGATGTAAATTAACTGTTTAGTTATCAGACAACACATTGCATGGAATACTAATTGGGAATTCTTTGCATAGTACAATTAGATTTTGTAAACATTGTTTCTAGAAACCAATTGCTTTTCAGCCACTGAATAATTTTTTTCCTAGCAGTGTGCTAAGCATATCTTTGTCTCTAAATTTATATAAATGCTATTATCGCATCTAAAAATATTGTGTCTAAATTTAAAAAAAAATCTTCAATGGCAAAACGTTAGAAATTATTATGAAGCTACTGTAATAAATAAAAGGGTCTTCAATATATATTTAAAATCTATCAATCCATAAGATAATCAATATTCATTTGGAGTTCTGCTCTGTTTACAAACTGGTTCCATTGCAGATAACAGCAAATACGGACAAGTTTCATTTTTATGCACACATCAACATGGAAATAGCCAGTAGTAGTAAATTTCTGTTCCATGCTGGCTAGCACATAAGTGCAAAACTAGTCCATGAATGCTATTATCTGTAATGGAAATGCTATCCTGACTTTGGTAATGCATCTTAAAAGGTGAGTTCTATTTGTATAGGTTCTTTACTTTGATAATCTATCACTAGTTAGCTATATATTAGTTAATCTGCATTTGATTTAAAACTTCTGGATCTCATTGACTTTGTATGTGGACAGTTGCAGATTAAATTCTATATATCTGAGCCATTGTCTGAATTTCCAACAGTTTTGTTACCATTTTCCTCCAGGCTTTACTATGTATATAATATATCATAATGCTTAACATAAAATTTGTTAGATGTTCAAATATGTATGGCATGGATAAAGAAGGCAAAGGTTGGAACCACCGATTAAAATGCATGTAAAAACTATTAATTTTTGAGCAGCAGCATCTGTGCTATATATTCTTGTAATTATATGTTCTTAAATGGAGATGTTTAACTTTCTGATGCTAAAAGCTCTTTGGAAAAGACTAAACATGCTCACATTAAAAAAAATTGTAAATATCTTCTTTTGATGAAAACACATGTCTTATATCTGAAAAAAAAAATAAATGGCATTTAATGGTTTTCTGCTTTTGTTTTATTTGTTTAAAGTAAAAATTTTAAATCAAATTTCATATTATTCAGTTTGGAACGTACACAAGTTTAAAAATTAATAAATCTTTAATCACTGCTGAATCACTAGTCATCTATTTTATTTCCTTCTTCCTCCAATAATTCAAAAATGCTCTTCAATTTTGATTGTGGATTTCTTTAAAGCTTTTCATATGTAAAAAAAAAATCATCAATCTGTTTACTGATTTGTCAATGATATTGTTTTACTGAAGTTCAACATAGCCTGGTCTATTATTATTTTCCATTAATCTATTTGTTTCATCCATCACTCCCTACCTCTTGTCAGATAACACATTGCCAACTGGAGATGTAAATCAACATGATTTGAATATTGAGAACTGGAAATGTTGATTTATGCCTTTTGAGTGGTTACACATGGATCACGGACCAGATACATGATCCAATAACTTCTGATTTTGAAACATCGAAAACCAGAAATGTATCAATTCATGTATTTTGAGCAGCGGTGTACTGCAATGGAAAAGAACAGAGCTCCGAACAAGAAGGGGACACCTCTTATGATAACACATTTTTAGTGTAAGGGCCAAAGACTATTATGGGAAAAGGTGCAAAAAGTCTCATCACTGGTGAGTGGCATTATCATCAGACAAAAATGCATCCTTTATATATTTAACAAAAACGCTTCTAAAAATGCACAAGACTAGAATATTTATGCAGTTAATACAGCGGTCCATAATGTGTTAGGATATAAAGTGTTCTGTGGCCAAAAATATATTGGAGCCACTTATGAACAAAAAGCATGTATTAGCAGAAATGGTTTCTTCACACAAACCAATGTCTAAATCTATATTACTATAGATTGAGTCAAATATTTTACAAAATGAAAATACATTAAACTTTCATAAATACATAACAAAAGTAAAATTTATTTCTACAAAAATAAAAATAGTTAAAATTAAATTAGCATCACAATACAGATAAATTAAACAATTTCATATATTTGGCAATCTGAAAGGAAGTAAAAGAAGTTTTGTACACCTATCTTTAAATAGAGAAGTCACATTTTGCATCAAGCATTGTGCCATACTTTTGCAGCATTTTTTGCTGCACATATGAAAGAATTGTTAAATAAGCTTGTTGCCACAAGGTATTAGCAGTACTCACAACCCTATGATTAAAGAAAGGAATAACATTAGGATAAAGCCAAGTGGGGAGAAAGGGAATTATAAAATTGAAAATATGAAATGCATGCAAAATAATTTTTGCATAAGTAAAAAGAGACAAGTTACTATTAAACACTATTACATAGTTTAAGCCTACAGATTACATTTTTTAATACAGAAAATTACATTATTTAATCCAATACTACACTGTGGGAAATTTGTATAATCTCATTTTAATATAATAAAATTTACTTTTTAATTAACACTTTACAACAAAGTTGAAAGTGTTTATGACTTTGTTCATTCTGTCTGTCTGTCCGTCCGTTAGCACGATAACTGCTGTAAAAATGACTTAATCAAAATGAAATTTTAGTATGTTGTTCAGATGGTCTGTAGGACCTATGGGAATATAAATGAATAATATCACCCAATTAGTTTTGGATTGAACCCAGGTTGAAAAAATGAAATACATTGAGACCTAATTTTTCAAACATTTTTTAAGGGGATTTAAAATTCACAAATTGCTTCGAAAATTTTAGGTAATATTCATATTGTTCCATAAAATATATAGAAATAAATTCAGCAAAATATATTCAGTAGTTTTTTAAATAAAAATTAAAATAATAATTATATCTCTTATATGAAGCGATCACGTGACCATGATATAAAAAGATCACGTGACCCACTTCAAAATGATATATGGCATCCATCTTGTTTCAAAATCGTGATTTTTAAAGTTCTTTTTAATTCATATTGAGTGTTGTATCCATCCTAAAACCACTTTATTTTTGCTTAAATTCTGTGCATCTACATACTGAAACAACGCAATTACAATATATTTGAGTTTAAATGCTCATCCAAATTTGATTATTTCTACAACGAAGCCTATTTTTCACTTATGTAAACAGCAAAATATGTAGAATGAGTTGTATTAGAATTGCTGTATTTCTTTAACACAAAATTATTTAGCTCACGGAGTCTGCATAGCTGATATGAATGAAATATTCATTGATTTTACAAAGAGAAGGACGATTTTTTTTCGATGAAGTTTTAAGCATAGAGTTTAATTACTTGTAGCTCCATGGTCTTAATTTTGAAATAAAATAAATTATTATAGTATTGTGATGAATGAAATGAATGGGAAATTGTTTATGAATGAAATGCTGCTTTTATAGAGATAGCCAGGCATGTTATCTATGACGTCATTTGAATGAATTTCAGTTGTTTTCGATGAAGTTTTCAAATATAATAAATTATCGTAGTATTATGATAATTCTAAAATTATTACCCAGGAATGTATCGCACTTTAGAGATGTTTAAACCAGGCAATTTATATTTCAATGCCATCATTTGAATGAAGTTCATTTTTTTCGATGAAGGTTTAAGTTTTCAAATATAATAAATTAATTTAGTATTGTGATAAGTTTTAAAATATTACCGAGAAATGTATTGCATTTTAGACATGTTTAAATAAAATTGCATTGAAGTTGGAAAGTGTTTCATAATCAATGCTTTAAGCATGATTCATCTTTCTTGTTTAATGTAGAAAAGGGAAAATTTTAATATATGCTTTTAACTTAATTAAGTTGGATTTTGAAGTTTACAGACAATGAGGCTAAATTCAGGAAATATTCTGATGCAAATTTTACCACCCTACAGTGAAATGAAGAATAACAAGACTTAAAAACCTGTTTCTGTTTGTCTGCCATAGCTTATAACTCGAGAATGGTTCAACGGATTTACATATATTTTTCACTGGTTTGTTAAGCAGATTTATGACTAAAATTACTTCTGACTTCATACCTTCAAAAAAAAAAAAAAAAATCTTATTTGACACCAAAAATTTAATGTCTACAGTAATCTCTCAATTATTGCAGTTTTCAAATTATCACAGTTTATAAATTGCTACCAAAAATTCAAATTGTATTTTTCCAAGGATTCAATTCTTTTATTTTCATGAAAAACATAATTATATATATTTGATAAACTTTTGATTATTGTAGCTGTGTTTTCATTATCTTTTACATTGCAATAAAATCCCATATACTTGAAATATTGGTGAGCATTTTGGAAGTTTGGGAATACATCATGGTTTTTTGTATGGATTATTATGTTTGATTAACATGGTTTTGATTATTGAAGTTATTTTGTGGGATTAATTAACCATGATAATAGAGTGATTACCTTAAGATGCAGCAAATCGTGTGATTGCGAAAATGTATAATACAGCAGAAACACGTTATTGCTGTAGACAATTATCAAAATCAAATTAAAACAAGAAAGATCAATCATGCTTAAAGCATTGATTATGAAACACTTTCCAACTTCAATGCAATTTTATCTAAACAAGTCTAAAATGCAATACATTCCTCGGTAATATTTTGAAACTTATCACAATACTGCATTAATTTATTATATTTGAAAACTTAAACCTTCATCGAAAAAAATGAACTTCATTCAAATGACGGCATTGAAATATAAATTGCCTGGTTTAAACATCTCTAAAATGTTATACATTCCTCGGTAATAGTTTTACAATTATCATGATACTACGATAATTTAATATATTTGAAAACTTCATCGAAAACAACTGAAATTAATTCAAATGACGTCATAGAAAAAATAACACGCCTGGATCTCTCTATAAAAACAGGATTTCATTCATAACTTTCTCCCATTCATTTCATTCATCACAATACTATAATAATTTATTTTAGTTAAACATTTTGTTTAAGACCATGGAGCTACAAAAAATTAAACCCTATGCTTGAAACTTCATCGAAAAACATCGTCCTTCTCTTTATGAAATCAATTAATATTTCATTCATATCAGCCATGCAGACTCCATGGACTAAATTATTTTGTGTTAAACAAATACAGGAATTCTAATACAACTCATTCTATATATTTTGCTGTTTACATTTTACATAGGTGAAAAATAGGCTTAGTTGTAGAAATAATCAAATTTAGATGAGCATTTAAAACTCAAATATATTGTCATTGCGTTGTTTCAGTATGTAGATGCACAGAATTTAAGCAAAAATAAAGTAGTTTTAGGACGGATACAACACTCAATATGAATTAAAAAGAACTTAAAAAAATCACGATTTTGAAACAAGATGGATGCCATATATCATTTTGAAGTGGGTCACGTGATCGTTTCATATAAGAGGTGTAATTATTATTTTAATTTTTATTTAAAAAACTACTGAATATATTTCGCTGAATTTTTTTTTATATATTTTATGGAAAAATTTGAATATTACCTAAAATTTTCGAAGCAATTTGTGAATTTTAAATCCGATTAAAAAATGTTTGAAAAATTAGGTCCCATAGGGCTCAATGTATTTCATTTTTTCGACCCGGGTTTAATCCAAAACTAATTGGGTGATATTATTCATTTATATTCCCATAGGTTCTACAGACCGTCTGAACAACATACTAAAATTTCATTTTGATTAAGTCATTTTTACGGCAGTTATCGTGCTAACAGACAGACAGAATGAACAAAGTCATAAACACTTTTCAACTTTGTTGTAAAGTGTTAATGATGCACAAAACAGAAAAATCGTAAAATAGGAAACTCTGTAGGGATATAAAGTCAATTTTTCTCTGTATAAGAAAAAGGTTTGCTATGCAATTTAAACAAAAAATCAAATCTGTGAGAAAAGAGTATTAAATTCAAGTTTCTATTTTCGAATTAATCTATTTAAACTCAAAATATACCTGTGAAAATACTTTAAAATTAGATCCACTTTCTTTAAATCTTCATCTATAACTTGAAGTATGTAATCCCTGAACTGATCCAGATCTTCATCTAATACAACTGCAAAAATTTTAGGAATTTAAATCCTTTTGGACCACCAAACTATACATTTTAGTAAACATTAATTTCAAGTTTGAAAAAACGAAAGTATCTATATACATTTATGACCAATTAATATAATCAAATCCAAACATTGACTGGTAACTGTTGAATTATAGTACAACTTCATTGATTTTCAATTTTTAATAAGACAAACGTTTTCCCTTTAAACAAATATTGCTAATTATTAACTTTGATAATCTAAACTGTTTCTCATTCTCATCAACGTTCTAGTGCAGTAAAAGAAAATCTGATGTATGTAGCACATGATTTTTATTTAACTTCTTTCACAGTGAAATAAAATGTCTTTAACATGGAATTGTACATTAACATTTAGCACATTTTTGAATATCAACATTAAAACTATTTAGAAATTCCACATTAAGTTATATTTTGTACAAATCTAACTTGACAATTAGATATATTACTAGTATCCACTAAGCAATATAGTCCATATATTAAAAAAATTTAATAATTCTCAATTTGGCATTAATTTCATTAATTATGCCAATTTGGAGACATTTTCATTAGTTTAGCATCTATTTTATTAATTGTATCAATTTTGCCAATTTGGAGACATTTTTGTCAATTTGGTACCATTTTCAAAAATTACCTTCGTCAAATTAGTCGCTGAATATGCAGATGGAAAGTGAACACATAGGACAAAACATACTACTTTTTATGTAATTTTTTAATAAATTTAGTTGAAAACTTGCAGTATCTTGAAAACGGCTTCATAATAGCACTCTAAAGTTTGCATCATTTTTTTCTAATAAAAAATTACATCTGAAATGATTAAGTTTTATTATATTGAAAATGCTGATTTTTTTTTAAATTTGGGAAATCTTCTGAAGATTTGATTGCATTTAAACCCAATAGAATTTCAGTACTCAATAATTGTAATAATTATACCACATTACATATTCAAAATGCTTCATTTGTTTGTGAGATATTGTGTCCATAGACTCACGGATACACACAGAGGCATCACCTCAAAAAATTTTGATTTGAGTTCACAGGTGTTTGAAACATGCTCTTTTGTTGAAAAATCAAATTTTTGACCCCATTACAATACTTTCTCTATACATTATACTATGCATGTAAGGAAAGTAGTAATGAAAAAATATAGTAAAAATAATGAAAAATGGAAAGCAGAATACAGGGTTTCCATTTAAACTACATAATAAAATTCCTTGACTTTTTTAGATAGGTATTTGAAATATTCCTGGTCAAAAAATTGCATAAACATGAAATCGAACCAAACCGTACGGCTCTTAAAATATTACATTTATCTGGCAACGAGAAAAATACAGGTAATTGATGGTGCAATATATCCAAGTAATATTATAAAATTACTAAAAAGAACTTTCTAAGAATTTAAAATTTCATATCTTATCTATTGTTTACTGACTGATTGTATAATTTTTCACAGGTTTCAGACTATCATGTCTAAAATATTCTTATGTCAGTATAACAGCATTGTTATTCAAAGGTTTCTGAAATAAAATATACAGTGACCTGTTGTTAGAATGTGCAGTCAAGGGGGCAACATTTATTGTCCGTATTAACGAGAGTCTATTATTAAGTCCATAAATCTTAAGTAATGATAAAAAATAGTAATGAAAGTTTGTTTTTCTAAATTTTACAAACTTAAAAGCTATATTATAAAAAACTTGAAAAAAAAAATAAATAACAAGAAAAATTTAATTCAGAAATTTTATTGATAGTATGTATAATGAGAAAAAATAAAATATTAATATTTAATGCATGAACAAAATGCAATATGTATTATTATTTAAAAAATGAAATAATCATCATTTGTTCCTTCTAGATAACTAATCTTCTTTTTATGCCATTCTCAATTTTAGCCAATTGTTCAAAAGTATTTTCTGAAAAATCTGATTGATAAAATTAAATAAATTTTGTCTATCTTAATGAATAAATGATACGTATTAAACAATGTTTATAATGAACATATAACGTCCATGGACCTTAAACAGGGAATCTGTATTTGTATGCAATAACAAGAAATCCGTCTTAAAAGGGGGCCATCTTAACGAGAATTTACTTAAATTCTAAAATAAATCTTTGAAAGCAGAGAAATATAGAAACCTTGAGAGCTCAGCACCCATTCTTTCACTAGAGTTCTAACTTCATTGATATTCTCTGCCCCTCCTATTTTAGCTGTCTTCAGTACAGGTTCATCTTCATTGGCATTAGATTGCCTTTTGGCAGATTCAATACACTAAAGTATCAAAATGAAAAAAAATGAAATAAAGACAATTTTATTAACATTTAAGGTTTCATTAATATAATATTTTTAATCTATATAAATAAAATTGAAAATCTGCTGTATGTGTGTGTGTGTGTGTTTGTCTCATCATCACGAAAGAATGGTTACACCAAAATTTGTGTTTGTGAGTAGCTTCAAAATAGCTCCATTTTAAATTTAGTCATAAAATCGAACCTTCCATAGCAGATGATATTTTTCCTGCAAATTGATTTGAAGAAAAATATATTATTTTGCTTAGCAAAGGAATTAAATCCATTGTGTTTATACAACAGACGACTTTTATTAAATCTTTTCTGACTTAAATAATAAAGAAATGGATATAAAAATTGATGATGGTTCCAGTCTGCTGGAATCGAAATGGTTTTGCGTGAATAACATTTTGTAAAATAAAACTTCAGTAAAGTTCAATAAGTTTATTCGAATTTTTTAGACTCATTTGTTTCGTTTAAAAGCTTTCAAAGTGCTACAAATTACTTGTTAACTGTTTATAGCTGACTAGCACTTTTAATTTTTCTCCATTTTCATCTGGATACTTTGACCATAGACTTCATGTCAAAATATCCAATTATTTTAATAACTTGCTTGGCAGTTTATAAATTAAACTTATATAATATATCTGACAAGATTTTACATACAAGTTAATCTTTAAATTTGCCTTGTGGCACATAAATACATCAATTCTGTTCGAACCTCATCAATCACTAACCATATTTAAAATTCCCAAGTTCATTTAACCTTCTAAATTTTAACAAAATAAAATACCTGTATGAACCAATATTTCACCAAGGAGTAGGTAAATAGACTGATATGCAACAATCGTGACATTTTAAATATTACAGCTTCCCCACTCGGGTTAAAATACTAAAATATCAAAATTATAACTACTATGCATCGACAACTAAGAGTTCAATCTAAAATCTAATTATACACACTTGTAGGGCTAGCAAAGAGCTACAAATTGTGGCTTATTATTCATAGCTAGCACTTTTAAGTTTTGAGACATAGCCATTACAATCTAGAAAAAAGGAAAATTTTTCAATCTTCTTCTTGACAAGACGATTACTGAGAAACTATAAGAGTTTTATAAAAAACAAATATAGATTTAGAAACTAAATTTACTAATACATATTTTGGTCCTTTACAATTTATATCTATCTTTTATAATTTAGAGGATGAGTTAAAT
This sequence comes from Amaurobius ferox, assembly GCA_951213105.1. Taxonomy (NCBI): domain Eukaryota; kingdom Metazoa; phylum Arthropoda; class Arachnida; order Araneae; family Amaurobiidae; genus Amaurobius; species Amaurobius ferox. The sequence goes on along the minus strand of OX578144.1, from coordinate 111,563,734 downwards.
CAAGGAGGAGAAAAACAGTCGCTCGGACAGATATGTTTAAGTTTTTTCGAAAAAAATTAGTATAAAATATTGAAATTATTTTTATGTATTCATAATCTAGACCGTATTTCCGACAAAATAAGTAAATATATTTACATTTTTATCTATCACGTTTGCAGATATTAGCAGCCAAAGTGTTTACATTTCTCGTAACACGCTGATTACTGCAAGAGATACCCCAAACATAGATGTATTCACATCAAAAATTAATTTTATCAGAATTGGGGGGGGGGGGGGGGGGATATTGATATTTTCACTGTTTTATTTTGTCAAAGATTTTCCAAACTCATATATTGTGTTAGTGGTATATGTATATCTTCTAGTACCATTTTGGCATATATTGATCAAATTTCATATATTTTGTAAATTTATTTACAAACATATAGAATGTTTTATTCTTTAGATCTGCATGTGAAGACAAGTTTGCATAGCAAGAACAGAGATACTTATATTTATTTTTAGGAGAACTAAATTAAATGTTTTAATAGAATGTTTTTTCTCAATGTCATTTATAATATTACAGGAATTTGCACATAATTGTGGTTGGTTGGTTGATTATGGTTTAATGGCACAAGATCCAAAGAGGATATGCTGCGCCAGACATATGGTACCAAGATACATAAATTACTATGGGTTAAAACATGTGTATAATTTAAAAAAGTGATAATGTGTGAAAAAACCATGACTATGGAACATGTACAACAATGAAAACGAGATGAAAAATGACTAAAAGGTTATAAAAAGTGAAGTTAAAAATGATGGAAAAAACCAATGTCTAGTAGGAATGGGAAAAGCTCCAAATGAGGATTTTCTCCAATCAATTCTGCCAAGTGTAAAGTATAAGTCTTGAAATGCTTAAAACGGAAATGTTTATATTTCGAACACTCAATTAAAATATGTTTGATACTTGCTGACGTTTGACAACTATTACAAAAGGGTTCAATTTCTCCTAAAAGTAAGTGTCTGTGGGTAAAACGAGTATGACCAATGCGCAAACGAGTTAATATAACATCAAGTTTCCTACACTGAAAACTAGTCCACTTCTGTATTAAAGGCTTTATCTCATACAATTTATTTTGAGTTTGCTGATTCCATGAGTGTTGCCATTTATCATATAATATTTTACTAATAATTTTCTTAATATCTGTCAAAGGAATGGGATGATTCATAATACGATTAGCTGTTTTTGCAGCAGTATCAGCCAATTCATTTCCCTTTATACCAACATGTCCCGGAACCCAACAAAATTGGATATGGTGTCCTCGTGCCTTCAGACATAATTGTGAATTTTAATTTATTAACACTTTACAACGAAGTTGAAAAGTGTTTATGACTTTGTTCATTCTGTCTGTCTGTCTGTCCGTTAGCATGATAACTGCCGTAAAAATGACTTAATCAAAATGAAATTTTAGTATGTTGTTCAGACAGTCTGTCAGACCTATGGGAATATAAATGAATAATATCACCCAATTAGTTTTGGATTGAACCCGGGTTGAAAAAATGAAATACATTGAGCTCTATGGGACCTAATTTTTCAAACATTTTTAAGTGGATTTAAAATTCACAAATTGCTTCGAAAATTTTAGGTAATATTCAAATTGTTCCATAAAATATATAAAAAAAAAATTCAGCTAAATATATTCAGTACTTTTTTAAATAAAAATTAAAATAATAATTACATCTCTTATATGCAGCGATCACGTGACCATGATATGAAAAGATCACGTGACCCACTTCAAAATGAAATATAGCATCCGTCTTGTCTCAAAATCGTGATTTTGAGACAAGTTCTTTTTAATTCATATTGAGTGTTGTATCTGTCCTAAAACCACTTTATTTTTGCTTAAATTCTGTGCATCTACATACTGAAACAACGCAATTACAATATATTTAAGTTCAAATGCTCATCCAAATTTGATTATTTCTACAACGAAGCCTATTTTTCACCTATGTAAAATGTAAACAGCAAAATATGTAGGATGAGTTGCATAAGAATTGGTGTATTTCTTTAACGCAAAAGTATTTAGTTCATGGAGTCTGCATAGCTGATATGAATCAAATATTCATTGATTTTACAAAGAGAAGGACGATTTTTTTTTTTATGAAGTTTTACGCATAGAGTTTAATTACTTGTAGCTCCATGGTCTTAATTTAAAAAAAAAAAAAAATTATTATAGCATTCTGATGAATGACATGAATGGGAAATTATTTATGAATGAAATGCTGCTTTATAGAGAGAGCCAGGCGTGTTATTTTTTCTATGACGTCATTTGAATGAATTTCAGTTGTTTTCGATGAAGTTTTCAAATATAATAAATTATCGTAGTATTATGATAATTCTAAAATTATTACCGAGGAATATATCACATTTTAAAGATATTTAAACCAGGCAATTTATATTTCAATGCCATCATTTGAATGAAGTTCATTTTTTTCGATGAAGGTTTAAGTTTTCAAATATAATAAATTAATGTAGTATTGTGATACATTTTAAAATATTACCGAGGAATGTATTGCATTTTAGGCATGTTTAAATAAAATTGCATTGAAGTTGGAAAGTGTTTCATAATCAATGCTTTAAGCATGATTGATCTTTCTTGTTTTATATTATACTGGAACGAATTACCCGACATTACGAGTCCTAAGTAAGTGAACACTAATACCCATTTTGACCTCTCATGCAAATGCACAGAAAAAATCAACATGCATTGTGCATAATACAAAATCACATCTAAATGTATACGAAAAGTCTCCCATGTGTGGGGATTGATTTTAATAAATACAACAGCTTTGGAAAAGTAGAAAAAAAAGTATGATTTTCTATTTTCCTAGAGGCATATGTTGCCCATCACAGAAATTAAAATTTTTAATTTAGAAGAAAATACCTTTTGGTCAGAATACCAAAAGATTGAATACAATTGAAAAACTTCTGTGAAATCCAGATAAGTCGGCAGCTATCTTAATATACCTAATTATTACATTATTGAGTTATAATATTCAATGGTCATGATTTCTATAAATGTTTATTGTTTTTTTCAATTGCGATAGAAAATGTTTTTGGTAATTACTAATGAAATTTGGCAAAAATCTTGGTGAATAATAATTGGGTTAATGTCTAAAATTAATTTTTTTTTAATTTTCTTTCAGTCTTAAACACATTAAAAATAATCATACACAAATATATCTTTTATTCCAATATTTTATAATCACTAATTGAAATATCATCACTGCTTAACAACATTTATCTTGCTATGCAAAATTATCTTCACAGGCAGATCTAAAGAATAAAACACCCGGTATGTTTATAAATAAATTTACAAAATATATGAAATTTAATCAATATATGCCAAAATGGTATTAGAAGATATACCAAAACCACTATCACAATATATGAGTTAGCTAAACACAATATATGAGTTTGGAAAATCTTTGCCAAAATAAAACAGTGAAAATATCAATATTTTCCCCAATTTTAATAAAAACAATTTTTGATATGAAAATCATTTATGCTTGGGGTATCTTTTGCGATAATCAGCTTGTTACGAAAAATGCCTTACATTGGCCCTTAAAATAATTATTTTGATACCTGGATTTTTTTTTTTCAAAATAACACATAAAAAACTAAATAAGAAAACACTAGTATTGCCTAAAGTGACTTACTTGTAAGCTATACCCAAAAACTGGAATCAACATTTAATGATTAAAGATTATATTTGGTGAAAAAAAGTTGTGTTTCATGATTAAATATGTCAAAACATAAATCAATAGTATACTCTAATGTTACATGCAGATAGCAAAAGAAGAGATTAAAAGCAAGAAAGTGCTCAAAAATGCAATGGGGGAGGGCTAAAATAATGCTATGCATTGCTACAGGATTCAAAATACAATTACTTCTATCAGAAAAATGTTAAAAGTTCTTGCGTTAAAGCATTTTGTGCTCGCAGATCATCTCATCACCTGCAACATGCTGCTGAGAAGCAATGACTGCGGAACCATGGTCCACAGGTCACTTGAACACTTTTTTGCTTTTATGCAATACTTTGTTATTGGGCAGATGTCACCTCACTTTAACATGAAAAGATTATTTACAAATGAAAAATAATTACATTGAATAAAGTATTCTGTTTGATGGGATTCTTGTTATGCTTGGCTTGATGTAAATGGGTTTCCTTTTTGGAAAACACTCTATTAGAATTCGATGTGGATGCTGCAAGATGAGAGGATGAATTGGAAAGAACATGCGCAGAGCTAGTTGCATGCTTATTGCTGAACATTTCTAATACTTCTTTCTGTAAGTCCTCAGGTAAAGCATTCAAGACACTCATATCCAACTGAAAAAGCATATTTGAAATGTTTATATAGCATATAAACATTTATAAACAAATAAGAAAATTTCTGAATGTGAAATATGCTGATACATTCAAAAAATGTAATGAGCTAAAACTGATACAGAAATTCTAAAGGAAATTAGATAATGAACTTTGAAACAGTAATTGTCATAAAATTCCATCCATCCACCCTCCACTGAAAGTGCCCCTTCCCTTTTTAACTCAATTTGAAACTCTGAAAAAGTCCATAAAATAGCACCCACTTCCCCTATAAACATTGGAAAAAAATTAAAAATTTTGTCATTGAATAAAATAAATTTATTATGAAAAATGTGCACTGTGATAGCAGAAGCCTTTCGCCTCCAAGGAATGTATGTTGTATACTTTCTTTCTTTTAGCAGAAAATTCCAAGTAAGCCTGCCCCCTTACTTACATTACTCCTAATTTTCTGTCACATTTGAGAGGGCAGATCAATAGAATTCTACTTGTTTCTTTTAGCAGAAAATTCTCGGTTAGTGATCCCCTACATTTCCGAGATTTTCAATTGCATTTCAGGGGGTGGATTGATAAAATTCTACCTGTTTCTTTTAGCAGAAAATTTCCAATGAGTGCCTCCTACATTTTCCAACGCATTTGAAAGATGGATCAATGTAATTCTACTTGTTTTTGTAACAATAAATTCCTAGTAAGCACCACCTACATTCTCTATTGCATTTGAGAAAGCAAATCAACAAAATTCCACTTGATTCTTTTAACAGAATATTTCCAGGAAGAGCCCTCCTATATTTCTGGCTATTTTCCATCGTATTTGAGGTGACAGATCAATGGAATTCTAGTGTTTCTTTTAGCAGAGAATTCCTAACAAGAACCCCCATCCCCTATCTTACATTTTCAATCACATTTGAGGAGAAAATCAACAGAATTCTACTTGTTACTTTTAACAGAAAATTCCCAGTACGCAACCCCTACATTTGCCATCGCATTTGCGGGGGGTGGATCGACAGAATTCTACTTGTTTTTTTTAACAGAAAATTTCCAGTAAGCACTCCCTACATTTTCCATCACATTTAAAAAGGTGGATCAATGGTGGTGATAGGTGTATCAATACAGTTACATCAATGTATCGATACACTACCTTATGCGGGGCTTAAAATGAGAAATTGAAATAGTGGAATTATTTTCAGTTAGGTAGCACTAATATACCCTCAAAAACATATAAAAAATATCGTCTACTGGTTAATATGTCAGACAATCAGTGCAGACCTCTTTTTTATTACTTGAAGAATATGGCATTTTTCCAGGACAAAAGAATATTTATTTTAAAACAATATTTCTCTAGCCATTGTTATGAGGTCTTTGAAGAGTTTCAGAAGAGTTCATTAAAAAGTTTCAATAACACAATAACACATTCTCTATTTCAGACAGTAAATCCTAAGTTAAAATGGAAGGTTTGCTTGTTCTCGCTTTATCTGCTGCAAATACAGTCTCGAAAACGCTTTACTAACATCATAACTGTTGGGTTGCTTTAGAAAGTATGTAATTTGGAGGTTTGAAAAATTACTTTTATTTCTTTTACCCTGGCTCAATATTCTTAATTTGGTAATATTTAAATAATATATATTGGCTTTTTCGTTTATTCTTTAATTAGAATATTTTTAATCTTCTAAATTAATTTTCTTTGTAATATTCTTAATTAAAAATGTTCCATTCCCTAAATTAATATTACTTTTGATTTGTAAATTTTAAAAATTTATTTATTTATTTGATTCCCCTTAAAATTCCCTTTAATTTGATGTCCCATTTTCCCATTTTGGTTAGAAATTCCGTTTGTTCTTCAGTTTCAAGTTATTTCCATGTCTCACTGCAATTCAAAAATTTCATTTGCAGCCATTTTCGGAATTCTGTTTTGCGGTGTTTTTACGGCGATTAATGCACCACCTAAGCGTTTTTCACTCCTCTTTGGAATTCGTGAATTATTTTAATTGGTTCACGTTTTTACGGATCGTCTGCTCTCGGAATTATGAGTTTTATTTTGTCAATTCTAATTTCGGTAATCGAATTTTAATTGCTGCCGTTTGTCTAAACTCCGCCCTTTTTCCCGCACGTATAAATACGCGCGAAGAATTTTTCGGTTTGAGTTTTTTTGTTGAAATCCCTCATCGTGTGTTAGCGCGTGAAGCACGTCCTTTTTTTTCATTGGAACTTATGTTCCACGCGAGATTTTCTATGGAACGTTAAGTTCCTCGCGTACTTTTTTTTTTAACATTGTTGTTTTAATTTAAATGATGGTTTTTTCGAACTTTTATCGTGTAATTCACGAAGTGACTCACAGAAAGATGTGTTGCGAAAATTTATTACGTGTGCTACGAGGAAGAAACGTCTCAAGAAAGTTCGTATGGTAGTTTTATGAAGATCTTAGCATTCCAGAAGTAGTTGTTAGGCCTCTGCTGGTGAATTTTCTCCTGATCCCAAGAAATCCGGTTTAGAAAACCAGTATAGTAAATTCCTGCCTCCAACCTGTGCAGCTCTAATATTTGGAACTTTCCCCCCCTGTCTGATGGCCCAGCCGGGTGAATACAAATGTTTTATTTAAAAACTCTTAGTTTCTATAATTCTGAATATGATTTCTCAATATTTTTTTAAATGTATGATTTAAATTTTATACTGCAAATTTAAAATTCTAAAACTTCATTCTGAGAGCAAATTTCTAAACCTTCATAAATTTATAAGAGCCTGGGTAAATTCTAAAATACTTTAAATTTAATATTTTTGTTAATGATTTTCTGATGGAATTTAAAATAGATTGTTTTGAGTAAAGTTTTTATGCTAATTCCTTAATTCTAACTAAATTGATAAAACTCTAAAATTCTAATGTCTGTCTAAAATTCTAATGTTAATTCTTCCTGAGTTGCCTGCCTGTGAGCAGTGTTTTTGTATTTGTTAATTTGAATTAATTTGAAGATGCAATTTAATAAACTAATTTTCTTTAAACTAAATATAATGCCTTCCTTTATCTCTCTTAAACACAGCAAGTTTTATTCTATCATCTTTCAAACACAACATAACTGTTGAAGTGTTAGGGGGTTTGGAGCATAGGTATTTTTATGAAACTCTTCAATAACATTCTCATAAGAATGGCTACAGAAATATTGCTCTAAAATAAGAATGCTTTCATTCTGTCAAAACATCGTATTCTACAATTTATAAAAAAATAAGTCTATAATTATTGTGTGTTTGAAGTATTAAAAACAGCAGACAATATTTTTGAGGGCATATTAGTGCCATTTCACTAAAAAAAATTCTATTATTTCAATTTTTTGGTATATTATGCAAGTTTTAAATTTGATATGTGCAACTTTTTGATGACCTTATATTATCTGCAATAGCAGTATAATTGATTATCAAAGAAATGAAATTTAATTTTCAGAGATATTGAATGATCACCATCTTGGTGATATTTCCTAAAGTTGGTATTAGCTTGCCAAATTTATTGCCAAGTTTGTCAAAGAAATGTGTCCCCCAGTTCACCAAGCCTGACTGACAGACAGACAGAAAGAAATTGGCTTTACTTATGTATATGTATAGTAATACAAAATTTCTACCAGTAATAATAATTATTTTCCCTTGGTATGAAAAGTATCAGTTATAAAGTAAAAGTTAAATTATTAAACTCTCTTACCTCTTCAATAGACAGAAGGGGAGGTGGAGGGGGTAGCTGTTTGTTTTGAGGTGGCTTATCACTTAGAAAGTCTTTTATCGAACTCCCTTTGGGAACAGGCTTATTGATAAGTCCAAAGTCTTTAGAGGCAAATATCTCCTAGAAAATATAAAACAAATGCAATTGTACAAACTATGAAAGTATCCATAAGAGTAACTCCTAATTTCTTAAAAGTAAATAACAATAGTACTGTGTATATGACTTACATTATTTTTAGGCTCACTATTATGGGTACTGGCACATAAAAAGTTCTTAATATTTTTATGGCCTCTTGTATCTTTCTGAAATGATTCTAGTTTATTCAACTGAATACCTATCTAAAAGTAAAATAGAAGTTATTATTATTAACTGAAATTGTAGTACAGCTAAACAAACAGGAAAATAAAATAAATTTAAGAGTATATCATACAATTACAGTGTGAAAGTCTAGTAGATGCCCTATGCAATGCTTAATAATGCTATCATAAAGCCTTGTAGTGATTGATTAACAGTATACCCATTCTTTGTATAGAATATATAATATAATGAAACTAAAAAACAATTATGTGCAAAATCCTATGTGCAAAATCCTATAGTATTCTAACCGACATTGTTATTCAAAACATTCTATTAAAATTTTAATTTAATTATCTTAAAAATAAGTATCAGAATCTCTGTTCTTACTACATAAATAAAATATCTTAACATCCTGTGCCATTTGTAAACACATTTACAAAAAATATGAAATGTTATCGATATATGCAAAAATGATGATACGGAATTTGATCAATGTATGTTAAAATAAAAGCACAAAAAGGGTATTAAAAGATATACCCATTCTACTTTTGCTTTTAAAATATTTGCCAAAATAAAACAAATGACATAAGAAATTAAAAATATCAATAATTTCCACAATCTTTAAACCCGAAAGACATAGTTGATATAATCCAATCAAATATGCAACTCCAATAAAATTAATTTTTATATACATTTCTTTATTATTAAAATAAAAAAACATAATAAAAACCATCTACTGTAAAAACACGTTGGATTTAATTGTGTTGCTAATCAACATGATATAATTTTCTTCAAATAAATTTGCAGAAAAAATATTGTCTACATAATCAATGCTATTTCTATATAAGGTTCTTTTTTATTAATTTCTCGACAACTCTGGTCCTAGAACCTTAAAACATGGACTAAATTTTAAGCCCAAGTTAAGTTAAGGTAGTTCAAGGGATTAAGTTTTAATTTCAGAGCTACCCACAAAATTTCATGAAGCTTAGTGCAGCCATTTTTCCATGATGATGAGACAAACACACACACACATACATACAGACAGATTTTCAAATTTATTTAAATAGATTAATCATTTACAATGGTTCTAAACATTATCTATACTAATTCCCAAATATCCATCTGTCTGTCCATCTATCATGCCTTTTTTAGACACTTACCGAATAGATAGAGATTTGCAATTTGGTAAATAAGTCAATCGTTCGATAAAACCCACTAAGAAAACGAAATGTTTAAAAAATGTTCATTTGAAGGGAGTGCTGTACATCAAAATGTTTAAAATATGAAATAATATAAAAATGTGCTTCGATATGAAATAGAGACAAAAATTTTGGTACAAGGGTTGATCGTTCAATTAGAAAGTGCATAATTTCACTTTTCCACTATTTATTTATGGGTGTTATACACCAAAATGCTCAATTTTCAGAATAAATAATAAATGCCTTCTTCTAAATGAGATAGAGAATTAAAATTGAATGCACAGATGAAAAATTCAATAAAATGCAATGGAAAGGGGGGGGGGGGGGGGTATTTTTTTCTAAAATTTAAATTTGAGGATGAAGGGGGATGGAGTTCCACACCAAACCATTTGAAATACTGACTGTTTGGAAAAAGCACTTAGCAATGAGATAGAAACTTGAATTTGGGTAATAGCATAAGTCAAACAATGGGAAATAGGAAGAAAATTATTGTGTTGCAATATTTGGTATATTAGAGGTGGCACATACTGAAATATTGGATTGGCTGAATAAATGAGAAATAAGTATATGAGAAATAATATATATCTTAAGGGTGAGCATCAGTAAATCTTCAGCCCAATCTGCGCTTTGTTAACTTTTGCAGATCACCTTTTTTGGTGAAATTCTGCTCAAACAGTTGCGAAATATTTACACAAACCTGGACACGTTTTGATAAAAATTGATTCACAAAGAGATTTTATATGTTTATATAAAATTTCAGATGTTTCCTCTCACTATTTCTCTTGAAATGTTTAAATATTCAGCATCACGATGATTTTAGGGGTCGTATATCAATTTAAAAAAATGACTAATTTGGAAAAGTTATATAAATTGTAAGTTAATCTTTATTTAAGAAAACGGAGGATTTATTTTTACCCAATTTTAATAAAAACTTTGTATAAACAGTGTTGTATAGATGCAAACTAATCAACATAATTCTGCTACTGTATTGGAGGTTGAAAACTTGTATTGTTATAAACGGGATCTACGTATGTTACTGTCGAGGAGTTACTGTTCTGGAGCTACTGCGAGTTGAAATCACCCACAAAATGTGCTAATTTATAATAAAAACTATTTATATAAAACAATAACAAATTATAAAACTATGTGATACTAAACACCATAACACGTAGCTTTACATCAAAAGACGAATTTGCATAATCGCGGTTTAGTATGATAGTTATTACAGCAATCTTAGAACCTCTTATTCAAAGGTATAATGATTCTATAATTTTATTCTCAATTTATTTTCGCTTATTTAACTGTATTACGAAGCAGATATTTGTTAGTCTCATAAACTGAAACAGCATTTTAAAATAAACATTTCATTCTTCATTATTTATTCTTTCTTATTGACCCTGGCACGAATGCCCCATTAGGTTTTAGCAATATACCCAGTACGGTTTTTACTCCTAATAATCATGCCCTGTTTGAGGCTCACGTAATCCTACCCATTACAGGCCTACTGCCTTAGTAACACACACACAAGACAGCACCACACCAAGCCATGAAAATGTTCACCCTCTCATGCAGGAATCGAACCTGCAACCCTTTGGCTGTGAAGTAAGCCATAATGCAGAATGTCAAGAGGATAGTTCAATAATTTACAACAATGCTGTGGTCAATCAACGAAACATCGCTCTTCAAATTGCGCTTTTCAATATGGAGCTAGCTGATCCCCCTTGCACATTCCGGAATATTGAATATCTTCGGATATAAAGATAGAAACGTCGTGAAAATTTGAATTTGGACTAATTTGGGGGTCTAGAACTTGTGGGTGACGTCAAAATTGGGTGTTGCCATTGGAAATTTCAAAGTTTGTGCATGTTTAGATATGAAGACGGCCCCTTATGCAAATTTTATGCACATTAATTTGTAGAGGATGTTATTCCTAATCGAATGGTATCATTCAATTTTCTCTATGATGAACGATGCTCGATTTACGGAAAAAAGAAGTGTGAAAATCAAAAGCGGAATGGGTAACCAAAACATCGAGGAAAGGCAAAGAACAATTGGATTCATGCTCAACAGTAAAATTAATCGAAGGGTAAAAATCATTAACCTTAGCCAAAAGAAAAAAGAGATCACTTAAATTACTATCCCAAATAACAAAAACATCATCCATGTAATGGCAAAGAATGGATAGGATCTTTAAAAAAGGCAAAACCTCATTCTCGAGCTCTTGCAAAACTGCCTTGGACAAAATACCAGATAATGGGCCAGAAGTTTGCATGTAAATAGCATTAAAGAAGCCAAAGTAATTTGTCTCCGCAACAATATTGAAAGTAGAAGTGATTGCGTCAATAGTAGAGGTTTTAAAATTGTGATTTTGGAGTTTTTTGGCAATAATTTTAATAGCAATGTCAATGGAAATATTAGTAAATTAAGAAATGACATTAAAACTATGAAGTGTACTATTAGGATTAAATTTAGTTTTAAATAATATATCAATGAAATTTTCAGTAGAACTAATAGAAAAACTATGATTATTATTATAAAATGGATTTAAGAAATACGCGAGAGATTTCTCTAAAAAAATAAGTAGGTGAACTACATTTGGAAACAGTAGGACGCATAGGATGATTTAATTTATAAAGTTTAATTTGGCCAAAGATTTTAGGAAGTTGATGTGAAGTACGGAAAACGGCAGATTTTACATTGGGAGGAAGATCATTATATTTTTTTAACTTTGCAATCCCAGTATTAATCATCGTTATCGGGATTTTTATTTTTATTTTTATTTTTTGTAACATTTTATAACATTTAAATGTTGTGTCCTTAATCTTATACTGCGGCAATTTAAATATATAGTGAGGAGCCCTGAAGATAAAAAAATTGTGTTTGGCGAGAAAGTTATGAGCTGTCCTAGGCTTCGGGAAATTGGTAAAATCTAGCTCCTCTGCGAAGACGGCTATTGAAATTTTTTACCCATCCTCCTAAGGATTTCTTTTTCACATTATATTCATTAACATAGGTGCTTAAATACATCGCACAACAATAATAAATTAGAACTAACTGTCTTAGGATGAAGTGAAAAACCCAGGCCATGCGACTGACCCGAAGGCTTACAGTAGCTATTTGTGTGGCCGGTCTTACGATGAAGTGCGATAACTGCATATTTATACACCACCTCCATAGCGCTTAACCACCGAGATTAGACTCACTGATGCAAAGCCTCTGTTAAAGGTCTGAACCCGGCGGAATTCCGATCTATAGGTGGGGGCAGAGGGGTAAGAGATGTAAGGAATCTTCCTTTTCCAACATTTGGTAATTTGAAAGCATGGTAAATATATATATATATATAAATAATCCCATAAATCCGAAATCTTGTCTCTAAGCAGTTTAAACCTCATTGACACTTTTAATTTCTAGGGAATGTGACTGAATCAAGATTAAAATCTTCTTGGACTGAATAGATGTTACATACCTTAACTTCAGTTGTCAGACAACTGGAGCAAATGCCATGAATGAATTTTAAACATATTAGTTTTAAAGTTGAAACCAAAGTGGAGAAGAATACTTCTGGCTGAAACTAGAAGAATCCATTCCAAAAATTGAAGCTTGTTACGTACTTCCGTCTATTACAGCAAATGGAAATTTTATAGCTTGAGTTTTAAAGAGCTAAAAGGGGATAGCGCTCTGCACGAGTTTGGGCTTAGGCCCGATCTGGGCTGAAGTTTTCTACTGTTTCGGGCCGGGTTGAGCCTTTTTTGTTAAACATCCGTTACAACCGGGCCGAGCATATTTATTTTGAAATTTTTTTCAAGGGATTTAAATTGAATACATGAACTTATTTCATTTATTTCAGCTATGTAAATGTTTAAGAAAACAAACTCAATTGTCCGTACAAATTTTTCACAAATTTGTTTTTAACATATTTGAATATAAATCATTTCTAACCTGCCGAGATGCGTTATCTTCAGACAGAGTTCATTCTACATTTATAAATTTCTTTGGGCTTGGCCCGAGTTTAAGCATTGGCATTGTCAGTTAGGCGAAAGATTTCGGCACATGTAGACCTTAAAAAGGAGAACAGAACATGTCACTTTGATCGTGAGCGCACTATCTCATTTTCGTTCAGTCATCGATTTCACTGGATGGAGGATGAGGGGAGAGAAGATAACTAGCACCTGTGGTTACAATGCAGATCTGACGGCTCTCCTAGAAAGAAGGCATTGATAATGCACACTAAATAAGTTTATGGGAGAGGGGAGGCGAAATTTCAGGTGACGGCATTTCAATTTTCATTCACGGCATAGGAAAAAGTGGCTTTCACCATAATTTTACGATGACAACTTGTTATTCACTTTTTTCATGGAATCTCTAATCTTAAAGCCATCCGAGAGGATGGCACTTCCAAAAATTGACTGTCCTTGCCAAACTTTAACCCGGCGAGGACGGGAGGACAGGTAATTTCTGGAAGCCTGAGCTGCTCACATCAAATTTTTTGTAAAACAGATACTTATCTTTAAAGTTAGACTTGCATTTGAATCCATTTTGTATTGGGTTTGACATGTTTAGAGAAAAATTGAACTGGATAAAACAAGATAGTGATTTAAATTTAACCAATATCAGGCAAATATTTAAAGATAAACATTATATTGGGAAAATATTTATACATTTCAATCTCATTAAGATGCCTGACCCCTTTAATCCCATTAATTCCTAGACAGATAGCCAAAGACATAACTCCCACTGGTTCCCTCCCCTTCAGTGTTTTGACTTGACTAACTCATAACACTTTGAGAAAATGTTGTTTGTTCTCACTAATGAGGAATGTAAAGAAGTCCTAGTCTGAATAATTATATTTGGAAATATTACTTTTACAGAAAAAGTTCGTAAAGAGTTCAAAAGTTCAGAACATTTTACCCCAAATCAACACCAAACAAAGATTAATTGAGCATAAGTTTACCTTTGTAAAGGAAAAGAAACTTATAATAATTAATCAGAAAGAAAGTGCACTACACTAATCAACAATCTAACAGTCTTTTACTACTTTATTTCATTTTTTTTTTCCCGGAGAGGTGAAAAGAAGGTGTTTTGTTTCTTTTTTATTTTCTACTTTTGATCCCATAAATGAAGTTCAAATTTTGGGGGGGGGAAAAAATTTAAAAACAAAAACAATAGTATAATTCGGCTCCAATAAGAAAGCATTTGGGTCATGTGATTTTGGACGAGTCCATTATTTAAATTTAATGACAGGTAGAAACGTACTAGGAAAAACAGGCTTCCAGAATTGGTGCCTTTAGTGAGAATTAACACACAATTTGTGCAGTATGGAATGATTTGTGCAGAACAATAAAGAGCTTTATATGTATAAAAGAAAAACAGCAGCAACATTGGATGTACTTTAGTATAAGTACATTTAGTGTTGCTGTTGAGATTTGGTGGAGATATTTTCGTCATAATGATTAAAATTATTTATTACAATGAACGTAAATGTTTTATTAAAATTGAAGAGTTTGGGTTGTAATACTTTTCTTGTAACTTAAACTCTTTTATTTAGCGAGAAATGCACAATGCGTCTTGTGTGTATGAATTAATGATTCATTTCCAAAAAGGAAAAATTTGATGTGGGCAGCATATGACTTTCCTTACAGACTCATATTCATTTTCTATTTATTTCTTTCATAATTCATTAAATTGGGTTTATATGCACAAAATAACACGAATAATTATTTGAAATGACACTGAATTTAAGGTCTTAATTCAATTTTTTTCCGGAAAATGTTGCAAAATTACTGAAAAAGCTATGTTTAAAAATTCCAAATTTTTTTTCTAAGATTAAAAAAAATTATACACTTCCCCAAGATCCAGCCATCCAATAAGCTGCTCTAAGTCCTCTGATGAGTTGGGTGGTCTAGGCTTTCGACACTTCCCCAAGATGCAAAATTTAACCTTTTTCCTGGAATTCCAATGCTTAGATAAACTTAGTTAAATATTAAAATTTTAAACAGTTTACATTTATGAACATCAACAATGGTAGTAATGAATAAAAAACCTCATTAGTAAACATTTCCAAATGAAAATATGTCACAGCAAGTTTTAGAAGTAAGCAAGCTTCTTTTATCCAAACAAAACAGAGCTAGTAGTTACACCAACTGTGGGAAAATGGTCAGTTTTGCCTCTTTTGGTGTAAATGTTTAATTTCTCTTGTGCCGAAGAAAAAAAGCTTACATTGCTTCAGAAACAAGCTAACCTTATTGTTTTTATGTTTAATTCTGCTTACTAACAAAGTTTATTAATAACAGGTACTTTTTACAGCATTTTGACTTTTTTTTACTCTATAGGAAGTTCAAAGAGGTTAAATCATACCCCTCTGTAATCTTCAGGTTTTATCTTCAAACTCCGGGCCAGCATGCAACACTCATTTGCAATAACAGTAGGGTCATCTGTTGCAGATTTTAACAGAACTGATTTTGATATATGGTCGCAAACTCCATGGCCCATAAACTTTGCAGTCTGCATTGGTGCCTCTGGATGTCTTATCTGCAATAATGGTAATAATTGTTTTACCTAATGCATGTTTTAAATATACAACAATAACCAACACAATAACAATACTAACACCAGAATTTTCCACAAGCTTTTGGTATTATTACTGAACACCAGCAATTTCTTTCTATCCTCCACATTTCCAGCACAAAACAAGTGTTTCACTAGTTCATAAAATTTGATATAGTGCTAACCAATTGGGACATCCTTTATAGCAGGAATCCATAACCTTTTACTATTTTATGACAAAGGCTTAGAGTATAAAGTTCTAACCATTGGTGCAAAAATTGCATTAGTTCTTCATAGAGTTCTTATTGAAAAATGAAATTCAGCCAGATGGTCATAATCCCTCCTCAATTTGGTCATAATATCTCTTTCTGATATCCTGGCTATGCCTATGTTTTAATAACACCAGTACTATGTTATATTCTACTAAGAAGCATTAACACTAAGTTATATTCTTCCAAGAAGAATCAATACATTATATTCTTTCAGGGAATACGAGTTATAAATATTATAATTATATATATCTAGGAACAAAAATAAAAACAAATTTTCTACATTAAGTATAACTAATATTCAGACTTTCACAATTTTTATATTAAACATTGGCTAGAAAATTTTAATTTTAATTTTAAATTTTAAGTTTAAATTGAAGTTTAGGTATTATAAGTATTCAAAAACAGTGTTTTTCAAACTTTTTCGATTGCAGAACCCTTTTGAAATTCAATTTGATGACAGAACCCCAAATTGAGAAAATGTTCATTTTGGTTCAAATTATAAAAATTTTATGTGTATTTTTTTAATTTTTTACGAACATTTACACAAAACTATCACGTGGGCGCGGTAGCCCATTGGTTAGCGCGCTGGAGTTGCACTCGGTAGGCCCGGGTTCGATTCCAGCCACTGCCAAAACTGCCGCCGTGTTCATGCGGAGTACGATCACGTTAAACATGTGGGTCCGAAAGTCCTTCCGAGAGGTTGGTGGTAGGGGAAGGAGGGTACGGTCCCTGTGGATGCCTCCCCCACTGGGTTCCGGTCCAAATTGGGTGGCACTTCCCGACCGTCCAAACAGTTACCTTACACCTTTCTGGTAGGTCGGACGGTCTGGGTTTCAACAACAACAACAAAACTATCACGTGAAACTATCCAGAACCCCATGGGTTCTGCGGAACAAACTCTGAAAAACACTGCTCTAAAACTTGCACTATTAAGTATTCTCATTTGTTTCTTAAAAATTTTTCAACATATATTTTCTAGAAAATTTTAATTTTAATTTTAAATTTTAAGTTTAAATTGAAGTTTAGGTATTATAAGTATTCAAAAACAGTGTTTTTCAAACTTTTTCAATTGCAGAACCCTTTTGAAATTCAATTTGATGACAGAACCCCAAATTGAGAAAATGTTCATTTTGGTTCAAATTATAAAAATTTTATGTGTATTTTTTAATTTTTTACGAACATTTACACAAAACTATCACGTGAAACTATCCAGAACCCCATGGGTTCTGCGGAACAAACTCTGAAAAACACTGCTCTAAAACTTGCACTATTAAGTATTCTCATTTGTTTCTTAAAAATTTTTCAACATATATTTTCTAGAAAATTTTAATTTTAATTTTAAATTTTAAGTTTAAATTGAAGTTTAGGTATTATAAGTATTCAAAAACAGTGTTTTTCAAACTTTTTCGATTGCAGAACCTTTTGAAATTCAATTTGATGACAGAACCCAAATTGAGAAAATGTTCATTTTGGTCCAAATTATAAAAATTTTATGTGTATTTTTTAATTTTTTACGAACATTTACACAAAACTATCACGTGAAACTATCCAGAACCCCATGGGTTCTGCGGAACAAACTCTGAAAAACACTGCTCTAAAACTTGCACTATTAAGTATTCTCATTTGTTTCTTAAAAATTGTTCAACATATATTTAAAACCTATATATAACAGTTTTATTTAATTTTCACACCAAAACTTATGGATGCTATGCAAGCATGCAATTTTATCACAATTACAAAATTCATTTTTTATAATGATCTCAATTATTTAAAGTTTGATAGTTTAATTTTTTAATGGCATGACATAAAACTGTATTTTCTTAAATAAACTTAAAATTAAAATGCATGTTCAATTATTCACAAAAAAACTTGTTATAAACTAAAAACTAAGTATTATAAACTAAAATAAATAGTTGATTGTTGTTAATCTTACCATCAACTTAAGAGTAATGGATTTCCCTCTACAATTTATGTTTCGTAGTCTACTGGCCACTTCAATGGATAATTCTTTCAGAAATTTATATACATCTTCTTCCTAGAAAGACATAGATATACATTAGAAAGCTTAGATAGTCATATACTTATAAAAGTAAGCTGTTCATAAACAATATTTTTTCTGTTTAATTCTAATCTGCAGAAATATCTAATACATAAAAGGGACAATTTCAATACATGCTTCTATTTTAAATATCGTCTGAACCATATTATGCATTTTGTTAATGAATTCAATTTTCATGCAATGAGTCTGAGTTCAGGGGATCCCTCTACAGTAAAATGTGGAATAACAAGAATTAAAAAACTGTTTCTGTCTATCTAACATAACTGCTTATAATATGAGAATGGCTCAATGGATGTATATACTTTTTCATTGATTTTTAAACTTTAGAAGCAGGTTTATGGATAAAACATTTATAATTTAGTACAGCATTGATATATAAAAGTAAAAATTCCAAAAGAATTTTCTCAGTGAATTTTAAGATTAATTTTATACACTAATTTCACCATTTAAGTCTAATCAACTTTGTAAAAAAGAGAAAAAACTAGACTTGTACTAGACTGTAAATGCTGTCTTTGAATTGTCACTTGTTTGTCAATTAGAAAATTTTCTTTCCAGATAGATTTCTTTAAAGTTGTGATACCTTTCTAAGGAATCTGCTTTTCCTTACAAAACCAGTTATCTGTTACATTTGTAGTGTGTGCTGTTACTAATATTTTATTTTTCAATCACAGGAATTTTTTACAGCAATTTTGCTGTCGTCATTTTAAATAAATCTAAACATTTCATTTCTATGCTTTGAATCATAGCATACTTATTTGGTCAACATTTACATAATTAATGTTCAAATATGTAATTTTGTTTATGATTACAGCCTAAATTTATTTTATTGTTATCCTGGTTTGAAAAAAGTTTTGTTTAATGGTTAGTTACAGGGGTATATTTTAAAACAATATTGCTCAGATTTAAATAAAAACATATTAAATTTCATTAAATATTAAAATAAATAATATAATGAATAATATAATTAAATTTCATTGAATATTATAATATATAAATTTCATTAAACATTATAATATTAACTTAATATCAAAATTACCAGCTCAATTCTATTAGAATTTGTTTGCATAACAATTTGACAAATATACAGGGTGTTGCCTTGAAGTGGCGACAAACTCAGAGGGGTGATATTAGACATCAAGAGGAAGAAAAATTGTCATAGAACATGGTATCGCAAACCACGTTTAGTCGGTGAAAATCACAAAAATACTTATGAAGGGTGCGAAGTCGAGTGGGACAAAAAGGCCAATAATAAGTAGAAAAACCATTTACTTGACAGCATGATTACAACACAGCCTATACTGTACAAAATAAAGTACAATAATAAGTACAAAATAAGTACAAAAAAGTAAAATAAATAAGCACAAAAACCATTTAATTGACAGAATCATTACAATACAGCCTGTGCAGCACAGTTCAATGTCAGAAAGGAGACGAAGAGAAATGATTACAGGAGTTGTTCAAAGTTGCGGCCGCGAAGGTCATTGCATAGCCGACAGTGACGGAGTAATGATTGTCAGACACTCTCAAAGATACCGGGTATGCTGGCAATGTCTGCCACAACGACACCGATCCAAGGTATGAGATCCTCCTGTGTCGCCACAGGCGTCTGATACACGAGTGATTTAAGGTGTCCCCAAAAGAAGAAGTCCAAGGGATTGAAGTCCAGAAAGAATGGAGGTCAAGCAACAGGTCCGGCAGGTCCAATCCACCTCCCAGGATATGTAGCATGGAGGTAGTTATGTACCGCAATGGAAAAATGTACCGGTGCACATCATGCATGAACCACATGTTCTACTGCACTGTGGTCGATATACCCTGTAGCAAATCTGGGAGGATGTGCTGCAGAAAAACAAGGTACATTGTGCCATTGAGGCTTTCGGGCAGAAGGTACGGTCCCAACAGATTACTTCCGAGGATCCCTGCCCAGATGTTAACACTGAATTTGTATTAAACTTTCAAGGGAACAGTGGTGTGGAGACGATGTCTATTGTTGCGATTTTCACCAAGTAAACATGGTTTGTGATACCATGTTCTATGGCAATTTTTGTTCCTCTTGATGCCTAATAGCACCCCCCCCCCCCTGAGTTTGTCACCAATTCAAGGCTACACCCTGTATATTTTTAACTACACAAAAACATATTAAATTATTAGCAAACTCATCAAATATTATTGCATTAATTTAAAAAATAAAAAAAAATACCAGCTCAAATCTTATGCCATAATTTATTTCAGCAGAGACGGATTTACGCTCTTTTTGTGATTGAACAACTCTGTCATCTTTCCCTCGACAACGATTATATAGAGCCTGCCCAGTTTTAGGCCCAAATTCTTGCTGCAGTTTGGACAAGCTCCAACTTTGCAAGTCACCACAAGTAATAACACCCAAATGCTTAAATTTTGCTGATGTAGTATAACCAACACCTATAGAAAAATTGACAATAAATACTTGACAAAATATAACAAAAACATTAATAATTACAAAACCTGTCAATAGGAGATGCTATAAAGCAAGGAATGGAATCAAGCTTTAAGTGTAGCAACAGTGCCTTTATACAATTCCTCACTATATTGACATTGTTTTATTTCTAATCACTGGAAATACTTTATCAATTTAGTATGGCTGTATGTTAAAATTATGTATACTATACATCAAGGGCCCCAAACTATTTCAGGTCACAAAACAATAAGTTAAACAATTTTCCACAGCAAACTAATATTGGAATAATTCTTTTCTGACACTTTTGTTTTCAATCATTTTTCAGTCAGCCTCATACATATTTACTTCATGATATATAATGATATAGAAATTAACATAATTCAATGCAATAGCAAGAAAAACAGTAATATATCCAAAACAGCTTTAAAAGTGAAGTAAACTACAAATATAATATTTGAGTATTATTATTTTTTGTGGCAGACCTATGAAACCTTGCAATATACCAGTTGGATTCCCTGCTATAAATAGATCAAGACTGTTTTAACTTCCTCAAACTGACAGTTTTGCTCAAAGTTCTATAAGTTAGGATAAGATCACACAAAAATCAGATTTTATTAACAGAAAGTGTCAGATTTCATTAATTGAAAATGTCAGATCTTATTAACAAAATGTACCAGATTTCATTGTACAAATATGTTAACTACCAGATAAGGACTTGAAGCACCTTTGAGAGCAAATAAAATGTTGATTTGAAGCAGCTCATTAGGAAAAAATTAAAAACTACACTCAGTTTTTTATCTTGAATATTATAATTTTACATCAATATAAAGTAGTACACAAATTAAAAATAAAAGAAATATGTACTGAACAAAACAAAATAGAACTTAGTCATTCTGATTTGTTCAAACACATCAAACTTATTGTAATTACAAAAATATACACTATAAGTATAAAACAAAATTCAGGGATGGCGACCATAATTCCTAAACTAGGTTTTAGAGCAAGATGGAAGCGATTTCTGCAAAATAAAAAACATTTGTGAACAGTTTGGAGCACACTTATTGACTTGGAGCAATGGAAGCAAAAATAATGTCACTGATTATGATTAAGTATTTTAACAAGAATTATAAACAGTTAATTTATTTAAAAAACACTATTTAATTTTATCATGATGCATTTAATTTAGCATGCACAAAGTTGATGGGTATTCTAGAATTCTTTTGCTGGCATACAGGACACTATCTAGACAGTCCAATTATAGGGTACATGCTAAGTTAACAGAACTATAATTATCAAACAGAATTAAAAATAAAATTTATCCTGCAAAATTAATGTTAGTCAGTAAAATTGGAAATATTTTCTGCATCACTCAATAGTCTTAAAAAGAAAAGTTTATTTTATGTTACTGGTGAACAATATCTTTTGGCAATCTCAAGAGGAAGTTTTCACTTATAAGAGAATTAGTATTATAAATTTGTTTACAGCAAAAACTTGTTAAGAGATGGTCAGTAAGAGAGATTTCTCTAAACATCTAAGATTCAAGCTTGAAGAAAACAAACTATAATTAAAAATATAAACACTATTTGTGTCTAAGCAAAAAGAAATGAATTAATATTACCTGGCAAATCCTTGACTTTTTTGCTCACAATAAATTCATCTAATTTATTATAAATTACCAGGTGCTGCCCATTTGGTTTGGCAACTTTGTTGGCAAGACGAGCTAGTAACATGTTAGGACCTAATAAATCCATAAAATAGGAAAATTCTTATTAATACCCAAAGATTTAATTACCATGGCAACTTTCATAAAATTAAAAACATTACAAAAGAAAATGTATTATAACAATAATATTAACAAAAAAATAATGTAGACATATGGATAAAACAGCAGAGGTTGTACTGTTAATTGCATTTTTCACAATTTGCAATAAAAAAAACTGTTTTTGCAGTAATTAAAGATTTGGTGAAATTTTGTGATTATCATTTCTGTTAAAGCCTAAATGAAAAACTTTTTCGTTAAGTTTTGGATGACTTTAAAAATAAACTTTGGAAATTCTCCACTATGCTTTAATACAAGAGTCTGAAACCTTTTACTATCAGGAAGCACCAACACTATGTCAAATTTTTCCAGGAAGCACTCATAGCAAGCTAATTTCTGCAAAAGAGCACCATTGTTATTTAAAATTATTTTAGGAAGCACCAGCATTTTGCTAAAATTCTTCTAAGGAGCACCAGCACTTTGTTTACATTCTTCTAGGGAGTACCAGCACTGTTAAATACATTCAAGGAGCAGTAAATAATTCAACATTAGAAGAGATCTTGAGAAAAACTCAACACTCTGCTAAATTCTTCTAAGGAACAACAAAAAGCTTAGGCAGTAACATTTTTCATTTTTTCAGGAAATAACAAGAGCAATTTGTAAACTAGTACATACATATATAACATTTTAGTATTAATTAAATATTTAAACATTTTAGGAAATTTTAAAATGTTTAAGCATTATATGTGTGAATTGTGGCTGAAAATTAAATATTTTCTGATAATTAAGATGCCAAAAATTTTCACCACTTTCAAGCATTCTAATTTATACATGGTAAAGTTCATGAATGCCGAATGAACATGTGATATTATCATAATTACATATTTGATATGAATCAGTTCAAAATTTGATAATTCATCTACTTAAACAGTATGAAATTTAAAACACTGTTATTACATTTATTGCTTTTCATATGTACCATTCTTGCTTTTGTTCTGTTTCTTTCTTTGGCTGGATTCTCATACCATATTACGTGAATAAAGAGGTCACATTGTCTCTACTAAAGTCGCTTTTCTTAAGACAATCTAGAAATAGTTATACCAAGAGTCTTTGTTCCCTAGCAATTGTCAACCAAGCATCACTAAGTCTATTAATTTCTGATTCAATAGATTATTTTATTTTGTATTTATTCATAAATATTTTAAAGTGACTCACCAAGGCCAGCTGAAGCAGTACATCCAGTCTTTTGTTCTATTTCAGCTCTAAGGATAGAAGCAAACTGAAGAGGTGAGACTGAAGTATCTTGTAACAGGTCTGTGCAATCAATGTATAACTCATCGCAACTAACAGCTTCCAAATCTAATGTGTAACTATTAAAAATCTAGTTTAATCAACAAACTTAAAATCAACAAATTTAAAATTAACAAATTTAAAGTTAGTTTAGTTATTGATTTAAATGTAAAAAAAAAAGAGTAAAAAATTCAAAAAATCCTATTAATATACTACACAGTTGAGTCACATTATTCTGACTACCAGCTAATATCCGGGGTAACCTCCGTGTGCAGCATGGACAGCAGCTAGATGGGCTGGGAGTGACCTAATAAAGTGCTGGAAGATGTTCACAGGTATGTGGAGCCATGCTGACTGCAGTGCATCTGACAACTGCTGGAGGGTGTGTGATGAAAAGCCCATGAAGCAAACAACCCGATCAAGGGATGATCCCGATGCAATCCCAAATGCTCAAATGGGTTTAAGTCTGGGGAATTAGGGGGCCAGGGAAGTGCTTTGAAATCTTAATCATGCTCCTTCAACCACTCTCAGACAGTTCTCGCTGTATGACATGTCATACTGTCATACTGGTAGATCCCATCCGTCCCAGGAAAGACAATCAGCATGTATGGGTATACATGGTCTGCAAAGATGGATTCATAATGAATTTGGTTCATAGTGCCTTCCATAGATATGAGTGGAGCCAAAATATGCCACAAAAACATTCCCCAGACCATAACTCTGTCCCCATCACCTTGTAGTCTTCCAGCAATGGTTGATGAGTGTTTATTCTCCGATCTTTCATGCCTTATATACAAATGTTCATTCATTTGATGAAGCAGAAAACTTGATTCATCAGAGAAGGCAATATTTTGCCAATCAGCTGAGGTCCAATTCCGATATTGCCATGCAAATGTAAGTCTTTTCTACCCATGCACCTTCCTTAGCATAGGTGTCTGCTTCAGAGGCCCAAATGCAGCAGGAACTGTCGTTTAAGACACATTTCCGGTAGCCCCCCCCCCCTGGTTTATTTGGCCAGTAAGTTGCTTCATTGTAACACGGCAATTGGACCTCACAAACCTTCGGAGCTAATGTTCACCTCTCACATCAATAGCACGTGATGCTTGGCAGTTTCCATATTACTTATTCACAATGGTGCCATTTATTAATGGTGCACTTTAACCACAGCAGAATGTGAACGGTTCATAAATTGCATAGTTTCAAAAAAAATTTCCACCCTTGGCCTAAAACACAATAATCATTTTTTTTCCAAATCTGATAAATTGCTCCTTTTAGCCATGACAGCAACAAGTAATATGTTTTCAGAATACCTACACCACACCTTATACTCACCCAGCCAGCTAAAGACATATGCCTTCTTTCATTGGCTATATGCTGTTGACGTCAAAAGTAGAAGATGGTGATAATATTGTGACTCGACTCTGTATACAATATACTGTAATATACATAATATAATATACTATACTAATATATAGAATATACTATACAAAATTCAATTAATATACTATATGACTAGTTGTACTCATGGTGAATATTGCACCAAATTATTCAATCCTTAACTATACTTTTACATACCATTCTACCTTTCTCTATTTTGAAATCTAACCATATATTTGTACTTTATATTTCAACTTTTATATATTTATAGCAATTTTTGCATATAGCCAAATACAAGTACATCTTATTATCTCAAAAATTTTTGAAATTATCAACTTCCCTCAAAATATTTGCATGTGATTTCTAATAGAAGACTGTGTATGTAAATACTTGATTGCGTTTTCTTTCACACAGAAAATTATATATGTAAATATTTACAAGTGTTTCCTAACAGAAAAACTATGTACAGGTATATAATAAATAGTTGACTACATTTATACAAAAATTGACAATATCTATGATTCATATAAAAATAAACTAGGATCCCACCTAGTTTTAGTTCCAATATAAAAGGAATAATTTGGAATCATACTCCTATTGCAGTAACCAACATCGAAAGACCAATTTTATGTTTCTCATCTGCACCAAATAGCTGTTGCTACAGTTGCTTAGCCAGAATTATTGTGCCACTATTTTGCAAATATCAGTAATAACTAACAAAAGTCAGTTTTACCACACAGTAGTTTACAAAAAGAGCTTGACTACAATGACGTCACAAGATTGGGCTCATAGTCACAAAAATCCTACCAATGGAAAGCATTTTAAATAGCATGAAATTTGTTCTTGTTCGAGTGGAATCATGATTTCAATTTATTGCTGCAGACTTCACAACAGTTTGAGCTCAATATTTTGTGAATTGACATCTGCTGCATGGTAAGTCAGACTTTTAGTTAAGGACAAAAATAATGAGAAGTGGCACAAGCCTAGATCACTAAAGTCCTTATAATTAAATAAAATTGATTTACATCTTGGTACAAACAAATATTAAAAACATTTAAAACACCTTAAGGAATTTTGGGCACAATGCACTCATTATCAGAGGTAATACAATATTCAATACCATCAATTAGATGTTAAATAGTGCAGCAGTTTTCAGTCATTCAAAACAAGATTTAATTGAACAAGATGAAACAAGCAATTTACATATTAATATATATTACAAAAATATTTGATGTGAAGCATCTTGGGGTATGGAGTAAATCATGAAAGAAATGTGACAGAATAAATTATGAAAGAAATGTAAGTGGAATAAAATGGAAGTATGCAACAGAAATACTACCATATTATTATGAATACCTAACAAAAAAACTATTGTTATGATTTGAAGGTCTGAGTCACTGGACCTTGGTGAAAAATTTAGTGACCTTGGTGAAATATCACCAGCTTGGCGACTTTTAGAAACTTTTCAAATTTTGTAGATTGGTTTAAACTTTAGAAGTTAAGTACCTTTTCTAAAACTTTTCATAGAGGGTATATAAATTTGCTACTGGGTGGGTTGTTGGTGTGATACAAGTAAAAGTATCAGTTGAACTCAATACAGAATCCAATATGTAATTTTTTTTCTGATTATATATGTTCTTTAAGCTATATTATAAAACAATCCTAATAGAAAAGTGTAAAATAATAAAATTTTAGATCTGCTACTTCAGTGCAATGACATCTAAGCTGTTCGTGCTTATTGCTGTCACTGACCGCCCGCTCATCCAGTGGAGTTACTGCAAATGTTGCATCTAAACGTTTCATCATTGATAACCTTGTCATATGTGGTCCTATTCAAATGAAATAAACAACATTCTATTAATCTATCAAAACTGTATAATTAAAAAAAAAAAAAATTCAAAAATATTGAAAATTTTTTCTAGGTACCTTTTATATCATTGACACATGTAACACACAACATTTTCTCATCCAAAATATGCGAAAAGGGTGATGTTTCAGATTAATCCATAATGAGTAAAAGAGTGACTCACTATATATTTTTTAATATACCATTTCCAAAGGATGACAGTGACATGGCAGAATTCTACATCCAATTTAAAAACTTTTTCAAATTGAAAGTATGAATACAATCAAGCAAGAAAGAAATAAACCTTGGATACAATGTATATGAAACACCCTGTATAGTTTGCATCACTAGGAATATATTTCAAAGATTTGGATAGTGAACGGAAAATGTTAGGAGCTACTGGTTTGAAATAATTCAATTTTGCTACATTTTAGAATCCAAGGCATTTTTAACCAAACACAGCAAGTCGAAGCAAACATAAGATATACTACTGATCACAAAATAATCACTTAACTAAATCTAACATGATACTTAAGATACTGTATTAAATGAAACAAACCTTGCGACAATATCATACAGTTGTTTCGACACTTCTGAATAACCATCAAAATCATATGGTATGGTTTTCAAATTTGGGCAACGCCGTAATGCTTCTCCTAAGAACATCCCATTTCTAATTCCGGCCTTTCGAGCTTCATAACTACAACTTGCAATTTCTGAGAGGGAACCATATTCTTTAGAAGATTTGGAAATTTTTGGCATCTCTCCAAGATCTTCGTGTACAGGTTCAGAAAGACACTTTTCTGCAGAAGTGATACCTTCAATTTTCTTTTTTGACTGATTCATATAGTGTGCAGCTTCAAAGTTAATATCACTTCCAGATTGTGCACCACCCCTTTTACCTTTAGAGTGAGTGACAGCAAGGGGTTTTCCTAATTTAACAAAATATTGTTCAAAAATACAATTTTTAAAAATATATAGAATTTATTAATTACAATACAATAAAAATATACTGTATATACTTGATTATAAGTCGAGAAATTTTGTACAAAAAAATATAAATTGAAAAGAGAATAGGAGTCAATTAATACATAGGGAAATTACAAAAAAAATTTTAAAGCTAAAATTCTAAAGTCAAAAATATTTGTTTGGTTTAAATAGTTAATATCTCCAATTATTTCTTTAAAAGGATTTTTTAAAAACAAATTAAAACCTTACTTCCAATATGATTGTGTAATGTCAAATGCACAACTAGCATAAATAAAATTATGAGCAGTTCTAACTTCAAGAAAAAAGTAGCAATGATACTACAGAAATTCTACACTTCTAATTATGCACATTGCTAAAATAGCATGTGCTTTAAAAAAATTAGCATATTAGTCAAAAATTAGAAGACATGTATCATATTATATAAAATTCTTACATAAATAAGTTTACTTTATTTTCAAAAAGAAAAAATGGTTATGGAACAAACACATTGGTTATTTACAATAAAACCTAAAATACACTTAAATGGTAAAAAAATGGAATAAGTGTATAATCGAAAAAGAAAATTAAAATGTTATAAAAATATTTAAGCAATAATAGAATGCTTTTTTATACACATGCTATTAAAAATGTTCAAACATACTAGTTTAAAGTTGGAGGTCGACTTATCTGCTGGTTAAAATTATTCTCACAATAATGAAATGTCGACTAATTAACCAATTGTACATATGTCATATTGTGGTGGCACTTTTGCTTACGTTGCCTTCTGGACAGAATAAATGCTAATGTGGTAATGAATTCATTATCAGATATAATAAAAAATATGAATGTATGCCTTCAAGAAAGATATACAAAGAAATCGCACTACATATTGTGAGCATTGTACCACACAATAATTATATCCATTATATCCTTCTAAAATTATGCAATTGTACAAGCAAAAACTTTAAGCAGCAAGAAAAACATACTCTAACATGGGACAGAGCTAAGCAAGCTTTCCGTCCAACAAAGCTGGCAGAAAGATTTACCAGTTGTGATGCACATCACAAAGTCAATACACAACTGCAAATGTGATACAAATATTTTTCTGTAACTGATCACTTGTGGGCCTAACCCAGTTAGTGAATAATTGCTTATAGGTCTTGAACAAGGTGTGATAAATAAGATATTTCTTGATAAAATGAAATTAATTGAATTTCTTTTAAAATGGACAACTGTTAATGTTTAACCATAATAAAATACTCTTGGTACTACTCTATTAAATACTATATTGGTTAACCAAATGAAATATGACACTTACGTAAAATATAACTTTTGTAATTATTATTTCCCATGGCCCACACAACAATTTTTGGAGCAAAAAGTAGAAGCAATTTTTATGAAAAATTTGGTTAGATATCACAGAAGATGAGGCTCACTAAGCGCATGCCCATAAAAATTTCAAATAATACTAGTTCTTTATATGCTCACCACCATCTATCTGTACATAGTTATAAGAAACATACTTTAACAAATGTCTTCTGCAACTGTTATGATTCTCGTCTATGACTATGAAAGTCTAAATACGACACATATTCCACTTTAGCAAAAATAAATTACCAGTTATCTATATCATACAGCCGAGTGAGACTGACTGAATCCCATAGCCCAAACTGCTGAAGGTAGAAACTTGAAATTTTGTATATAGGTAGGACTTAACCTATGAATAATGAAATAAAACTAAAATTTTGGAATTTTGCCCAAAAATTTATAAATTGTAGAATGTTTTGTTCCAATATTCTTTCATCTATAACTCGAGAATGGCTAGACACACAAAATTTGTTTTTATAACATCATGTGCAAAATTTGTTTTCCTTAATTTTAACTCTGTTGGTGTACAATCAACCATTCTTAAGATATTTTAATTTATAGTTATAACATGATATTTTAAGATATTTTAATTCACAGCTACACAATTTATAGTTACATTAATTTATGAATAGTTTTTATTCCATTGCAGTAACTATGGTAACTGAGTTACATTTCAAATACCCAAAATTATTTGTTGGCAATGCTTCAAATCAAACTACTGAAAAATTAATGTTAAAATTATCTTAAGATTCAACCTTTACTTTAGATTTATGATAAGGTTTTTTGAGGAAATTAATTAATGTTTAATTGTCCATACAATGAGCTGGATATTTGAAAAGGAATCAGTTACTGGGATGAAATTTTGTATTCATTTAAATTGAAAATTAAAAGAGAGTTTATTGTCAAGGATATTAAATCAGATTCCAGAACGTAAGTAAAACATGAAAATTTGTGGTTATGCAATCATTAATTTTACTACAGATAAATACTTACAAGGCATTTTCTCAGATATTTAAAGCATACTTAAGCCATTTAATTTTTTCTTTTCTTTAAAATGTGCCACATGGCACATTTTAAAGGTTTTTTATTCTTAACTAGACGCCTTCAGCGACCAGCCTCTTCGCTACCCTTGAAAATTCTGACAAGGGCAAACTCGCTGGCACAACCTGCCAGAAAGATGTAAGGTAAATATTTGGACGGCCAGGAAGTGCCAAACAATTTAGACCGGAACCCAGTAAGGGAGGCATCCACAGGGACTGTACCCTCCTTCCCCTAACACCAACCTCTCGGAAGGTCTTACAGATCCACATGTTTAACATGATTGTACTCCGCGTGAACACGGCAGCAGTTTTAGCAGTGGCGGGTATCGAACCCAGGCCTACCGAGTGCAATTCCAGAATGCTAACCACTGGGCTAGCGACTGATCGTGATTTGCGGTCAAGAAGCAATCGGCCCGATCTACTGGCCGCGGATGCCGTGGGACTGAATGGATTCTGGAGAAATTTCAATCGCCAGAAATGGCGACTTACTGTAATAATTTTAGTCGCCAATAGCGACCTGGCCACCGCGAATCTGCATCTCTAGTTATCGGGCATCGGATTTCTCAGTATCCAATTTGAAGGATAAAATAATTTTAGGCTGGAACTGGAGAGAGAAATTCTCACGCAGTCTAAATTTTTACGCGAGATTTTTTATGGATTTTGCGAGAATCTCGTAGGTTCCCGCTGAAATGGGACCCCTGTGCTCTTATCCATCATTTAAAATACCACGTAATTTTCTAACCTGATGCACAATCTCCATGGAAACACCGTGCATCTCTGCTCGCAGTGTGCCTGAGCGGGCATGAGAGAAAAAATTATTTTGCCGACTTGCCGCCGAGAAATTAAAATTCGGAAATTCTTAAAATCGGGATCCTGCAGCTACTTTTTCATATTTCTTGACCAGATTGGGCTTGTAAGAATGCCTGATGTTTGAGTTTTCTGAAAATGTAAATTATTAGTCAAAATTGTATGAACTTTTCCCGATGTGAGGATTTAAAAACGAAAGTTCATTTTTTTGAGTCGAAAGTGACTTTTGTTTTAAAATCTTTAAAAAATATTAGAATTTGCCCCTGAGATTTGAAATAGATATATTTTTATTTTACTCGCAATTGTCTGCTCTTTCCAGTCGTGTGATTTGTTTTCTTCTACGATGTGTGGTTAGTGGAGAAAAAAGGGGGAAAAGCAAAACAATGGTCAAAAGCGCATAAAACATTAAATAACAAAAAAAAATAATTCAAATTTTAAAAATCGGTTTTCACTTGTATCCATAAATGTAATTTATGAATACAAAATTTAAGGTGTATACATATAAATATATATATGTTTTATTTTATTCCCACTGTTATACTATAACGATAGTTTTATTTATCTATACAAGAGGTATGACAGTTACATTCAAGGTTAATAGAATATTAACATGTTGTCTTGTTCGCTATTCCCCCCATGGTAGCATCTGTGGATGAGCTATGACATCACTGCTAGCCCTTTCTATCTGTGAACCAGCAGTGTTTTATGTTTCAAAATTTCTCGCCATAAACATCAACGAGATAAATTAAATGTTGCTTAAAATAAAGTGCTGGCTCTGAAATATGACAAATGAATTCAAATTTGAATTCAAAATGAACTAAATTGCAATAATTAACGAAAGATGAAGTCATTAACGGTTTGCCAAATTGAATTGACAAGGATATGAATTTTCCAGGTAATTTTGTATAACAAATACATTGAGCTTTTTATTTTACACAAAATTTACATATTTCATGCATAAAATGATAATCTTTATTAATATTTTTATTAACAAATTTATTGCATAAATTTGGATTTTAATATAATACTTTTAAACAATTACTTTCACAACATGTTTAAGGTTTTGAATGAAATATCCCATTCAAATTCATTAAATCGAGACTGTACACTCTACTGTCTGTATTGTCTATTAAAGAAGTGAAGGTTTGAAATAGGAAACAACACTAAATATGAATTAAAAAGAACTTTAAAAATCACGATTTTAATACAAGATGGATGCCATATTTTATTTTGAAGTGGGTCGGATGATATCTTCATATAATGGTCACGTGATCTCTCCATATAAAGGGTGTAATTATTATTTTAATTTTTATTTTAAATTTAAAAACTACTGAATATATTTTGCTGAAATTTTTTTTATATATTTTATGGGATAATTTGAATATTTCATAAAACTTTCAAAGGAATTTGTGAATTTTAAATTCGCTTAAAAAATGTTTGAAAAATTAGGTCCCATAGGGTTCAATGTATTTCATTTTTTCAACCCGGGTTCAATCCAAAACTAATTGGGTGATATTATTCATTTATATTCCCACAGGTCCCACAGACTGTCTGAATAACATACTATAATTTCATTTTGATAAAGTCATTTTTAAGGCAGTTATCATGCTAACGTACAGACAGATAAACAGAATGAACAAAGTTATAAACACTTTTCAATTATATTGTAAAGTGTTAAAAACAGATAAAAAATATGTTAAAATAGAACTTAAAAAAATTCTATAAAACTCCTCATATTATCCTCATCACTTTGCAATTTCATTCATATTTCTTTAAAAATATGTTGATTTAAAATTTCTTTATAAATTTTATTGCATATATTCTCCTCAGTAAAAAGTAAGCTTACTATTCCATTCCGATTAGTTCCTATACAAAAAGATATTTGAACGTTATAATTTTCTGGTAAATATCATTAATATGATTTAAAAATAGTTAGATTATAACATTATATGTTCAATACCTGTAATTAATATTTTTATTTTATATATTTTAAAAAAAAACATTTCAGTATATCTAATATATATGTGTTGTTTAATTTTGTTTATTTGGAGTTTTTGTGAATCCATTTACTTTCTTTTATTGTACTGTAAAATTCCATTGATCGGTCCCCTCAAATATGACGGAAAATCGAGGAAAAATAAAGGGGGGGGGGGAAATCACTCGAAATTTTAAGATAAAAGAAACAGCTTATTTTATGCGATGATGATTTTTTTTTCCTCCAAAATTTGTTCAACGTTTATCGGGAAGGGGGCTTAAAAGCTTAAAATTAAAAGATTTCTTTCAATATTTGCTTTAAATAGGGGTAAATGTGTCATTTTGATATGACTATAAATTCAGTTTTTTCACAAAAGCATCCATAAAATTACACTTTATAATTTCTTTTAACATATTAATATCCCTTTCTTTAACAAACACCATTTCTATTGCATCAAAACTACTCAGTCATTGATTATGCATAATGGAGCACTTTAATTTGATGAATCGAGTTATAAATGTCTTGACAGAAACTTTATTAACAGATTTATTAACAAGCCACATTTGAAGTGACTAATGATTATTATTGCAATGGTTTGGTAAAATATGAGCTTTTAAATTTAAATCAATTAGTATTTTAGATTTTAAAAGTTTCCTTACATTCTTTCAAATTTGGACGATATATTTTTTCTAAAACTTGTAAAATTTTTGAGCTAGACAGAAGCTATGCATTGCATTGCCTGAAAATACTATTTATTTCCTTTTTTTTTGCATTCTTCATGCTTGTAAACCTCAGAATAAAGTCAATATTTAAATGACGACTAATTTAAGCCATTTAGATTAGAAATACATGTTTATATCTTATCTCAAACTTATTCCTATAATGCATTTAACAGTTAGTTAATCTTTTTATATATAACTTTTGATCATTGAATAATCTTTGAACTAACTTCTTATGATGTTAAAATTTTCATGGCTTCCCGTCTCATCCAAAATTTGCTATTTCTTTTTATATGGATGGAATTTATTAAGTATCCGTAAACTTCACATTGCTATATTGTGTGAACACTCTTACTATTAAGTAAATGTTTAAATTAATTTCTAAGAGATTTCGACCAACAACTTTCAACAGCTTTTCTCTCCTCTGACAGAGAACAGGGATAGCAGCCATCACTCTTTCCTTTCTGGGACAGGTTTCCCCTGAACGAGACAATCTGATATATAAGATATTTTATGGACCTTGAGTTACAGCTACATTTCCAGGGGGTAAATGAAGCTTAAAAGATTGAGAAAAACTATTAAAAATAGTTTGGTTTATTTTAAAACCATGCCAAAGGCAGTTTACAATGGATATAACGATAATGTAAATTTTTGATATAAAACTATCATAATAACACATCAAAGTGCTCAGCTGTTTTGGGATAGGGCAATCTATAAATACTTTTTGTTATTAACTTTATCTTATTTCTCATGAAAAGGAATAAATACTATATTGAATTGTAAAATATATTTTTCGAGTGTCACCTCAATACAGATAAAAGCAAAACAGTATCAACAGCACATACCTTTAAGTTCAGGGTGCTTCCTAAGTCCAACAGAAACAAAAAAGCAATCCATATCTAAATGCATATACACTCGCTGACATTTTCGACTTGATTCACTAGTCACTGAAATATCCATTTCATATAATACTGGAATCTCACCACTTCTTATGAGGTTTCTTAAATTCTCTCGGCCAGGAAAAGTTTTTGAATTGTGATTGTCAACAAGACTTTGAACATAGCGTTTTAACTCCTGACCTGTAGTAGATATATGATGCAATCTGGAATGACTGTAGAATTCTGACAAAAAGCCCGGTTGTCCAGCAATTACAGGTCCTTCGTATTTTGAAGGAGAGACAATGGTAGAATTTTTTGTGGTAGAACATGAGGCAAATGAATCTATATTACTTGTGGAAGTACTTTCCATATTGTCGATTTCGGGCCGTTTCTCACATTTTTCATTTAGAAAACCATCTTCTTCAGAAAAGCTATATGATGTACCTGGAGATAATTTATCACCTGAGCTCTGGTTACTTAAAGTATTTTCAGTTGTTTTTGAGTCAGTGTAATTTTCAAACCTCAGTCTGTGCTGGTTGTGAGTGAATTCTGGAGTGTATAATAAATAATTCTGATAAGGTAGAAGTTTTCTTGCCTTGATGCTAGGAGAGAAGGCAAAATGAAGAAGATTAATAAAAAAATTAATCATATTCATCAAATAATAAATTTATTTAACACGTGAGAAAATATTTGATTCAAAACTTAAAAATGAACACTTCTATACATATTTCATTGTACAGTTGGCATTTGATATTCTGAATTTGAAGGGAAAAATTGAGATATAAATATGCAAGCTATTAAAAATTTAGAATATATATATAGTGCTATACATGAACACATTAGTATGTACACAGTACAATAGACTTACCTTAGTGATCACGATAATTCTGAAATTTTTACTCACACAAGTAGATGAAGCTGTGTGCATATGTAATACAGTAACCTGAATTGATTTTATATACAAAAGCAGTATTGGAACAAATTTTAAAGTTTGAAAGTAAACTTCAGTTTCATCTTCAGAAATGCTTTTTCTTACAACTTAATGTTGATACTTCACTTTAAAACTCTATATAACACCCTTGACAAAGGCTGCAATTTTGATACAGTATTTGTAGATAGGAATACTATAGCTGATTTCAATTTTGGCTAGCATGAATGGGCAATGTAATTGTTCATGAAAAGAACAATCTTGCACTTTTGACATTGCATTTTAAGATCTAACTCATTAAGCTATTTTTTAAAAATATCTGAAATCATCCAAAAAAATTCAAGTTATTAAGAGTGAAAAAGGAAAAAAATTGACTCAGATCATTTTCACATTATTTGAATAGGAAAATGCAAGAAAAGGAAAATTTTTTCAGATATTGAAAAATTCAAGTTATCGAAGTTTGAGATATCAAGTGCTGACTGTATTTGTAATAAAAGAAAGAATAGCATACCGATACTGAAGCCATAATAATCAGACATCCTACATGTATGAGATATGAAAATTTCAAACAATTCATACATGACAAATATAAAATTAGAGATTGTGCTTCTATTGCAGCAACTAGTATCCATGTTGCACTTGTTTCCATGGGAGTATAACTCCTAATTTTGAGAATGCCATCAACAGGTTCTGTGAATAAATTTAAAGAGACATTTTTCTTAGATTTGTGAATGGTTACTATTTAATATTTTGCACTACATAAAACCTTTAGATTTGTACTAAATTTGTTGTATACATGCATAATATTTATGGAAAAGTATTATACATGTATAATCATTATGTATAAAACCAGGGCAAGTATATTCAAACTAGGGCAAGTATATTCCTACAATGAGGATGGAATACCTGTTATTAAGTTTGCTCGGATTCAAAAAGTGATGCAAAGCAGTTAAATACTTTCCACTTCTAGCTTATCATAGACAAAAGTGAAACTCAACTGACACAGATAATTGTAAACCTCCCTCCTCTAACAATGAATGCACTGAAGATGATTATTTTTATCCTAAGTCTTTTTTGACTAATATAATATGCAATTAAAAACTTTTTTTTGTTATTGTTGTTATTAAATATGATAGAAAAATTAATCTTGTCAATTTTGGGATAAATAAATAAGTTTCTTAGTATTTCTCACTATTAAAAATTAGAAAAATATTATAACTCCAGAACCAGTCAAGGTAAAACAATCACTTTTACTGTTTTTTAATGGTTATTAGATGAAGATTCAGAGCATATGCAACATACTATTAAAATAGTTAAGGCTTATTAAAATCAAGCCTTAGCAATTTAAAAAAATATGCTCAAGACACAATTACCAGATTTTGTCAGGACAAGTGCGTAGCTCTGAAGTTGTTGTTTTTTACTGTTGTATTTCAAGGTAAAATTCAAAGAGAAAACGCTCAAACTAACCAGAACTAGTAACTTTACTATAAAGCAGTGTTCTTCAACCTGTGTTCTGCGGAACCCCAGGGTTCCACTCAAACGCTTTAGGGGTTCCGCGAGTCGATACTACAATTCGAATGTTAATCCGCGTTCACAACAATAGAGGGAGCTACGCCGCGCCGGTCTCTGGGACTCGTGCGTCGATCGGAGTTTTATATTGGAACTATCCATTCCCTCAGTCGCTTGTATTGGACGAGGATGACACACATTGAACTTTTAAATAGTTTCCAAATACCTGATGTAGTGGATTTATTGATGTTTAGTTCTTACAAAGGCAAGCGGTAATAAGTTAATTATTTTATAATAAATTGTGTTTTGTTTGAACTTAACCTAAAATCCTTCAGAATTATAATACAGAATTGGCTTAAAACTGCGAAATTGGAATCAAAATCCAAAGAACAAGCTTCTTGCTCGCTTGAAAATTCCACTAGTCTTCCGCCAACATTGGATCTGGCGGATAATATTGAAGAAGAAAATAAATCCGGATCAACAAGCCGAAAAAAACGAAAGTATGATGAAGATTATTTGAATTTTGGATTTACTTAGATTGGTGATAAAAATGAGCCAAATGGATTTTGTGTAGTATGTGAGCAAGTAGTGAACAACAGCAGTTTAAATCCTGCAAAGTTAAAGTGTCATTTGGAAACTAAACATCCAACTTTAAAAGGTAAAAGCGAATATTTTAAAAGAAAATGTATTGAACTAAAGCAGAAAAAGAATGCTTTTGAAAGGTATGTTTGTGATGATAATAAAAATGTACTAAAAGCATCTTATTTAGTTAGTTTGCACGTAGCTAAACAAGGCGAAGCTCACACGATTGTGGAAAAATTAATTAAGCCTTGCACAAAAGATTTAATTACATGCATGTTCGTTGAAAAATTTGCAAGCAAAATTGACCTTGGCTCATTGTCTGATACGACGATTTCACGACGAATTAAAGATATGTCAGATTACTGCGAAGCGGAACTAGTAAATCGTTTGAAAAATGCCAAAGATGGATTTACTTTGCAAATGAACAAATCTACAGATGTGGCATGATCAGCAATTTTGTTAGTTTTCGTGGGATACATACATGAATCCGATTTTAAGGAAGATATGCTTTTTTGCAAAGCTCTGCCAACTCAAACAACAGGTGAAGAAATATTTAATTTACTTAATTCTTACTTTGAAAAACATTCAATTTCTTGGAATTTATGCCATCATATATGCACTGAGGAAGCCAAGGCTATGGTTGGTGTTATAAAGGGAGTAATAGCATGAATAAAGAAAGTAGTTCCAGACATCAACACTAGCTATTGCTGTCTTCATCATCATGCTCTTGCTGTTAAACGGATACCAAAAGCATTGCACGAAGTTCTCAATGAGGCAGGCCATTAAGATAGTTAATTTCATCAAATCTAGACCCCTAAATGCCAGGGTATTTGCCCTATTGTGTGAAGATCTGGGAAGCTTACATAAAAATCTCCTTCTTCATACTAAAGTAAGATGGTTATCACGGGAAAAGGTTCTAATCAGACTCTGGGAATTGCATGATGAAATTTGAATATTTTATCTGAACGTGAATTTGCTGGAAAGCTTAATGACACTAGTTGGCTTCAAAATCTAGCCTACCTTACAGATATATTTTCGTACCTGAATGAAGTTAATCTTTCACTTCAAGGACCAAATAGTACAATTTTTAAGGTCAATAGCAAAGTAAACTCGATAAAATCGAAACTCAAGCTTTGGGAGGAATGTATCACCAAAAATAATACAGAATGCTTTACTAATTTAAACGATTTCTTGGAAACCAATAATGTCGCATTCGAGCAGAATTTAAAAGATAATATTTTGGAACATTTAACTGGATTACAAAAGACATTTTTGGAATATTTTCCCCCTACTTGTAATAATTTAAGTTGGGTCGAAAATCCTTTTAATGAGTGTAGTGATGTAGATACCTTGTCAATTAAAGAAAGAGAGCAACTTATAGATATATGTACAGACACCACATTAAAATCTACATTTGGACAGGATGGCACTGGCCCATTTTGGATAAAATTAATGGAAGAATATCCGGAAATTTCCAAACGTGCAGTAAAAGAATTGATGCCTTTTGTAACAACTTACCTCTGTGAAACATCCTTTTCCACATATGTCGATACAAAAACCAAGTATAGAAATCGATTTAATGCTGAAAGCGATATGCATCTCCAATTATCACTGATCTATCCGGATATTCATAAATTGTGCAGTAATAAACAAGCACAACAAAGTCATTAATTTTTTTTAAATATTTTTTAATTTTTGTCTTTGTTTTGTTTTTCTTTGTTTTCAATTTCATATGACATATGTATGTATAATACAAATACTTTATATGGAATATTTATCTTCTTGTTTGCATTAATGCAAATTTATATCTTATATAAAGTTTTTATAACAAAGGCAGGGACGCACCTTGTTCAGAATATGTAATACATAATATAACACATCCCCCCTAAAATCAAATCTGGATGTGCTACTGAACGAAGGGTTCCATAAAAAAAATATCTCAAAAAAGGGTTCTGCGGGATGACAAAGGTTGAAGAACACTGCTATAAAGTGTTTGAGTTACAGTTCTAAATGCCAAGATTTTGGCAGCATCATAAAGTTGATTCTGTGAATTTCAAGGGTACGCTTACCCTATTTTACCTTAAAGATATTAATGTGGTACATAATTCCTGTACTGATATTTGGGACTATGAAAAATTTCTATATTAAACAGAATTCTAACTTTGCATATTTTGTTTTCCTCAGATTTCACGGGTGTTTCAAAAGAATTAAACAACTAAATATCTCTTAAATAATTAGTCGCAGACCAATGGCTCCAATTTAGGTAGACTTTCAGACCACGACAGTTTTGGTTATGTTACATGATTTAGTAAAAAGTACAAAATTTAATTTATTATACAGGCCCTCGACAAAGGAAGTTGCACTTAGAAAATTATTTCTTATTCATGTAAAGATCTTTTGAGGGGGGAAAGCACCCTGTTCTCTAATATGCAAAATTGGCCATGAAAAAATTGTCACAGTTTTTGGATTTAAACCATTTCTACATGATCAAAAGAAACATTATAGCAATGACAGTCTTAATTACAACATTTCAGAAATTGAAACTATGGGTCAATGATCAATTGTTCAAGAGATATTTAGTCATTCAATTGCTTTGAAACACCTAGAGACACTGAACACTGCATAGTAGGCACTTATAAATCCCATTTATAACATAACATTAAACACATAATTATAATTATAATGAATTTTGGGATGAAATATAATATGCAGTAGACTTCTATTAATGCAGTTTCACTCAAGTTCATTCTCACACTGTTTTCCAACTCACTATAATGGCCTTTATATCATTAAAGAGATAATTGCTGAATCAAAAAACATACAGGGATTGATGAAATCCAACTACAATAGCACTGTTTATACGTTTCTTAAGGAACCAGCAAAAAGAAATTTATATATACACAGATACAACATTTATGTCAAAATTTACCTTGATGTGTTATCATTAGAAGTTAGTACAGTTGAACCTCTCATTTACGGTCACTTTCCGAACAGAAAAATTTGTCCGTAAATGAGGGGTGACCGTAAAAGAGGGGATCGTTCTAAATCAGATCAAATATTACACATTAATTGTTTTAAATTCCTCATATTGAAACATACATATTTTTGAGAACATAAAACAATTTTAAGGTAACGGACAAACCAAAAGCCGAAATTCGATTTCGGGAGGTGGGGGACGAGGTTGAACATTGTTTTTGATACTATACCTGATTAGGTATTTGCCTTGTACCTTTTCAGTCTTACATTTTTCTTTCATCGAGGGGTTAACCCTCCCCCCCCCCCCAGCTGCGATCTTGGTGACGAACGTGCACATTTGTTTCATAAAAACAATTAAATTCACAACATGTAAGCTCATATGCAGAAAACGTACAGTAGTATACATTGAATTTATTAACCTTCGGGCAAAGAACTGATCAATTGATGTTTGGTGGGTTTTAGCCACCAGTCTTTCTCCTTCGGAGTGTATTTGAAAATGTGAGACTAAATTTAATGCCTTTCCATCATTATGCTTACAAAAAATCTCTTTAGTCCGTCTAACACTTAAAAACTTCAGAGTAATTTCTGATGCTGACGCCTTGCTCTACACACTCGACTTCTTCTTCTTCATTTTCTTCCTCTTCCGATGATTCTGTTGCAAATTCCCTGAGGATATCGGATATTTCTCTGTTGTTTTCTTCTATCATCACATCTGCATCCATAGGAGCATATTCTTCAGACGATACGCCCATGAATGACGATAATGCTGTGCCTTTTTCGACATCAGCATATTGTGAAAATTGCAAATACAAACTTTAAGGATTAGTAAAAGTTAGGCTGTGATCGTTAAGCTGAAAACTAAAAATTAAGTCATTAAAATCAACCACTTCACAAATAAAGAGAAAATTTAAAAATGTAAAAAAAGATATTTATTAAACTTAACAAAAAAAAGGAGAAACAGTTACAGGCGATTACACCCAGGTTACAAAAATGTTGGAGAACTAAGTTTGGCAACAGTAGAATGATAATACACATAATTGACACAAAGGAGTGTATAAAAGTGTAAGAAAAAAAACTAATAAAAATCAAGTCCACCTTTAGGAGGTGCGACATACCCAAAGTCCCCCTTTAAACGGTGAGACACAAAATAAAAGGTATACAAAAAGAACCGACATTCTAGTGAACTAGATGAAATTACATCCAAAAGGGTGTGTAAAGGAAAATGTAGAGTGTATATAAAATAGGTAATAAAAATAAAGAAAACTAATTTAAAACAGCCCTTGAGGTATCAAACTAGATATAAAAAAATATCATTTTTTCTTAGAAACAATTTTTGTTAAGGTTTGGTTTCCCCTTTTAAGAGGTGAAGAAAAAGGAAAAACATTTTTGTTTACTAGGCAATATTTTCGGCTTGGATCCACCTTTAATTTAAGATTTCTCCGTTTAAGAGGTGAGAAAAGTTAGTTCAAGTCCATTTTTATTGAACGGGTCGGGAGTTTGATGATTACTGAAGGTGCTCCGGATGGATTCTTCCTGAGTACTTTAAATGGAGAGGACTTACCCCCATGCTGAGAGTGGCTTGTTGCCTACCAGAGAGGAGCTTTCATGGCCAATTTACAATGGTCCGGTTGCCTCGTCCCGGTCATCAGTGGCTGGTAAGGAGGTGGTCCGCTGTCCAGGGGCCGGCATTCGGTGGAAAGGCTGGATGCGTTGGGCCCGGTCTCCCGGAGAATTCAGGTGAAAACGGTGGGAGCCTTTAGCTTCGTATCATAGAGTTGGGCGATGAGGGCCAAAAACATAGGCTGGAGTGGAAAGAGCTTTCAGCTCAAAAGGGTGAAGAATCTAGACATCGTATTCCGGCAATTAGCCTACGGAGCAGGTGGCGAATCAATTCCTGGAAGAATAGCTTCGTATCATAGTGTTGGGAGATGAGGGCCAAAACATAGGCTGGAGCGGGAAGAGCTTTCAGCTCAAAAAGGTGAAGAATCTAGACATCGTATTCCGGCAATTCGCCTACGGAGCAGGTGGTGAATCAATTCCTGAGCTCCATCTTACGCTCCTAGTGGGATCTCCCCATAAAAGTTGAAAGGTTTCACAAAGAGGACAAGAAAACGTCCGACCGCTACCTCTGCATCGTTTCCGAGTGAGGAGCGCTCTCTCGCTTGGCACGAAGTTCCGAACCGGCAACCCCCTTTTGGCGGCGC
Source organism: Amaurobius ferox (assembly GCA_951213105.1). Classification (NCBI taxonomy): domain Eukaryota; kingdom Metazoa; phylum Arthropoda; class Arachnida; order Araneae; family Amaurobiidae; genus Amaurobius; species Amaurobius ferox. The sequence goes on along the minus strand of OX578144.1, from coordinate 111,520,636 downwards.
CAATCCGAATCTAACACGCCAAGAGTCCGCCCGCGTCCGACGAGACGTCCACACGCTAGGCCTAAAAATATCCTCTTATAAAGCTAAGCGCGCCAAAAGTATCTACCCTACGCCACATGTGTAAAAGTGATCAGTAACATAATATGCTTGTTTACAATGCCGGGACGCTTGAAATTAGTAGCGTCAGGGCAGCCATTTTGAAAAAACGTGAAAATCTATAAAAAGGAACTTTGCCAAAATTATAAAAACCTTCCTAGAAGGCGTAAAAATATGTTTTGTGAATGAAAAAAAAATGATGTTTATGATTTGTTATCAACATATACACTTAATATTTCATCATATACAGTTATAACATAAAAACAAATAATTCTCCTTAATCCTGGGTGCAATAAAGCAATACATAGACTGTGATGTTCTTTTTACATGGAATTGTTTACAGATGACTTCGTAGTTACATTCAATTGCTTTCAGAGCAATTTGCACGTTTGGGAGGGGGAAAATTCCAGTCTGCCCAAGTATATAAATTCAGAAAAGGTGCATTTAAAATTATTTTAAGGTCCTGTTATGCAGGTAAAGAATTATTTAGATTAAGGTTAGTTTATTCTCACCTTTTCAAGCTAGAATGACATTATTGATCTGAGCAATTTACTAGAAACAAAATTTATGACTATTTACTTATTAATTTGATTGCTCAGCTTCAATTTCTTTTAAAGTAAACACAAGATTAAGTTAAAGTTCTTATTAAATAAAAAGTGATTAAGATTAAAAGTCCTTAAGATAAAGATCATTAACATATATATGTGAATAGCATTTTACTTTTAAATTCAATTACCTTTAAATTATTGCTCACTTAAAATTATAGTACCAATAGTACATGTAATAGGTTTGAAGTATTAATAAGTTAAGAGTTAAAATAGGATTAAATTAATTTATTAGCAGTAAAGCAAATTATTTCTGCTCTTTCTCAAAAATCCAGCACAACATATTACCTCCCTGACCACCTAAAAATTTTTGTTTCGCAGAAAGAAAAATTTTAAAAAAACCCAAAATAGGACCACAAGAAAAAATGAAAAAAAATTTTAAAGGTAATAACAGGACCAAAAGGGATAATTTTTTTTTTTATTATTTATTTATTTATTTTTTTTTTTTTTCAAATAAACAGGGCCGAAAATGTAAAAATTTAAGACAGGGCAAAGGTAAAACTTAAAATTTCAGGGAAAAGCAGGACCACAAAGAAAAACAAAAATCTTACAACCCTAAACACATGGAGACGGCGAGGCAGAATAAATGAAAACATGTTAAAAAGATACACCAAAAAAAAATATAAATTGTACAAACTGAAATGGGTGAAACCCTGGGGTTCCAAAAAGAAAAACACACTGTAAAGGCGTTCGTCACACAATATAAAAGTAAAACAAAATATTTTAAAAGTTTCCCCCCCAAAAGTGTAAAAAGCTTTCCTGTAACTGTCATAAAAGCACACGCCACCTCCAAACAAAAATATCATTGAAATAAAACACAAGGGAAAAAAAAATTTTGAATCCAAAAGTATTTAGTAGATATGCTATTTGACTCTCACATCTCTCTTTCCAAAATTCAATGTATGTAGAAGATGAAGAGATGTAAAAATTTTCTCAAAAGGTTCTAAAACCCAATGTCAATGAGACGAGTGTTTCCGACAAGAGGAGTATGTCGACATCAACTCCTCTAAAACCGTAAATTTAATAAACCGAACAAGAATTTCATAATGAATCAAATTTTATAAAAAAATAAATTGGAATAAAAATTTCGCAAACAGAACTGATAGAATAATGCACTTCCTAGGCAGACTAAAAGAGGAGATTAACTTGAACATGAGGGACTTGAACAAACAAGATCCCTCTCTAAAACTATTGCAGGCCCAGTGTAGCACACAACCCTAAAAATTCCATTAAGTTTTCTAAACACACATTTATCTGTCAAAAACATCCTCCCACAATCCAAGAGTTCCAAAAAAATTCAGAGAAACAAGTGAGATGTGAAGTTTCCATAGCTCAGTACTAAATATTAAGTCAGAAAGCTGATTTAAAAGGAATAATTTCATTGCAACCTATGATTTGAAAAGGTTTACACTTGACCTTTGAGAATATCAGCAAACTTAAAACTTTCGAAAACATTACAAACCCTAAATTCCCAAAAACATTTCCAACATTTAAACTTTGGAAACACCATAATTTCCCAAAAGACACTACTAGTTAGCGCCATGCTTGTATGTATCCTGGCCAGGATACCTTTGCTTTTAAATGCAACACACAAAACTATCTCCCCCTTGGAGATATACACACTTTCAAACACATACTTAAACTCAAAATACAATGTAAAAGATTGAATATCAAAATGATTCAAGAATTTGAATGGAAACAAGCACAAAGTATTTGCCACTTAATGTATCTATGGCAATACTAATGTTTCAAAAATTTGATACAAACGAATAAATACTGAAAAACACATGACAAAACGAATGATGAATAATATATGTAAAATAAACAAAATCACAAAAATCCAAACCATGGGAAAAATTTTCAACCCAATCTATTTCTAGGTCTCAACATGTATCTTTGCTCAGGACTGTTGGAAACGCTAGGCAAGTTACTAGCTGAATCAGTGACACTGGAGTCGTTAAGTTCCTGGCCTGCAGCATCTGTTGGCATAAGAGCCTGCTGTCTATCTGTGATACGAGTGAGCCTGTTGACATGCACAGTTTGTGTGTCTAAAGGAGCCAGAGTATTTGTAATCACAAAATTTACATTTGTTCTCTGTGATATAACTCTATATGGGCCCTTATTAAAATTTGTCAACTTTCGTGCTTGTCCTTTGCGGACGACTGGAGTGTACAAGAAAACTAAATCACCCACTTTGATGTTTTTATGCACCGCATGCTTATGCTGATAACTCTCCTGTTGTTCAGCTGCCCTTACTAAATTTCGATTTGTTATTTCGAAGGAGTTTTTCATGCGAATAACCAAATCGTCTGAGTAATCTTGAACAGAAATAAAGGCTGGTCTCTTAGTATTTGATAATAAATCCTCAGGTAAAGTAATGTCTCTACCAAACAAAAGAAAGGCAGGAGACTCTCCTGTAGCACTATGCTTTGCTACTCTGTGCGCCATAAGGGCAAAGTGCAAATGCCTATCCCAGTCATCTTGTGTGCTGGAAATTAAGGTACTGAGAGACTTAATTAAAGTTGAATTTAAACGCTCGCAGACCCCATCTGCCTGAGGATTGTAACTTGTCGTAGTATGTTTTGTAATTCCCAATTTCTTATAAAAGTTCTTAGCTACCTTAGATATAAAATTTGATCCCTTATCTGTGACCAAGTGCCGAGGAACACCATGAGCAGAAACCCAATTTTCTAAGCAAGCCAAAACAGTTTCAGATTTAGTATTTTTAATGGGATACGCTTCAGGCCACCTTGTAAAATAGTCAGTAACGACCAAAATATATTTATTTCCAGCTGAGGTTTCTGGCAAAGGGTCGACTACATCTGTTGCAATTCTCTCCATAGGGTAGGTTGTGACTGGAAATCGTTGAATAGGTGCCTTCTGATGAGCTTTATAGCCACGTCTTTGCAGACAAGTGTGGCAGGACTTTACATAGTTCACAACATGGGCATACATTTTTGGCCAATAAAAGTGTTTTTGGATTCTAGCAAGAGTTCTTTTAAAACCGCCATGAGCTGCGGTGGGAGAATCATGACATAAATTTAAAATATCAGGGACTAAGTCCAAGGGAACATAGATTCTTTCCATAGTTTGAAATCTGTGTTTAGGTCTCTTATGAATTGCGTATAAAACATCATCTCTTAAGAAAAATTGGAGGGTTACAGGGTAAGTATCTTTATTATTATTTAGTGAAAATTTTAATTTGTTACATTTTGAATCTGATAACTGGGAAATAGCAATTCGATTAAAAAGGCTAGGATCAATAGTTAAGTTTTTCAAATCACTGGTTAAATTTAGGGCTTCGCTATCATTTACAGTTTCCACAGTATTAATACACCTTGAAAGAAAATCAGCGGTAACGTTTAGTTTCCCTGGTTTGTGGACAATTTTGAAATCATAGCTGGTCAGATTCATTATCCATCTCGCAATACGCGAAGTGGGGTCTTTAAGTTTAATCACATGAGATAGGGAAGCTTGATCGCAATACACAATAAAATGCTTCCCTAAAAGGTAGTGTTTAAAATAGGCAGTAGCCCAAACAACACCTAAAGCTTCTCTTTCCACCGTGCTGTAATTTAATTCGGCTGCTTTTAACTTTCTACTGGCATAAGCAACAGGATGTAGGAATTTATTTTCATCTTCTTGGCATAGAACGGCCCCCAGAGAATACTTTGAAGCATCTGTGCACAAGGCAAAGGGTTTTGAAAAATCAGGAAGTTGTAAAATGGGTTTTTGAAGCAGCTCTTGTTTTAATGTGTCAAAAGCAGTTTGCGCTTTCTCTGACCAAACAAAATTTGAAGAATCTCTAGTTAATTCAGTTAATGGAAGAGATTTCTCAGCATAATTTTGAATAAATCTGCGGTAGAATCCTGTTAACCCTAAAAATTGTCTAATGTGTTTTTTGCATGAAGGAATTTTGAATTTTTCAACAACTTGTAAATTAGTGGGATCTGGTTGAACAATGCCTTGGGAAACTTGAAATCCTAGATAAGTTATGGATGGTTTAAAAAAAATACACTTGCTCGGTTTGAGCTTAAGATTGTGGGTTTGCAAACGGTCAAAAACAATTCTTAATTTATTCAGATGTTCTTCAAAGGTTGTGGAAGCAATTACGATATCGTCAATATAGATGCCTATCTGCATAGGAGAAAGGTCAGATAATACAATAGACATTAGGCGTTGAAAAGATGAGGGGGCATTTTTGAGTCCGAATGGTACCCTTTTCCACTCATAGTGTCCCGATGGCGTAGAAAACCCTGTCTTATAAGTGTCATCTGGATGGAGTTTCATCTGGTAGAAACCTGACGTAAGATCAAGGGTGGAAAAAAATTTGGCTCCATTTAAGTCATCAATCATTTCCTGAATATTGGGGATGGGGAAATTTTCTGCAATTGTCACCTCATTTAGTTTTCGAAAGTCACAGACAAGCCTGAAGGTGCCATCAGCCTTTTTTACAAACAGGACAGGGCAAGCAAATGGGCTGCCAGACTCCTGGATAACATCCGCTTCTAAAAGCTCGTGGATTTGTTTGTCTAACTCATCCTTCAGATGAAAAGGTACACGGTAGGGTCTTAATCTAACAGGGACAGAATTGTTCAAATTAATGTTGTGATAGATTGTATCACAGCCCTCTAAGTCTGAAACAGAATTTGCAAAAACATGTTTAAATTCTTTAAGTAAATCTTGCAAGGGCAACTTGTGCAAATCTTGCAAGTGCGAAAAATCAAATTTTCCTCCCCAAGCTTCAAAATCATCTCGCTCATCTGAATTAGAATTTATAATAGTATTAATAGGGCAAGATGGGACTGAAAAAATAGATGATAAAGTGGCAATCTTAGTATTTTTGTTTACATGTACACTTGTGCGAGAAAAATTTGCAATTTTGACTGTATAAATATCATTAGAAGCAAAATTATGAACTGATCGAGCCACAACAATATTACTATTAAAAGAATTTGGCTCTATTAAAATAATGTCTGAAAAAAAATTTTGGCTAGGTTTGCAGCGGACTTTTACAAAACATTCAGAATAAGGTTCCAAGTTGAATTTATTTAGCGTAAAACAATTTAAGGACACCTGGGCTTAGTGGGAAGAATTTGGCGAAGAATCAATATTATTATTAAGAGGTCTAGGCTGGCCAGGTTGGCTTGACAAATCAAAAGGCAAAATGACAACATCATTTTCTAGAATCTCATTTTCAAAATCAATTTTAAACTTATGCTGTGATAAAAATTTTGTACCTAAAATAGCCGAATAATGTGGAGGAGTAAGTGCATCATTTAAAATATAAAAATCTACCTGCAGAGTTTCCCTTCCAAAAAGAATAGGCAGAGTGACTTTTTCTCTAACATTTAATTGCTGCCTAGAAATCCCTTTCAAAAAAATATTGCATTGATCAATAGATGATTGGTCAATAGATAAAAATTTTAGAGTACTAGCATAAATTACATTAATGGATGCACCTGAGTCAACTAAAAATACAAGATTTTGGTTTTTAACAGTACCTGAAACTAAAGGGAGTTGGGCTCTAACAGATGAAACTGCCATGCCAAGAAATGACACCTCAAAATGGGTTTGAGACGGTAAGCTAAGGTCAAAACTTCCGTCACCCTGTTCTAGTTTAAAGGTCCAGAAGGTGCCTGCCATGACTGCTGTTGAGTCTGGTTGTTAAATGGGTTTGTATCACGTGAAGGCCTAGGTGGAAGCATCGGTTGGTAAGGATGAAAATTCTGCTGAGGAGGCCCTGAGTAGTTTTGGTGGGAATTCTGATGGTAAGCCCCTTGAAACCCATATCCCTGATGGTTATTCTGTGGTGGTATATATTCTCGTGAGTAACCCTGTTGATATCTGTGACGATTTGCTGGTGGTTTATTACAATCTCGGGCTATATGTCCCTTCTTATCACATCTGAAGCAGGTAAGTGAAGAATTCCTCACATCCTGTGACCCCTGTTTTTTGTGTGAGAAAGTGTTTGATTTATTCTCTTTGGGTGCAGAAAGTACTTCTTGCACCTGTAATTGCAAAGCCGCTACCGAATCAGTTAATGATGCTATCATTTTTTGTTGTTTGAGAAAAATATCTTTGAATTCCTCTGACTGGTTGAGTACTTTGACTTCCTCTAGCGGTTGTTGGGAGTTCTGTTGACTCCATACTTCCTCCTCAGCCACTGCCTGATTACGGGCCTTATAAAAAGTCTTGTGATTCTGAGGAAGGACTAACCTTCTGATATTATGGTTAAGACCCTCAATAAACACCGACGTCAAAATGTCCTGGCGATTTTTGTCGGCCAAGGAATTCTGAAGCAATTCTGCGGGAACAGTTTTGAAGGTAAGTGCCTCCAATCTGGCCGCGTACTGCCTCACCGTCTCATGCGGGCGCTGGTAACTCTGAAGAAGGGACCTCAGATGCTTATGTGCATACTCCGGCGATGAAAATCTGTCACGGAGAGCTTTAATAATGACATTCAAATTTCTTTCGACTTTTAAGGTTGGATTGTCTCTTATTAGACGTGCCGCCTCCCCTCCTAGTTTCAACTTGATAGCTAAGAGCTTATCCCCTTCTCCCCAATTTGCATGAGTTGCGATCATCTCTATAGTGGATAAGAAATCCTCAAGTGAGGAGTCCCTTTCTGTTCCACAAAAAGCTGGAATACTGTCCAGAAATCCACCTAAAGGGGCTGTCTGTGCGACATACTGTAAGATTTTACTTCCACCTGAGTGGGGAGAATTTTGACCACTAATGTGTGGATACATTTCATTAGATAAAGTGGGAGGGTCCTGATTCTCCCTGCTATTTTCTGCCATACTAGTAAAAACAAGCTCATTCCCACTACCTTGCTCTCTATTTATCTGATCTTCCCCATTTTGGAAAGGATTTGGAGTACTCATTATGTTTCTACGGGTGGTTTCCTTATTACCAATTAAAGGAGTATTACCCTCAGCTGCACCACTTACAGGAAACATTTTACAGAAAAATTAAAATATCAAACTAAAAGTGATGTGGTCAGGTAAAAGTTACTAAAAATTTTAAAACATACTCCCAGACTGGAACTCTCTCTCCCTCCAAAATATAACACATATAAAAAAAATTTTTAAAAAGGAAATCTTTACATCATGCAATAATCAAACATGTAATAACCAAACAGAGTTCTCCAAAGACTGGTCTTAAGGCACCAGTTAATATGCTGTGCCTTTTTCGACATCAGCATATTGTGAAAATTACAAATACAAACTTTAAGGATTAGTAAAAGTTAGGCCGTGATCGTTAAGCTGAAAACTAAAAATTAAGTCATTAAAATCAACCACTTCACAAATAAAGAGAAAATTTAAAAATGTAAAAAAAGATATTTATTAAACTTAACAAAAAAAAGGAGAAACAGTTACAGGCGATTACACCCAGGTTACAAAAATGTTGGAGAACTAAGTTTGGCAACAGTAGAATGATAATACACATAATTGACACAAAGGAGTGTATAAAAGTGTAAGAAAAAAAACTAATAAAAATCAAGTCCACCTTTAGGAGGTGCGACATACCCAAAGTCCCCCTTTAAACGGTGAGACACAAAATAAAAGGTATACAAAAAGAACCGACATTCTAGTGAACTAGATGAAATTACATCCAAAAGGGTGTGTAAAGGAAAATGTAGAGTGTATATAAAATAGGTAATAAAAATAAAGAAAACTAATTTAAAACAGCCCTTGAGGTATCAAACTAGATATAAAAAAATATCATTTTTTCTTAGAAACAATTTTTGTTAAGGTTTGGTTTCCCCTTTTAAGAGGTGAAGAAAAAGGAAAAACATTTTTGTTTACTAGGCAATATTTTCGGCTTGGATCCACCTTTAATTTAAGATTTCTCCGTTTAAGAGGCGAGAAAAGTTAGTTCAAGTCCATTTTTATTGAACGGGTCGGGAGTTTGATGATTACTGAAGGTGCTCCGGATGGATTCTTCCTGAGTACTTTAAATGGAGAGGACTTACCCCCATGCTGAGAGTGGCTTGTTGCCTACCAGAGAGGAGCTTTCATGGCCAATTTACAATGGTCCGGTTGCCTCGTCCCGGTCATCAGTGGCTGGTAAGGAGGTGGTCCGCTGTCCAGGGGCCGGCATTCGGTGGAAAGGCTGGATGCGTTGGGCCCGGTCTCCCGGAGAATTCAGGTGAAAACGGTGGGAGCCTTTAGCTTCGTATCATAGAGTTGGGCGATGAGGGCCAAAAACATAGGCTGGAGTGGAAAGAGCTTTCAGCTCAAAAGGGTGAAGAATCTAGACATCGTATTCCGGCAATTAGCCTACGGAGCAGGTGGCGAATCAATTCCTGGAAGAATAGCTTCGTATCATAGTGTTGGGAGATGAGGGCCAAAACATAGGCTGGAGCGGGAAGAGCTTTCAGCTCAAAAAGGTGAAGAATCTAGACATCGTATTCCGGCAATTCGCCTACGGAGCAGGTGGTGAATCAATTCCTGAGCTCCATCTTACGCTCCTAGTGGGATCTCCCCATAAAAGTTGAAAGGTTTCACAAAGAGGACAAGAAAACGTCCGACCGCTACCTCTGCATCGTTTCCGAGTGAGGAGCGCTCTCTCGCTTGGCACGAAGTTCCGAACCGGCAACCCCCTTTTGGCGGCGCCAATCCGAATCTAACACGCCAAGAGTCCGCCCGCGTCCGACGAGACGTCCACACGCTAGGCCTAAAAATATCCTCTTATAAAGCTAAGCGCGCCAAAAGTATCTACCCTACGCCACATGTGTAAAAGTGATCAGTAACATAATATGCTTGTTTACAATGCCGGGACGCTTGAAATTAGTAGCGTCAGGGCAGCCATTTTGAAAAAACGTGAAAATCTATAAAAAGGAACTTTGCCAAAATTATAAAAACCTTCTTAGAAGGCGTAAAAATATGTTTTGTGAATGAAAAAAAAATGATGTTTATGATTTGTTATCAACATATACACTTAATATTTCATCATATACAGTTATAACATAAAAACAAATAATTCTCCTTAATCCTGGGTGCAATAAAGCAATACATAGACTGTGATGTTCTTTTTACATGGAATTGTTTACAGATGACTTCGTAGTTACATTCAATTGCTTTCAGAGCAATTTGCACGTTTGGGAGGGGGAAAATTCCAGTCTGCCCAAGTATATAAATTCAGAAAAGGTGCATTTAAAATTATTTTAAGGTCCTGTTATGCAGGTAAAGAATTATTTAGATTAAGGTTAGTTTATTCTCACCTTTTCAAGCTAGAATGACATTATTGATCTGAGCAATTTACTAGAAACAAAATTTATGACTATTTACTTATTAATTTGATTGCTCAGCTTCAATTTCTTTTAAAGTAAACACAAGATTAAGTTAAAGTTCTTATTAAATAAAAAGTGATTAAGATTAAAATTCCTTAAGATAAAGATCATTAACATATATATGTGAATAGCATTTTACTTTTAAATTCAATTACCTTTAAATTATTGCTCACTTAAAATTATAGTACCAATAGTACATGTAATAGGTTTGAAGTATTAATAAGTTAAGAGTTAAAATAGGATTAAATTAATTTATTAGCAGTAAAGCAAATTATTTCTGCTCTTTCTCAAAAATCCAGCACAACAATAATATGCCCATGAATGACCATGCCCTTTCAAGGTACTTTATATAAACCCTTTCAAGGTACCCTTTGTGGTCTTAGTCGAGTTTATCCCTTGAAGTGGATTCCACTTTTTTGTGACTGAGGGGTGGGGTGGGGGTGGGGGGTTCCCGTTACTCCTTATCTCCCTTTTGAATTGCTTGCTCTTAATGTCACTAGAGAATGACCATTGTTGTAGGTGCAGGTGTTTTTCTTACTCAGGCGAGTTACAATTTTTTCTGGGAATCTATCTTTGGTATAGAAAATTTAAATTTAGATTGTGTCCGTACAGAGGTTTTAGTCTAATGGAATGAATCATTGAAATAGTGCCCGCGTCCGTATTTGAGGGTGACCGCTAATCAGGGGTTCAAAGTGAATATATTGTGAATGAGTTTCCTGCCGGGGAATTTATAACTGACCATAAAAACGGGGTGACCATATCTCAGGGGTGACCGTTTACAGGGGTTTGACTGTATAACAATACCATTATATTGAATGCCTTATATATTTTTTATTTATTTTTCTAATAATACATTTATTACAAAATAGTAATACACAATTTTATGCAAGATATAATTATAGAAAACTGTAACATACATTTTATTAAATATAATTATTATTAAGAACAATAATTGCACATTTATTTTTACTTCAAAAAACCATTGATTATTGTTTATCACAATGCTTTTACTTGCATTAAAATCAAACAATTTGTACTCCATTTAACTGATGAAAAGTTTTCACCTCAATTTGATAAAAAACAAAGTTTTAAATAGTTTCAACATATGTCTCTGCTTGGGGTAATATTATTTGAGCAATTTAATTTTTCATCATTGGTACTGCTCTCATTTTCTATCAAATCACCAATGGTAAATGCTTTGGTTGCTTCCAAATAGACATCATAATTCACATAGTCTTCTAAGTGATTTCAAAACTCAAAACATCCAGCCTTTAACATTGATGGTTTTAACTTCATTTTGGGTTTAACTCTCCTTGAGAGTGGCCCACAATCAAAAAGGAAAGAGTGCATAAATGAAACAGAAAAATTAGTTCTACACAAAATATTTTAGCATTAAAAGGTATTGAAAATCTTGGGATTAACAGCAAATGACACATAAAAAATAAAGATAAAAAGAAACTAATAAACAGTGCTTTACTGTAATTCATATAACAAAAGATCAGGAAGTTAATGAGGATCCCAATGCAAAAAAATTGAAAGTCTCTGACTTAAGAATACCCTTCTGTAACTTAAAAAAAAATCTGATGTGGGCAACATGACGTTCCTTATACAATACAGTGAACTTACTACTAAAAGTAGTAAGTCAAAAAATAATGTATTGTTCAATTCTACATTTTGTGATTTTGCAGATGACAACATATAAAACTATTTCAAAATACCCAATTAACTTATATTTCGTGCAACTCTAAATAAAAAATTATCAATATTGATAGCATCCTCCATAAGTGATATAATCCATATACTAAAATATTTTATTAATTAATTCATTAATAGGCGGCATTTTCATTAATTTAGCATCATTTTTGCAATTTTGACAATATTTTTGTCAATCTGGGAGTGAAATATCGCCAAGTTAGCGATACTTTGCTAAATTATTTTCCACCAAGTTCACTAAATGTATCACCAAGTGCTACAGACAAACGGAGAGAAGAGCATTTCTTATATACTAGAAGGTATGCCCATCATATGACAGAAATCAGAATTTGTGATTTCCATTTGGCATCATTTTTATCAATTTGATGACATTTTTGTCACTTTGGCAACAATTAAAATAGTCGTTAAGTTGGCAATGTCCGGCTAACTTTCTCGCCAAGTGTTATGGACGGCCAGATAGAGAAATGGGTTATTTTTATAGTCTACTCTTATATTCATTCCAAGATATTGAACTTTCATCAATTAGTCATCCTTTTCATTAATTTAGCATCACTTTTAGCAATTTGCAACATTTTCATTAATTTAGCACACATTTAAAAAAGTGGCTAAGTTGGCAATATTTTGTCAAAATCTCCCCAAGCATTAGGGACAGAGAAATAAGTTATTCTTATAGCAGATAAATGACTATTGGTGTCCAAATACAAAAGTATTACCCAAAGTATCTTTTCTCATGAATGGAACGAGCTAGATCCACGAAAATGATGTAACCAAATTTATAGCATGGTATTACTTATGAAAAGTGAACATATTTCATGATAGTTAATATTTTTTTTATTTTATATGACTTTTTTTTAAAAAATGTGTAAAATCTCGAGAAAGGTTCATGCTAGCATTCTAAAATTTAAACCAATGTACATAAGAAATGACTATTTACATAACATTATTAAAGGCTTTGTTTTTTTAATGAATTTTTCAAATTTTCACTCGTAAATTTATGAGGGTTTTGAAAATATGGTTGCGTACAAAAACAATAGGTTTCCAATATTCACAGATTGTAATTTTTGTACCAAATTTTATTTGAATCACTTCATTCGTTCTTGAAATATCGTCTCCACAGACTCACTGACACACACACATACAGACATTATCTTAAAAATGTTTTATTCGTGTTCAGGGATGGTTTAAACATGCTCTCCATCAAAAACTCGAATTCGAATTTTCGACCCCATGACAATACTTTCCTTATATATTATATGTATATAAGGAAAGTAAAAATTTGCAGTGGCTCCAGTCCAATGAAGCCACTGCTGATTGGTTGTGACTGAATAGCATCTTTTTGTGCGGGTGCTTTATTTTCTTTAGACATTTTCAAAACAGTTCAAAATATTAAGATATCGAAATAAGAACCACCTTTTAAAGATAATTCAAAACGCTAAAATATTAAAATTATAACCATTATATTTCAAAAACTAAGAGAATGATCCGAAATTCAATTATATGCCCTTATAGGGCTTTCAAAAGTCTATAAATTATTTGCCCCTGGAAATTGTGTCTGTCAGTTTTTAAGAAGATTTTTTATATTTTATGAAAGTCAAACTAATGTATATAAGCAAAAAGAATAATTATAGTTGTGATTAAGGACATTTTAAATACCCTGCTTTCCTTTCCTATTCCTGCAGTTACGAAGTTTTAAGTCCCATAAAGCAATTGCCTAGGTTTGCCAATTAACATATCTGGAACATGTGATCATACCACTACTTGCAAAACAAAAATCCAATTTAAAAATTAGTTAAAATAATGTATTATCTCTTTGCTTCAAACAACTTAATAATTTGTTTTTGTTGTAAGAAAACCCCATTAAAGGTAGATAAGAGCCATGTGCAGTTCGACCATGTTTGCTATTTATAGCACATAAATCAACATTTTTGTCTAATTTACATGGGATAGAAAAAGCCATGCTCAATTAAGAGCATGACAAATTGAGAAGAAACAATTTATTCAAAATCAGTACAGTCAATACATATGAGGGTCATTCTAAAAGTAAAGAACATTTATTTCTCTAGATATTTTTATTTAAGATAATGAAACAAAACTTATTTTACAACACATGATACCTTAGCTATTTTTCTACATAGTGGCCATACAAATTTAAACATTTGTCACAGCGTATCACCAGTTTTTCTATGCCTTTTGCATACTCAGTTACAGCCAAGTTGTTGAACCAGTCATTAGCGTCCTCTTTCAGATCATTGTGACTTCCATAGTGGTAGCCAGCCAAAAAATCCTTCAATTTAGGGAAAAGATGGTAATCACTCTGAGTCAAGTCCGGGCTATAAGGAGGATGTTCAAAAACTTCCCACTTAAACTGCTGAAGCAAGTTGTTCGTCAACGCAGCATTATCCTGTTTAATTTTTTCCTCAATCCTTGACTTGAGTTCGTCAGTCACAACTGAAGATCGGGCCAAGCGTTCTTCATCATGAATATTCATTCGCAAACCATTAAACATGATGTACCATTTTTAAACTGAAGCTTCATTCATCACATTACCATAAACCTTGGTTATCTGTCTATAAATTTCGATAAGGCGGACTTTTTTCACATTCAAAAAGTGTATTACACTACGAGCCTCACACTTGTCGGGATCTTTAATTTTGTCACACATTTCAAAGTCACACTATAAACAGTAAACGACGGTTGCGGCTCGCTGTTAGCATCAGACTGGTGCAAAGGAATGGGAAGGTCCATGATGAGGTGGGGGGGGGGAGGAGAACTGCATGGCTCGTCAGATCAAAACGTTTTTTACTTTTGAATGCCCCTCGTATATATATTTCGTGTTAAATACTACAAAAGATTCTCAACAGTATATGCCTATACATGTGGATGCTTATTAAAAAAACTTGTTTCTTCAGTCTGAGTTAACTAACAACCAAGCACTTACTATATAACTAATTCAATGACTAGAATTAAATCAGAAAATAAAACAACTATGAAATTAAAAAACAGACAATCAGACAATACAATAATATACCATTAACATCTTTATAATCATACATGATAGAAGTTACCTTTCAGTGACCCAATCTGCAGTTACAACAATTTGATTCTTTAAACTTTTTATTTTACTGTTTGGAAGATTGGAAGCAATAGTATGGGTGGTTTTAGTAGTTGAATAATAGTGGTGATATATTCCTCCATGAATCATCATCAATCGTTTGAGCTCATCAGCCGATGGTTCTGAAATATACAAATGAACAATAAGCATCAAGAATCAGATTAAAAATAACAAAGGGCAAAAACATATTTTCAAACTATACTAAAAGTTTTCAATACATTTTATCCTTATATGTCTTTACATTGTAGCATATTTATATTGGTTATCAAAGTCACATAAGGAAGGATAAAAAAAGTAGAGTGATACTGTATAAAGTCATAAGTTTCTGATATATTTCTCAGTTTAAGACTGGTGAAATAATTGTACTAGATTATTAGACAGAAATTTGTTTTCTTAAATTTGTTATTTTCAATTTTATACAATATTAAATTATTACAATTACAAAAATTTTTCAATGTTTACTTATTACTTTTTTTTATTATTATTCATATTTTTCTTTTTTTTTTCAGTCATGCTTGAAACACAATTGAGGATAGTTTATTATTTTTAAATATTTCATAAAAATTCTTTAAAAGTTTCTTATTTCAAGTTGCTAATAACTTAATAATATAGATAAATTGAAATTGGATGCAACTATGTAAATAAATTAGATAGAAACTATTTTTATGCCATTGACATCCATAGCAAAAAATGTACCCTTGAAAGAAGCCACACTTTAAAACAGTTCACCAAGTTATATGATTTGGAATTAAAGCCTTTGTGAAATTAGTACATGTTTCAAAAACAGACAAACCTTCACAAAATATAATTCTCCAAACTGGCCAGTTCAGACTAAATTCCAATGTTTAAAAAATTGAGATCTCGCAAAATTTTAAGTAATCATCTAAAATAAACTTCATGAAATAAAAGAATTAGAACAGCTGATTCATTTTTTTTTTAAGTTCATGCATAGAAAGTATGCTGTCTAGAAGCTATTTACTACAAGTCTTCTCATCTCTATACTATACAGCAGTCACAGAATGTTAGGTAGGAGTAGTATTAAGATTCGAAATTTTTGAATTTTTGTTAAAAATAACAATATCTTAAAACTTTATTCATCCTCAGTTAAAAATTATATAAATGAATAGAAATAGAAAAATTGGTTGAGAGAAAAAATCTGCTTTCACTATAAATTTTTTGTAGACATCAAACCTAGTATTTTTTTTAATTTCATTTTAAAAATTTAACATCAAAATTTTATTTTTACAAAATTAACATTAAAATTTCTCTTTTATAAAATTACAACTTGTTTCACAATATTAGAAATAATTTTTCACAAAATAAGAATTATTTTTACAGAAAAATTGTAATTTTGCAGTGAAAAAAAAAATCTGGAGAAACTCTTATAAATGATAAAAAACTGTTATAAATAATAAGAAATTGGGAAAAAAACTATACTTGTATATCCATTAACAAATATTGCAACTCCTTTAAATATTTGAGTTTCAACTTCCTCTTGATCTTCTGACTCCATTTGACGTTGGCCATCAAACTGTGCAGCCAATTTCAATTTCTTTGAGGCCATGTATCCACCCTGAAAATTTTAGATTTTAAAGTTATAATGAAACAAATAAGATTCAATAAATTATCAGACTGTTACTAGTAATATGGAATAATAATTTGATATATGCAGATTTTGAATAGAGAAATGTACGCTACTAGAAGTTTAGATCATTCATGAAAAATTACAAAAAAGTATTACATACATTTAATAATCTGACAATGTATTGATTATGAATGGTTTGTTAATCCAAAGTTGGTCCAAAAATAATTAAGAATTTTGCATAATAGAAGAGAATGTCTGTGTATCCGCGAGTGAGGGCTGTAGTGGGAAATCTAAGCATTGTATGGCCATGAAATTTGGTACACAGGCACTTCAGGACCCTAGAAGGTGCACCTCAGAGATATTACTTTAAAATTCGAATTAGTGTTTCAGTTATTTTGGTTTAGCATGATTTTGAATGATATTCACACAAATTGGTTCTTTAGCGATCAAAGATATTATAGAGTTTCCATCTTGCCTCCATCAGAAAGATTGAAGGATGTTCTTTCCAACAATGTTTGTACCACATCCGTACGGAAATTCCTTATTTTATTTTTTTAAATACATCAACATTTTGCACTTTTTAGGTTATATGATACTTCTTTTGCCACTTCCCAAAAACATAGATAAGCACAATTTTACAGTTTAGCGAAAGTTGAATGCATATTCACATTCTAACAAAAAAAAAAAAAAAAAAATTTCAATGTAATTTGTTTTGTTTTTTCTGTATTTTATTTAATTTATTTATTCTGTCATTTTTTAAAGTGAATGAACCTGAAAGATGCTTGATATTCCGCAATTTCAAAGAGCTACAAAATTTTGTTTATTGTTTATAGCTATCACTTTTAGTTTTAAGATATAAGCATTATAAACTGGAAAAACATAAAATTTTCATACTTCTTCAACGTGACAAGACAATTACTTTAAACACAGATTTAAAAACTAAATTTCCTCATGCATAATTTTGCTGCTCATTATTTATATCTATCTTTTATAGTTTTAGTGAAAGTATGAAAAATAAAAATAAAAAACTTGTTCGGACAGATAAGGTTTTTTTTTTTGTTTTTTTTTAAATAGAATTCAATTCAAAATCCAATTATATACACTTGTAGGGCTTTCAAAGAGCTACAAAGTTTTGCTTATTATTCAGAGCTAGCTCTATTAGTTTTTGACATAAGTGTTACAAACTTGAAAATTGGAAATTCAAGTTTGAGTCAAACAAGCTGATTACTTGAAAACTGTAAGAGCTTATTTTAATAATAAATATAGATTTTAATGCTAAATTTTCTAGTACACAATTTTGTCATTTACTGTTTATGGTAAATCCGGAGATCAGGTCACCGCAAATTTTTTTCTAAGTACAAAATCGGGCCAAGTTGGCCTGTGGTTGGCGCTTTCTTCCGTGTTTAGAAATTGGCTCCACCCATCCTCAGTGATGTCATTTACCGTCATTAGAAATAGGCTCCTCCTACCAAAATGATGTTTTGGTAGAAGAACCCTATTTCTAAAGACAGACTATTGTGTTTGTTCTATACAAGATTTTCTAATATAAATGATAATTTAATTTAACTTAAATAACAGTGAATAATACTCAAAAAAACGTTACAAAATCAGATTTTTGTGTATTTTAAGAAAATAAAATAACTAATAAAACTGCAGAATAAAAAAATTAATAATACTCATGCAAACGTTCCAAAATCAGATTTTTGTAAAATTTAATATTTTTATGCTACAATTTTATCTGTGCATATCGCATGTATCAAGATCGCTTTCTGAATCTAACTGAGGATCCATATAAAGGAAGGGGTTCGACCTACAGGTCCGTGTAAGGGCAGGGATTCGATCTAAAGATCGAAAATTGTGGAACGGATGTATCGGTGGTCCGTATGTACCAGTGGTCCGTACAAGGGCAGGGGTTCGACCTAAAGGTTTTTCTACACCGGAACGGGGCCCCCAGTGATCTCCGGTTTATTAGGAACGGTCGCCTGCGGCGCCCAGACACAGAATATGCTACAATTTTATCTGTGCATATCGCACGTAGCAAAATCACTTTCTCCAAAATAAATCATATAACGAAAGAACAAGCAAACACGCACAACAATGGCCAAAAATATTGATAGAAATGTTCTTTTACATCAAAAAACTGTAGCAAACACAAAAACGTATTCTTATTGGATGTTACACAATTTCCGCCGAAAACATCCGATACAAGAGGTTACCAGATTGCAACATAAAGCGCTCACAAAGTGCATGGCGTCTCCTCCGATTTAACCTCACAAAGTGCGTGGCGTCTTCTCCGATTTAACCAAGGTGACCTAATCTCCGGATTAGCCCTGTTTATATCTATCTTTAACAGTTTACTATATTTTAAGTAGAAGTTAAGAAAATGAAAAAAACAAAACTCAGAGAGTTACTTCTTTTAATTTTTTCAAAAAAAAAGAGGGGGTTCAAAATTGAAAAATGGTAATTATTTTTATTTATTCATAATCTAGACCATATTTCTGACAAAACAAGAAAAATTATTTATATTCTTTTCTATTAGGTTTGGGGGTATAAGCATCCAAAGTGTTTGCATTTATCACAAAGATCCATTTTTCGCCAGAGAAAACCCAATAGATGTTCTTCACATCAAAATTGCTAAGAAACACGACCATATTGAATTCTGCAATTTAACTCTATGTGTTTTATTGATTGCAGAAAATATTTTATTTCCCAGCATCCATTACGTAATTACTACAATGCTACATCATTCTCCCCTTCAACAACATAAAAAATATCCTTGTTGCTTAAAAGCAGTGACTATGCATTGGTAAGGATGCTTAAATTGTATAAGGAGAAGCCCTGTAAGTGGAAACCCTGTAAATATCAAACTAAACATGTCCTTTGCTAAAATAGAGCTATTTTCTTTTTATGCTAGGTACATCACTTATTATCTCATTTCTGAGTTTTTTTAATCATGAGGCAAAGCAAAAAATACAAAGTTGACAATTAATCAATAAATGTATAACATTTTAAAATTATTTTAATAAATTATAAAAATATTTCCCAAAGTACAAAGAAAGCTTCAATAGTGGCTATTACTGACACGGGATGGAACCTTACCAAATCCTTAAAAATATATTAGTACATTTTAAATATTTAATTCTTCAAGTTCTCTATCTATGCATAAAACTGGCTAAAATAGGGGAAATATCCACAAAATTGCCAGACATCCTGCAAAATAAAGTGTGCTAAATTCATCTGTTAAATGTTCGAATAATTATTAAATGCTTCTTAAATTTATAATACCCATTCTTCGAAGCCAGTTGCGCGATTTCTTCTGTGCAACTTGGCTGCTTTTTTTTCTTGATTTTCGGATGTCATTATAGATGCAATATTTAAAATATAAGACTATGAGCTCAATAGAAATCTCATTATTAATATCTTTAGATTTAGATTACCAAATTATAATTATTTTCTCGCCTCAAATGTCATTTTAAAATCATTAAAAGGTCTAAACATTTTAAAAAATTAAATTGCGCCAACTTGTACTTGTACACATTAGAAATCGGTTACAGTTATTTCATTGACGTCATTATTTCACCTGTCAAAACAGGAAATAAATCAGGGAGATTGTCCCATTTGGATTGCGCATTCAGGAAGGAGGGAGGCATGTATGATTTGCAAATCAGAATATGTTTCATGCATGATAACATATACGTGTTATGATTGGACAAAATTTATCATTTGCTTCTACTATTTACAAATAATTCAACTGAAATTTGAAAATTTTATGAAATCAGTTGCATATTTTTAATGTTTTTAGTCAGAATTTTAGAGAACTTGAGTAATCCGATTTATTCCCGATAATAAACTGAGATTTTCCCACCTACGTACACTTCCCGATATAGAAAATACACCATGAAGATTTGGCCGTATAATTATGTAAATTTCGAGACAAGCGCAGCTGGCCAATGTATACAAATAAACCGGGGTTTTCCCACCTACGTACACTACCCGACATAGAAAATACACCATGAAGATTTGGCCATATAATTATGTAAATATCGAAACAAACGCAACTGGTCGATGTATACAAATGATCTGAAATGCAAGTAGGTCACCTGATTAGAGAGCAGGATAAAAGGGATGGAAACGGCAGATGAGACAGCAGTTGTTACTGTCTGTCGCCTACGGAAACAAGCTTTCCGAGCTGTTTTTAGTTTCAAAAGACATGCGTTGTTAAAGATATGCCTGGCCGACGATGCCGAAGTCTGTTTCAGCATTTGGACGATCGTGCGAGGGAAGTCACTTTAGGCCAACGTACGGCTGGGTGGTCATACCTGCGTAACGCCTCTGAAACAGGCATAGATGCGTCCACTGCGCAAAGGATTTGGAAAAGATGGATTGAAGAAGGGCATATAAATCGTCGCAGTGGTACAGGTCCATCCAGACGTATATCAGCACGTGTCGATAGACGCACTTGAAGTCATGCGGTGGGGGTCCCACAAACGACGAATGTCGGCATTCTACAGAATTTGCATGGTACTGCGGCAGCAAAGACATCTGATCAAAGATGCTTGTAACCTGTACCCGAATTATAAGAACGGAGCAGAAACTAGCTTTTGCTCTATGATTATAATGTCTATCTTGTAAGCAAGAGGTCCCGAGTTCGGTCCTGTTCGGGACTGGCGTGATTTGAACACGCAACCTTCTGATGCCAACGATCTCACCTGTCAACACGAGATGGCAGCACCACACGGAGTCAGAGGCCTTGCCACTCCCTTCTTGGTTGACCACGACTGACGTCACGCCCAAGAGAACACGCCTCCCGGCCTTCAGCCCCTCAACTGCATTTCGGAGGACACGTAGGGGTTTTCTCAGCGGCCCCCCTTCTCGCCGAAATTAGACCGGGGCCTTCTCATCTAGTGAGGGAGTGTGCGGCCGCAATCTGATCAAAGATGCTTGGAACCTGTACCCGAATTATAAGAACGGAGCAAAAGCTAGCTTTTGCTCTATAATTATAATGTCGGTCTTGTAAGCAAGAGGTCCCGAGTTCGGTCCTGGCGACGCTCAATCGCCACAGTACATTAAATGTTCCAATATCAGGGAAAACAGTTTCTCGACAATTGGCCCTTTACGAGACTGTCATTGACGACAAGACACCTACGTGAGAGATTGAAATGGTGTCGGGTTCGAGCTAGGGATTGCAATCCCGTAGATAATTTTCAATCCCGGAATTACGGGATCGTAAAATCTTCGATACTGGTATCCCGCGGTATTCAGTATTTTTTTATTTATTGAAGAAAATGTATTATTTTCCTTTTTTATATATTAGTTTAATAACAGAAATATAATCTTTCTAAAATTTATATATGTGACCTGGAATGAAAAAAGAAACTTAGCATATGAAACTGCGAAACTCTTATCTCCGCAAAATCATATCTCTTATTGCGTTCGGTGATTTAGGTGTATTGGCATTGGCAAGTGCAAAATACTCTGAATCGTAAGCCATCGCGTATAGTCATTCTAGCTAATATAGCCGGTAAAGTATTCTCATTTTTTGTAAAATAACTATAAATATTTCTTTTAGCATCTCTAACAATATCGCTTATACCGGCAGCACTATTTCCGGGAAAGCCGGAACTAGTTTCATTCTCATTTCAACTTCGTCTCATGAATAGAATTTAAATGCACATGAAGTCCTTTTGTCGACCCACCTCCTGCTTTATGATTTTTTTACACAACTTACATTTTGCCGATTGTCCATTGGCTTCACATAAAAAGTATTTCCAAACAGATTCAAGATCGCACACTTTTAACTTTTATACTCTTCGTATATCTTAATGTTACTTTTATCAGATGCAGTCATTTTGAATTAATCTATATGTATTTTATTCATATAAAGAAGGAGCGTGAACTATCCCAACAACGCTAGATGAAAATAAACATTAGGTGCTAGAATAAACACAGTAGCTGTTGCCACTAAACAGTTAAATAATAGTGAAAAAATATGCTACAAATACATTGAAATAGCGTCATCTATTGACCGAAACAGATTTCAGGGTGAGAGCACCTTTCTTCAAGTCATTTACTTCTAACTAATAAATAAGTTTTCACAAAATGTGCTTCAATCTTAAAATGAATGTTTTCCTTTGATAAACTCGGGTAAATATTAATTTAGTAAGTGTTTAGCACGTGTATGTAAATCTGATAAAAAAATACCGCAATCCCGGGATTCTGGCGTCCCCAATCCCGGTATTCATTCTTCAGCCGGGATCTTGGAATTCGGGATTCCAATCCCTATAGTCTGAGCCTCTTGGACGACTGAATGGGATAGGGTAGTGTTCAGTGACAAGTGTCGGTTCTGTTATGACAGTCGCCATGTGAGCGTCTGGGGGAGACGTGGAAACAGGTTCAATCCTGCTGCGACTGTTGAATGCCATACTGCTCGACAACGCAGCATCATAGTTTGGGATGTCATCGGCTTTGATAGCCGGTCACCTCTGGTTCGTATCAGAGACGCAGACGGCACGACGATATGAGAATGAGGTGCAGCTGCCGGTTGCACACGTCACCTTCGTGAACTAAAGGTTACAAAAGCTTTATACTTAAATAAGGCAGGATCGAATTAAAATAAATGCATCAAGCATATCTTTAGTGATGACTTACTGTGATATTTGGTTTGTATTTTTGCATTGAATATTAGACAATATCTTAGATTCACAGTAAAAAATATTACATATATAACATATACATATGCAGATCCTAATTGAGTAAATCATACAAAATACTTACATAAAATGTCATACATAAGATTAAAGATAAAGTTACTTCTCTATTTAGCATATGCATGATAATTTAGCAACAGTTTCAATATAATAACAACAGTTTATAAATTTCGCTTGTAATTCTAAATCTTTTATCGGTTGCTCAGCCTCCCTAGTCAAAAATCTCATGCTATGCTATTGAATTGCAGATAAATTTAAATGAAATTATTTTTTTACAATAAGAAATTAATGCTTTATGCAATGTACACTGTATTGGCAAGTGAAAATTTTTTGTTGAGTGAACTCGAAGCTGAAATTTCTTATCGTGCTATACATATTAAAATTAGAAATACATAATAAATACCGATCAAGTATTCAGGGCTATCAACTGAGCAGGGGAAAATACCCAAAAGGTTTGGGGACAAGGACTGCATAAAGTTTATGAATAAAAAGCAATAACTTGTAAAATAGGGAGTAGTGGAGTGCTTGCACATTTGCTACAAAGGGTCCTAAAAACTTTGTCAGCAGCAGTGAAATTATTTCTAATGGTTGGATAACCTTATCTTAATATCCTGTTTAGAACAGATGTCATGATTATGTTCCCTGCATACATAGTATTATATATAGGGATAGTTCTGTAATGGGGGACGAATGTTTTGAATTTGAGTTTTCGATGGAATAGCACATTTAAAAGTTTAATGCGTGATACAAGAAAACCAGTAAAATATTAACAAAAAATTCATGAACACAGACTGCATGATACTTTATAAGATACTCATAAAAAGGTATACAAATCTACTATGAACAATACAATAGTATACTATATTGCTGAAAAAGCTTTATATTTGAATACACAATTTCAGAGCATGATCTTTAGTCATCAAAAAGCCCACCAAGAAATCCAACTACTATGTTCAGGTTTCTAATATACGCTAAACAATAGAGTTAGATCACTAGGATTTAGCTTAAATATATGTGACTACCGCTATTAGTGTTAAGTACCATGGCAAACAAAAAGACATAATACACTCCAAATTCACATTGGCTGTCACAAACTTCTAAAATCTCATTCAAACGGAAAAAACAAAAAAAAATGTCTGTGATCCTGCAAAATCTCTGATAAATAAATACACGGAAGCTCGGCATAAATAAAATTGAAGGTAAATAATTTAAACAAACAATATTTTGATGTAGGAATTCGATGTTAACGTGCTATAAACATAAAGTTAAAACCGATACAAAAATATACGGTTTACTGATAGAAATTACGTAAACCAATAACGTATGCATAGAAAGACATATAAACCTTTAAAAAGTTATAAAATGCAAATATATAATAAACGACAAATTGCAAAATACACTACATCTCTTTACGTACTGACGTTAAGCATTGACGTTAAGGCTTAACAGACGATGCACGGAAAATGCATCATTTATTACAAAAATTATCAAAAAAAATAATTTCTTTTACTGGCGGCGACTGCCAGAAACATTAATATACATATAGAAAAGTTTACATACCTGTTATGGGTGTAAAATGATTTAAAAATAACGTCTTTTCACAAGAACTCCATATATCTCCATAAGCTTTACATTAGAGTGCACAATTTTCTAGCACCCTTTTCCGTGACGTCACGAGGGAGTTGGGAGGCCTCTTTAGATCTCGAAGGTGACGACTGTCATCCATGTTGGACGCCATGACAGTTAAGTCGCGTAATGCAACTTAAGTAGCTTTCCGGAAGGAACTTAAACTAAGTCGCTTTGGAAGAAGTTAAGTCGCAAACGCCGCCATATTTGAGTCGCATTCGGGAGATAAGTCGACTTAACTTTCAGTGCGAACGGGGTATTACTGCTTGTATTGCCAAAAGAGGTGGTCCTACTGTCTACTGATCACCCTGTCTATGCCATTAATGTATTGCATCATCCTTCTGCAATTAACATCACTTATTTATATATGCCATCTCTGTCTGTGTTGTTGTTGTTGAAACCCAGACCGTCCGACCTACCAGAAAGGTGTAAGGTAACAATCTCTGTCTGTGTGTCCTTTATCATCACACTCTATTCGTTCTTTCATGATGTTGCACTTTCTGTGTCGGGTAGTGTATATACAGTGTCATTTTTAGAAAAATTTAATAGAGTTTTAGACAGTTTTTGTGTGAAGCATGACGGCAGGTAGCAGCATCACCAACAGGGACGGGGGGGGGGGGAGAGCAAACGGATGTAATTCATAGGGGCTTTGGGGCCCGGGCCGCATAAACAGTTCATGGCAAGGGGTCAATAATTTGCGAAATAGGGGACAGTAGGGGATCCCATATGCTGCATAGAAAGGGATTCGAAGGCAGCGGCCCAAACTATACAACTGATACCCCCTATTGTACTTCAACTCTTGCTGCGCTGCCAGTGCCAAGGGAAGTACTGGCACCGAGAGTTGAAGTAAAAAGCATTTTAACAATACTGTGTGATATTATGTCCGTGTACTGAACAGTATTCAGAACGTTTTAAAATTCAGGTCATCATAAAGAATTTTCAGTTATTTTTGAGTCAGTGTAATTTTCAAATCTGAACTGCTTGTGCATGAACTCTGGATTGCTTGAACTCTGGAAAGGTAAAAGTTTTCATGCCTTGATGCTAGTGGAGAAGGTAAAATGAAGAAGATTAATAAACAAATTAATCATATTCATCAAATAATCAATTTATTTAGCACATGAAAAAATATTTGATTCAAATCTTAAAAATGAACATTTCTATGCATATTTCATTGTATAGTTGGCATTTGATATCTTGAATTTGAAGGGAACATAAAAAAATTGAGATATCAAAAATGCAAGCTATTAAAAATTTTAAATATATGTATAGTGCTATACATACACGAACACATAGTATGTACATAGTACAATAGACTTACCCTAGTTATCACGATAATTCTGAATTTTTCATTCACACCAGTAAATGAAACTTTTGTATGTGTATATGTAATATAGTACCCTGAATTGATTTTATATACAAAAGCAAAAGAATTGCTTTCAAAGATAGATGTATCAAAACTAAGCATATAACATAACTCTGCCCCATAACTCCACTCTCTTCCTTCATTTAGTGGTTTTCCGCCTTCCGTACCTGTTTTAACAAGCATAATAGTTCTTTTATAATCAATGTTTTCAGGTTTAAATATTTTAAGTGGTGTACCTTATATCCAAGGATACAAAGGGTTTTCATTTTGAAGCGCCTGTGAGAAAACTAACGTATCCCCAAATCGAAAGTAAGAAATTTCAATGGCATTATGGTTTTGTAGCATTCCTGTAGAACTGGGTGCACGTTCAGGATTGGTCGAATCGGCTAGCTCGTAATGCTAATCCTTATAGTACCTGGGACGATGGACGACTACTACAAAGAGAGAGCAAAGTAAAAGTGATAGAGTGAAAAGAAAGTGAAAGTTTACCGCGCGCGCGCAGAGCACCCAAAAAGGAAGTCAGGTCAGGTTTCTAGTGTAAAGCTGCCTCGAGTAGTATATGAGTCACATTCTGGAATAACGGAAGTCATTCCAATTTGTCGAAGCCATTCCAATTTAAGGGTTAATTCCACAGGAATGTGAACAGAAGCAAGCTATTCGATTGTTCTATTTACGTGATTGAAAGGTATTTGTCTGAATATAGTCAAATCGATAACTGATTGTGTAATTCTTGTGGAATAGTGAGTCGGAGATTGTGTAGCTACAATCCTAAGGTTGGCGAGCTGAGCCAAATGATTTAGAGCAGTGCCATAACTGTTCGAAATTTGAACCTTATATGTTGGTATCATGTTGCGTATTAGGGGCGTGGGATATAATAATAGAGACAGTGTGTGTCAGTAAAACAGGAACTCGTATCGTAGCGTCCACAGTGGATTCAAGTTTGATTTGTGCAAAGTGTAGGAGGTCATACACGGATGACCCTTAACGGGTCCCCGAAATATCACACGATGTCTACTTTCAATTTTTGTGGTTAAATAGAATTTTCTGACCATTATTATGTATATTGGATTGTTAGACATAGAGTTGACCTCCTTGGGTTATAATATCTTTCTAATAAATCAGACAGAACATATTTGTTTATAATAATTAAAAAAATATATTTAGGTAGTTTTGTGGACAGATTTTAGATTAAGTAGACAGCTTTACAAGGTAACTATTTACACAAATTGTAAACATTCCTTTTAATATGGATCTAGTATATATATATATATATATATATATATATATGGGTTAATTAGAGTTAGATTCTCAGACCTGAAGAAAAGTCTAGGCTAATTAATGTTCAAAATTAAGCCAGTGCTGTACATTTTTTTATTTATTCGGCATTGGTTTAACTGCTTTGGTGATTTTAATATACCGTAATTACTTGATTTGATTATTATTTCTCTCTAATATATATATATATATATATATATTATAGAGAAATAATAATCAATTCAAGTAAAAAAAGTTGTGTCAAAATTGCTCAAGTCATTAAGTGATCTAATATTATTCTACACAGGGCCGGTCTCAGATTCACTAGCCCCAAATCATGTTTTCTACCGTCCTTTTCGCATATGTAAAAAATCTTATATAGGCAGCACATGACTTTCTCTACATAAAACAATGGCTTTCCCTACATAAAGTAATGACTTTCTCTACATAAAACAATGTCTTTCCCTACATAAAGTAATGACTTTATTTCCTTTACAGCAAAATAATGATATTCAAAATTCACGACACAATGTTTTTGATGTTGAATTACAAGTTAACTTTGACGCTTTTCTGAATGACGATCTGCAAAATTATTTCGGAGTACCAAATTACTTTATATTTCGCGCAAATCTAACTTGACACTTAGAAAAATTGCTATCCGTTGACTAATATTGTCCATATATTAAACGATTTTAATCATTAGAAACTAATATTTTATTATATAAAACCGACGGTTTAAGTTCCAATCAATAGATTCCTAAGCCTTTGACGATATATTAGTCCATACAGAATGATGTATTCATACTCGGGTGAAAAATCCTCATGCAATTGATATTTAATTAATTTTCTGTAAAATTAAAAACTATAGGTATTTTTCACGTGCAAATTTTTGGGGGTAAAAATACGAAACTATTTTTAAAAATTATCTTCTCTCGTAAATCGAACCTATCTTATTGCTGTGGTAGCCACTGATCGGAGAGCTGGCGCTTCCGATCCACAATTGCTTTTGGTCAGTAATTCGACGTGCTGGCCGTTAGAGAATGTTCTATTTTAAGACGAACTGCTCCGGAAAACTGTTCCTCTTGTTTGTTTGTTCGAACCAAACCGCCTAACCTATCCGAAGGTGTAAAGTATCTGTTTGGACAGCTGGGAGGGTGACACCCAATTTAAACCGGAACCCAGCGAGGACGGCCTCCACAGGAACCACACCCTATCCTTCCCCTACTACTAACATCTCGGAAGGACTTACGGACCTACATATTTATTGTGCTCGTACTCCGAGTGGAAAGTTTGGGTAGAGCTGGGAATCGGACTCAGGTCGTCCGAGTGCAATTCCGTGCCTTAGCCACTGGGCTTATTCCACTCTCTCCTTGTATATTGTTTGTGCGATCCAGATCGTTCGACCTACCAGAAGGTGTTGAAAACCCAGGCCGTCCGGCTCGTCATTACCAGAAGGTGTAAAGTATCTGTTTGGACGACCGAGACAGTGCCACCCAATTTAGACAGGAACCCAGTGAGGGCGGCATCCACAGAGGCAGTACCCTCTTTCCCCTGCCATCAATCTCTCGGAAGAACTTACGAACCCACATATTCAGCGTTCCTGTGCTCCGTGTGAACACGGGGACAGTTTGGGTAGAGCCAGAAATCGAATTCAAGTCGTCCGAGTGCAACCGGGACCCTCAGCATTATTTTTTCCCCCTTCCCTTAGGATGAAGAGGAATCATGATAGCCACGGAGTAACCCTCGTGCTTTAACCGTATGGATATCGCAGTATAACAGATAGATAGACGGATAATATAGACCTGTAAAACGGTTCAAAGATTTTTCTTAGGTGAATTGGGTCTAAACAGTTGGGGGGGGGGGGGGGGGGGGTAGGGTCGGATGACCCTTTACTTCAGGGAAATATAATTAAGAAAGGGTTATGATCCGCCCGTGTGGTTGACGTTCAAATCCCATTGTCGAAGGAAAAGAAGACGTGGACATAAAGTGACACAGTTGATGAGCAGAATGTCAAGAAAAAGTAGCCAATCAGAGAAGATTTTTCACACGTTTGCGTCTCTCGTTAGGTCACCGAAGTCAAGCAGCACCGGGCGCGGTTAGTACTTGGGTGGGTGACCACCTGGGAACACCGCGTGCTGTTGGCACATTTCGGGTGCGGTAGCCCGGTGGTTTGCGCGCTGGATTTGCACGCTGACACAACTGCCGCCGTGTTCATGCGGAGTACGATCACGTTAAACATGTAGGTCCGTAAGTCCTTCCGAGAGGTTGGTGGTAGAGGAAGGAGGGTACGGTTCCTGTGGATGCCTCCCCCACTGGGCTCCGGTCTAAATTGGGCGACACTTCCCGGCCGTCCAAACGGTTACGTTACACCTTTCTGGTAGGTCGGACGGTCTGGGTCTCAACAACAACAACACGTTTTCGTCAACTTTCTAGTAGGTCAGACGGTCTGGGTCTCAACAACAACAACACGCTTTCGTCTCCGGCCACTCAAACAGCTGCTGTAAGCCCTAGGGCCAGTCGAGTGGTCTGGATTTTTGACACGTTTTCGTCCAAATCACGAGGTCAAAGTGAGAGCTCAGAGTGAGATGTTAACCCCCGGATTTCTAGTATTGTGAAAGATAGGAAGACTCCATCTACTCTTTAGGGAATCTGCGGTTTTAACCACTAGGCTGTCCCACTCCTCGTCCCTCTTGTTTCTTCTTTTTCGACCCAGACCGTCCGACCTAACCCAAGGTGTAAGGTATCTGTTTGGACGGCCGAGAAGTGCCACCCAATTTAGACCCGAACACAGTGGGAGTGACATTCACAGAGACCATATACCCTCCTTCCCCTGCCACCAACCTCTCGGAAGGACTTACGGACCCACATATGTAACGCACCCGTACTCCGTGTAAACACGGGGACAGTTTGACAGAGCCGGTAATCGAACGCGGGTCGTCCGAGTGCAATCCCCAGGCGTTATATCCACTGGACTGTCCCACCTCGTGCCTTTTGTTTGAAATTGTTTCCATGAACGAGGAATGACAGAATTGACCACATAAAAGAAATTAGCGACTTCCATAATAGACTGTGCTACCTCAAGTCGCCCGACAGCATGTTCGCAGACGTTAGATCTATAATAGGATAGCTAGGCGTTGAGAATCTTCCTAACGTATTATTTGTGCCATATCCTAACAAAGCTAATTTCCTCTAATCCCAAATCAAGCTTAACACTCTTCGAAACATTTTCTTTGGACATTGGAATTTTTAGGCGCAAATGCATCGTTTTCACCCAAAGCCTGATTTTCATATCATTTGAGAAGCAAATCGCTATTGAACACGTTTGATGTTTGCATATCCTCGTCGACGATAACTGTAAGTTTTCACCCCATAAAATCCGCAGATGCTTTCGCTTTTCGAGAATTTTCATCGCGTGCTTAACTTTTGGAAGGCAATGTATGTATAGATGTCGTCTGGGCAGGTTAGATGCACAGCATGAACCAAGATAATACTGAGAAGTGAATTTTCCCAGGCGATTTTAATTAACGAATAGCTACAAAGAAACTAGATTGATTCAATCTTGAATTTAAAAAAAATATCAGAGGATAGAGGTCTTACAGATATAGAGTTGCAATTTGATCTGAAATCTGAAGGAAGAGAATGTAAAATCTATTTCAAAGCTCAATGGAGTTTTGTCTTTCTATCTGGAGATTACAAATGAAATTTCCGGCGAAGACACTAGTTCTTTCTTTATAATCGTCTATAATAGTATTACGAACTAATATCATTAGTGTTACGTATCAATTACCAGTTACGTATTCACTTTTTCACTGGACTATGTTCAAATGAACTAATGTTAATAAACCTTTAAAAGTAAAATTTAAGCAACGTACTTATGCTCAAATTATTATACAACGCAGCATGCAGCTGCTTCGAGGATTTGTTGTTTCCCCTTCATCAGCGCTAAACAGACCGACGAATTTCACGTCAAAAAGATGGAATGAGCCTATTTCTTCTTTTGATTTCGGGTTTGTTAGTTGAGAAATTATGGACACAAATACACTTATATACTGCCAACTTACTTAATCGGAAATTCGACTCGTTTATCGAAAATCGAATTCAATTTAATCATCTTAACCACTACTTAATCTGAAATTCGATTTGGATATATTTTTGGATAAAAGGACTGAAGCAAAGAAAGAACTAGTTATTTGAAAATGTTACGCACTTTAACAACACTTAAAAACATGACATTTAAAAAAAGTTATTATTATGAAATCAATTCTTTATTCTTTTCTGCATTCAATAGGCAAGTAGCAAGCAGCTCAGTCTCTGAAAGTTTCTTCACAGTCCAAATTAAAGAATGAGTTTCTCTTTCCTCTTGAATGGAATTGTTGTGGAATTTCCCGAAAACAAATATGTTTTAAAAGTAAACAAGTCAGACACCACAGACTATGAACATGCAACTTTGATATCAAGCCACAAGCAGACAGCTACCTACTTATTTCGGTGGTTCAGGAACATGAAGAGCAGCTCCAATTCAGAAAACTGTTCAGAGAACTTGTCGGCAATGATCGCCGTTTATCGACTGTTCAGTCACGAAATGTTTGCTTCTTTGAGGGAATACGTGATAGTTGAAGGAATTATTGAAACATGTTATCGTCTGCAGTTTCAAGATAGCGATCTGATTTGCCAAGTAAAATCTTTATTCGTTTTTGCCATGGAGTTAGAAATAAGGAGATAAAACTCTTATGGGTGAAACGCTTGCAAATGTCATAATGCTCTGAGAATTATATCCAGGTGTCACTAGTGTTAGTAAAGTAGTTGCTATCGTTAGTTGAAACAACAGAAATGCATAGTATTTAGTATATGTTAATTTTGATTATTTTTAAATTAAGGGTTCCCTAATTATGAGTATAATTAACCAGTATTTTTTCATAGTTGTAGGATAGAGTACAGAATATGTGGAGATAAAAATAAGTTGAAAGGTAAAAATAATTTTGAATACGCAGGAATATTCTTTATTGTTTCAGTTCTACTTTGTATTGCGTTAGTAATTTATTTTTACAAAATTGACAGTTAAAATAAATATTTTAGGTCTTTCACCATAGACATTCATACAATGCAAGACTACTTATCACAGCGTCACCTGAATAGCGTCAACTGTCTCAAACGATATTGAAGTTTTCTTAATATGAAGTTTGAACTCCTTACTTTTTCCTCCATGGTTTTTGGGAATTTCAAAAAATGTATTTCTCAGATAGCACTATTTCAATTTAACAAAGATGTAAACATTCTAGAAAAAATTCCTGGGGTTTCTTTGCTAAAAGGGAAAAGTTGAAAATAGTAGTTATCTCTAGGGAAAGGCAAATTTTTTCAATCCAAGATTACTTTTAGTAAGATATTTTCTAGCGTCGCAAATAGAGAAACTGTTTTCCAGAAACGAAACCCTTTGCTGGGCCCCTAGGCAGCATTAAATTGACTGACTTTTACTGATTTTTACTGTAAATGCTTTGTTTAAGAGAGCGCAGCTTCATTTCTGCAGTGAGCGATATAGTTTCATACAAAATGTTGAGCTTTGTAAGCTGTGCATGAGGTTTCGAAACCCTAAATTTCATATTAAGGAATTAACAAGCGAAGAAAATTTTTCAGTGGAACATTTTATCACCTAAATCTTTATATCATTTAAATGAACCTAACAGTTTACTAATATTGCGATTTTAAAGTCAGTGTGAGTAAGAATTTGAGTTTGGTATTCAAATATACTGTACTCCAGTAAATTTTGTCATAAAATGTAAGATAAATCATTACTCATACAGATCAATGACTCTACAGATGTACAAAGTAGGATCAAAAAGTTCGGAGACTGTGCTGATATCTCCAACCTCGATTAAAGGAGAAGGGAACTATTTTACCGTGGCGTAAAGGCACATGTGATGCGAGATGTGGAAAGGAAGAAATAGTGGTTTTTTCAGACAATGCGTGTCAGTGAACTGTAGTCGTTCACGTTCGTCGAAAACACAAATGGCGTTTGAAGAACAACGTGCAATGTTTCTGTCGGCGATTTCCGCCAAACGCCGATAGAATTTGATATTCGCACGTTGTTCTTCCAACGCCATTTGTGTTTTCGACGAACGCGAATGACTACAGTTCACTGACATGCATTTTCTGGAAAAACCCTGCACTGCGGACCTGCTTCTTCCTTTTCACATCTAGCATCACATGTGCCTCTAAGCCACGGCAAAATAGTTCCCGTCTCCTCCAATCAGGGTTGGAGATATCAGCACAGTCTCCCGAACTTTTTTATCCTACCGTGTATATATTTTTTCCTGTTTTTTAGTTTAATGAAGAATCGGTTAATGGATAAAAATATTTCCTATTTTGTGTACGGCTTTAATATATAAGTGCGAAAATTCCGAAATACAAACATTAAAAAATGCCAGATAAATTCCAAACTCGTTAAAATATATACAAAGATAAATATATCCTGAACAAAGATAAATATATCCTGAAATAAGCAATCTAATTTGGTGAAATTTTTTTAGACAATAAGACTGAGTGCAAGGAGTGTTTGAAATGGTTATATCAAACATTGGACATATTATTGGACATACATTGGGCATATTTGATTGGAATAAAACCAATGTTTGATATAACTTATATCAAACATTGGATCAAACCATAGATCAACAGTAATTAAATTACCTATTTTGATCTAATCTGATTTGGTCTATGTATAACGATCAAAGATATATAACTATTAACCTGTTTCAGTCAGTGTATAACAACCGCTTATTACTTAAACGGGTCAACCGATTTACTTGCAGCAAGTTATGGTAAAAATATTTTAAATTTTATATAATTTTATTTCAACTCTCAGATCAACGCTTATGATAGCTCATTATATAAAAATGGGATCAGTTGCTGAACGAATAGTTATAAAAATAACTGTCGTAGACTATTGTGAATGTTTGTATTTTTATTCTGGAGAATGTTAATGTTTTAAAAATTCTATAGAATCTTTTGATATGTAACATTTATTCTTTCTCGTGCTTTCACAGATTTTGAACCTACTGTATGTAAGTTGGGTCTCGTTTGGACCTCTTCATTTCAAGGCAATTCTTGGAAGGCAGACGAAAAAATTGGGCAAAAGTGTTCCAGATTTCCTTGCGTTCTTTCTTGAGCATGCCAGACGAACGAGATTGAAATGCGATGGAGCTCGAATGGTCGATGTCAGCATTTACAGCTGCGTTCGAAAAAATGCCATATTTCTGGCAGCTGATGTCTGGAGCTGGAAACATTTGCTTATATACTTGCAATACGGGGCAAGGTACTAACACTATATAACTTGGCATTGTCTTAAAATTTCCAAAAGTAGGGCCGCAGGAAAGAATAGAAAATC
The DNA here is from genome assembly GCA_951213105.1 of Amaurobius ferox. Taxonomy (NCBI): domain Eukaryota; kingdom Metazoa; phylum Arthropoda; class Arachnida; order Araneae; family Amaurobiidae; genus Amaurobius; species Amaurobius ferox. The sequence goes on along the minus strand of OX578144.1, from coordinate 111,485,896 downwards.
AACTGAAGACAAAGCTGTGATACTACGGTGCAAACACCGCAGCTAAAATGAACAATGCAAGTTGCCATCTCCTCGAGTACTTTGATGCACATAATATCTATCTATGCACAATTTCTATGCGCAATTTCTATGCACAATTTCCGTGTGCTGAAATCACGGAAATGCAATACAAGATTCATGAAAATTAACAAAAATAAATATTTTGTGTTCTTACAAGAAAAGTTTGGCTTTACCATGACGACCATTTAGATTAATCCATGATAGAAAAAAAATTTTTTTTATGCTTCTCTGCAGAAAACTTCGTATCCAGTAAAAAAATTAACTTTTAAATGTTGCGGCTTTTTTTCCAGTAAGCACAGTATCCTATTGGTTATACAAAGTGCAAGCAGTGTTAATTAACTTTTAATATTTAACAGGCGTTCGTCAATTATATCTTATTTCCTGTTAAATGACCCTGGGCTATCTTCTGCTTACGGGTGGGATAGCATCAATACCAAACGAAGACCCTCTCAAAATGAGTCCATGGACGCCAATGCCTGCAAAGTGGGATCGAACTGTTTGGGATAGGGTATGTCAAATACCTGTCTTTTTGAGAGGTTCTTTATTTGGGATGGACGCTGTCCCACCCGTAAGCAAAAGGTTAAAATTTTGCTATTTTAATATTTTGAGCTACTTTGAAAACGTTTAAAGACAAACCCAGTGGCAAATCCTACCATAGGATTTGGTAGGGCGCTACCACGCCAAAATTTTCGACAAAAATCCTTCTTTAGTTACAATATACGTATAACACAATAGTAGTAACATTATTAATTATCATCACCATTATCACCATTAAATATATTAAGTAGTGTCATGCGATTGACAACGGGGGAAGAGGGGGGGGGGGGGTGATACGCATTTCCGCAGGACTTGCGTTTTAGACAAGGAAATATGTTACTCACATAAAACCATTTCGGCTCCATCGGACTGGAGCCTCTGCCAATTATTCTTTTCTCATTTAGGTTCGAAAGATTATTTCAAGACCCCAGCAAATCCCAGCATGGTGTGTCGTCGCCCCTGACAGAAACTCTTCGAACACTGATTCGCCATATCTGTTTGGGATAGGGTATGTCAAATACCTGTCTTTTTGAGAGGTTCTTCGTTTGAGATGGACGCTGTCCCACCCGTAAGCAGAAGGTTAAAATTTTGATATTTTAATATTTTGAGCTACTTTGAAAACGCTTAAAGACAAATCCAGTGGCAAATCCTACAATAGGATTTGGTAGGGCGCTACCACGCCAAATTTTTCGACAAAAATCCTTCTTTAGTTACAATATAGTATAACACAATAGTAGTAACATTATTAATTATCATTATCATTATCACCATTAAATATATTGAGCAGTGTCATGCGATTGATAACGGGGGGGGGGGGGGGGGGTAATACGCAGTTCCGCAGGACTTGCTTTCTAGAAAAGGAAATATGTTACTCACATAAAACTATTTCGGCTCCATCGGACTGAAGCCACTACCAATTATTTTTTTCTCGCTTAGGTTCGAAAGATTATTTCAAGACCCCAGCAAATCCCGACATGGTGTGTCGTCGCCCCTGACAGAAACTCTTCGAACACTGATTCGCCATATCTGGTTTCGGCTTGTGAGCCCAGCAAACTTTCTAACCAGTAGCGACAGCGACGCTGTTCTTAAGTACTGCATGAATTTAGACCCTGAAGTGAAGAACTTGTGCCGGACCTTCAAAATTCTGTTAAGGGCAGTTCGCAGGATTCATCCTGGAAGCCTCGACTACACGATCAGAGACTGTGACAGTCAGCATGTCATTCATTTGATACCCAGTAGGTCCGTCATGATGCACAGCTCAGTGAGTATTATGATACCGATGCTGTCCAAGAGGTACGGGAGTCCAGATGAACTGCAGCACATATGCAGGTAAAGTTGCATTTCATAATATATTTTTAGCTTTTTATGACTGTGCACTCGAAATCTCGGCTAATGGCTGTTGAGAAAGACAAAGAGGCAAACCGTAATAAAAAATTATCTGAGAACCACAAAACTCGGTAGGCAGATATCTTCCTACCAGGTATGCAAATAATTGATTAAAAATTATTCGTCTTAGATGTATTCTAGATACGAAAGGATTAGCAAGGAGAAGAATTTTAGAGCGTTGCATTCTGGGTCGCATGTAAGATGTAAGGATCTCTTTCTGAAAAACCTGTGTGATATTTCGGGACTCAGAACTTTAAAATTTATTTATTAATTTAAATGTAAAATGTGATACAAAATCACTAAACATAGTTCCGGCAGAACTTGTTTAAAACAGTTCATTTGATTGGTGTTTTCGATAATTGTAACTGAAAAATGAGAGGGCTGTAATCTCAAAATTTGAAGTATTTTAAAGTTAATTTCCCTTGTTCATGAAATATTTTGACATTTCATTTGGATTATACCACGTTTTTTTCCCTACTTCTATAGGCATGTATTGGAAAGCGCAATTTGTTTGAAAAGCCGTAAGTGTGTAAATGCACCGCGAAATAAAACTTTGGGATATACAGGTTTGCTAGCTGAAAAAAAAAAAATAGGTGGGGGTGGGGGAAGGGAGTCGCAATTTCTGACGAAACCATAACAATATGTTGAAAATAAAACACATTTATAATTGATCAATAATTATAAATTTTAAATGCGTATGCATCTTATAAAACATTTAGAAATATATTGAATGACAGAAGTTGGAAAAGACATGTTATTTTAGGAGACGACTTAAAAACAAATATAAAGAACCGAGGTCGAGGGAGTAGGCCTCCGAGACTCCCCCCCCCCCTTGGCTATGTACCTGGTTCCTAAAAAAGTCCTTAAGTACTCCAATAACTCTGTAAGGATAGGTTCATAAGTGTACAAGTTAGGTCTATCTATAGTAAAGTGATCATAACAGGACGAATAAAATTGATTGCAGGGCCCCCCTAGAGAGGAGAATGTAAAAAGTTTGGATAATGAACTCGGCAACAATGTAAGGTAGAAGAAAAATGTCAATTACAAAGATGTAGCTTTAGAGGATCATCTAATTAGAAATACACATCATGAATGCACGATATTCTTGTGTGTCCCGTAACAATCGTTAGAGAAAAAATGACAGAATTCAAACTTTTCACTTCTTAAAGCACCCTATAATGATTAGTAAAAATCTACAATTTCTCAATATATCCCACTATTCATTGAAATTCCACAGGAAATATGTCTTAATGAGACAATTGAAATTAAGTTTGATGATTGTCACATAGGAAAAATTGCAAAATTTAACGATTTTAAATTTTTGAGGACAATGATAGCATGTCAAAATCGTGCAAATTTCTTTATTTTTACAAAAGAGGATACTGACAAGCAAAGTTCTGCAGAACACATATGCTAACGACAATTTCGACACATATGTTAACATATGTTGCAATTCGATGCGTTGAGTATTCTGACTGTTCCAAGTATACTGAAAGAAGGAACAAAAATTTACAAAAAAGGTCTGATATCCGATAAAAACACACTTCTTTTTCAACTCAGAATGTCCGACCTACCTACTCGAAGGTGTAAGGTATCTGTTTGAAAAGCCGGGAAGTGCTACGCAATTTAGACCGGAACCCAGTTGGGACGGCATCCACAGGTACCGTACCCTCCTTCCCCTACCACCAACCTCTTGGAAGGACTTTTAGACCCACATACATAACGTAACCGTAGTCCGCGCGAACAGTTTGGGCAGAAGTGGGAATCGAACTCGGGTCGTCCGAGTGCAATCCCCAAGCGCTATCCACTGGGCTGCCCCACCCCTGTTAGAAACAAACTTGTAAATAGAAAAGCCAAGTTTCTCAGCTTTACAAAAGTGTCAGCCATAAAAATGATTGAGATGAATTTATAAAAATGGGTGATTGCCATATTTATCAAACTACATGAGTGAAAAGTGTGAAGAAGAAAAGTTATTATCATGATAAACATGGCGAATTTACTTAATAACTATAGATGCAAGATACATGGTTCGAGTTTTGCCATTCTAACTCCTTGCAATTTATTTAAGTCAAAAAACTCTTTTGGATCAAAGAAGCAAATTTAGCAAGTTAATTACAAAATACATCCAATAGCTTTTCATCTCTGTACTTTTCACTCAAGAAGTTTGATAAAATTGACAATCGCCCATTTTCATCACTTCATTTCAATCATTTTTATGGCTGACACTTTTTTGTAGAATCTGAAGAACTTGGATGCTTTTTACAACTTTGTTACGAATTGTGTTTAGACCAATTAATAAGCTTAGGTTTTCCAATCTTAAAGGTCCCATGGAAATTATAATAATAGTTGGTGAAATTTATAGTGTTTCATGCCACAGTGGGGTCTTTCTTTTATTGGTCAAACTAAACGTCACAAAATATAAAACTGCTGCTTGTCAGAATAACACATTTGATACTCCCTTAAAGAAAGCTGACATATGCAAATTGCGTGACAGCAATTGCTTCAAGGGAGTTTTGATCCGTCTTCATCTTTACTTAATAAACTACACCGTTTTTGTGTGATGCTTGTTAAGTAAAGACACTGCTTTAACCTGAGGAAGAGGGATCAAAACTCCCTTGAAGCAATTGCTGTCATGTAATTTGCATACATCCGCTTTCCTTAAGGAGGTATTAAAACTGTTATACAAAATAAACGTGATCTAAAGTTTCATATTAAGGAAAATGAAACTATGTCAATAAACAGGAATGTAATAAATCTTCAATTACTTAACCTTATTTTAATTGTGACCACCATTTTAAGTTTGCTTCCCCAAGTATTATACAAATATGTACATTAATTTATGATCTTGACTTTCTTCAAGCCTCTCATATTCAGCAAAATTCTAGTAATTTGGGGTCAATGACTTGCCCAGTACTTCATTTTTCTCCATGGTCTAGCTGGATGCCTTGTAATGTTGTCTTTTTTTCGTTATTTTTGTTCCATTTCTGCCTATTTCTTAGCTTGTGGGATTCTCGTGGGTCAATTTGTCTTATTTCCACCTTGTTGGCACTTTTTAACACTTTACAACAAAGTTGAAAAGTGTTTATGACTTTGTTCATTCTGTCTGTCTGTCTGTCTGTCTGTCTGTCTGTCTGTCTGTCTGTCTATCTGTCTGTCCGTTAGCACGATAACTGCCGTAAAAATGACTTAATCAAAATGAAATTTTAGTATGTTGTTCAGACGGTCTATAGGACCTATGGGAATATAAATGAATAATATCACCCAATTAGTTTTGGATTGAACCCGGGTTGAAAAAATGGAATACATTGAGCCCTATGGGACCTAATTTTTCAAGCATTTTTTAAGCGGATTTAAAATTCACAAATTGCTTCGAAAATTTTAGGCAATATTCAAATTGTTCCATAAAATATATAAAAAAAAATTCAGCGAAATATATTCAGTTGTTTTTTAAATAAAAATTAAAATAATAATAACACCTCTTATATTAAGCGATCACGTGTCCATGATATGAAACGATCACATGACCCACTTCAAAATGATATATGGCATCCATCTTGTGTCAAAATCGTGATTTTTAAAGTTCTTTTTAATTCATATTGAGTGTTGTATCCGTCCTAAAATTACTTTATTTTTGCCTAAATTCTGTGCATCTACATACTGAAACAACGCAATGACAATATATTTCAGTTTAAATGCTCTTCCAAATTTGATTATTTCTACTATTAAGCCTATTTTTCACCTATGTAAAATGTAAACAGCAAAATATGTAGAATGAGTTGTATTAGAATCGCTGTAATTCTTTAACACAAAATCATTTAGTCCATGGAGTCTGCTTAGCTGATATGAATTCATTGATTTTAGAAAGAGAAGGACGATATTTTTCGATGAAGTTTTACGCATAGAGTTTACTTACTTGCAGCAGCTCAATGGTCTTAATTTTTAAATAAAATAAATTGTTATAGTATTGTGATGAATGACATGAATGGGGAAATTATTTATGAATGAAATGTTGCTTTTATAGAGAGAGCCAGGCGTGTTATTTTTTTATGACGTCATTTGAATGGATTTCAGTTGTTTTCGATGAAGTTTTCAAATATAATAAATTATCGTAGTATTATGATAATTCTAAAATTATTACCGAGGAATGTATAACATTTAAGAGATGTTTAAACCAGGCAATTTATACTTTAATGCCGTCATTTGAATGAAGTTAATTTTTTTCGATGAAGGTTTAAGGTTTCAAATATAATAAATTAATGTAGTATTGTGATAAGTCTTAAAATATTACCGAGGAATGTATTGCATTTTAGACATGTTTAAATAAAATTGCATTGAAGTTGGAAAGTGTTTCATAATCAATGCTTTAAGTATGATTGATCTTTCTTGTCTAATCTTGTTTCGTCTTGTTGGAGCATTTCTGTCGAGTTTGAGGGCTGGGGGCAGTCCAGTCTTGTATGTTAGTTCTCTATTTCAGGTTGGCTCGACTGTGCTTCATTTCGTCACCCCCCCCCCCCCGGGGCGGGCCACCCTGAGATGGTGGTTACGGATATTGGCTCTGTAGCCTTGATCCTCCGACTCTTGGGGGGCACATTAATCGGGTTACCTGGTAGACGATGAACTGTCCGTCGAACCAGCGAGTCTACCAGGTCCCGACTCTTCCGGGTGTCCGTGACCACTGGACTGCGCCTATTCATGGCCTGAGCCAAGGTCCGGACGGTGACTGGGATCGGACTTGGCGGGTGTTCTTCGGGACCCTACCCAGTGAATGATCCCGCAGAGAACGTGGCCCTCGGCTGCGGCTTTGCTGGAAGTGGATTTTGCCTTGTGCTTCCTCCCCTCGTAGACAGCATAAACCCATAGGTTGCCGCGGGAGGTTGACCTTAATCTGTGCTTCATTTCGCTTTTTGATTGGCTCTCTTAGGTGGATTATCCATGACTTGAATATATACAATCCTTCTGTTTCTTCCTTTGTGCCCATTTTGTCTTTTTTATTTCCGGTTTGTTGGTCTATCTTGCATTGAAGAAAGGGATCTTGCATGTTGTTTCATTTTATTAATTTGTACTTTATTACGTTGTTTCGGTTTTCCTTAGGGCTATCGTATATTTTCTTATGCAGGTGTATAGGAAACCCCAATGATGCTATATGATGAGACAACTTTAATAGGGATGACCTTTTTTAAGAATGTACGGGGGGGGAGGGAGGTCTATCTCACTTCCTGTTAAAAGTAGAAGTAAAAAGTCAATTGCAAAGCTGTAGAACGTTACAAAGTTAGTACAAATCATTTTAGTTTCCACCGCAAAAAATGAAAAGAAACTCTAAAAACAAGTCCATACAATTTAAATCCCCCGCACATCCCCCTCCCCATAGAAAGAGCGGCAGAATAAGATTGACTTTATTATATACTAAATACAAAATGTCCAGCAATGATATATGCTTGCAATGATATTCAACTTCAGCAATGATATATGCTTTCAATGATATTCAACTTCAGCAATGATATATATGCTTGCAATGATATTCAACTTCAGCAATGATATATGCTTGCAATGATATTCAACTTCAGCAATGATATATGCTTGCAATGATATTCAACTTCAGCAATGATATATGCTTGCAATGATATTCAACTTCAGCAATGATATATGCTTGCAATGATATTCAACTTCAGCAATGATATATGCTTGCACACGCGTAATAAGGTGATCTCCGCCTTTTTCTCCATTTTTCTACGCTTACACGTGTTACATGCAAATTAATAAAATTATCCATTTTAAAAGCGTTATTTAGAGGATTAATTTTATTTTTTACGAGGGAGCTAAAATCCTTAGAACTAACTTTACAACGTTGCAATTGCCTTTTTTCCTGTATCTCTAACAGGAAGAGAGATAGCCCCCCTCCTGTACCCTTCTAAGAAAGGTCAGCCCTCGAAAGTTACCTCATCGCGTAACGCCATAGGAGCTTTCTATACACCTGCATAAAAATATACGATAACAAGGAAAACCATAGACAGGTTTTCGTCTGGTCTATGACTTTCCTTGACACTCTGAATAACGGTGTTGTTGTTGAGATCCAGACCGCCTGACCTACCAGAAAGGTGTAAGGTAACTGCTTGGACGGCCGGGAAGTGCCACCCAATTTTGACCGGAACCCAGTGGGGGAGGCATCCACAGGTACCGCACCCTCCTTCCCCTACCACCAACCTCTCGGAAGGACTTTCAGACCCACATGTAACGTGATCGTACTCCGCATGAACACGGCGGCAGTTGTGGCAGCGTGCAAATCCAGCGCGCAAACCACCGGGCTATCGCGCCCGAAACGTGCCAACAGCACGCGGTGTTCCCAGGTGGTCACCCACCCAAGTACTAACATTTTCGCCCTAAAAGGCGAAGTAAGTTCCAATAGTATCAACTCATCATACCAAATTTTTTATTGCTCTATACTTCAGGTGGACAGTTAGAAAAAGGTTGAACGAAAACTGGCAGCTTCCAGTTGGTATTCGAAATTTACAGATTCCCAGAAAACTCCAGCGATATCTCAACCTGCTTTCGGACTAAAGAAGAGAAAATGTACATCAGAAGAGCCCGATTTTTTCATGGGCAGAAAATGAATAGAGTATGGATACAGCTGCAATTTCCCCCCGGTTTGTAAAACAATAAAGAAAAACTTTGAATCGTTAAATTAATTTATGAAATTTTTTCAAATAATTTTATTTTGCAATTATTTTATTCATTATTTATCATCTCGATCACACGGCATTCTGGAGGAGATTAATTTAAAACACCACGCAGAACCGTTTTTGATCATAGGAAAAATAGACATATATTGGGAGCCCCATCGTCTGTGCTTAATGTATAATTTTTTACTATAAAAGTTTTATGGGATCCATATAATTTACTTTTGTCAATGGACCTCCACGACCCAGACCGTACTATTTACCAACAAAGGGCGAAAAGCACTTTGGTTTACGGCCGGGAAAAATATGCCCCGACACGCAGGAGATTCAAGGGGAACACGCAGGCTCGCCGGACAGGAACAGCTTTATAACCATGGTGAGGGCGACTTGGGGAGTTTACGCCCGCTAATTCACCATGGCACGCCGGACAAGAACAGCCGCCGAGCCAGCCACGGAGCACGTGAAACGACTTGGACACAAAGAGAACAGCAGACCAACACCCAATCCAGTGAGACCAACCGCCGTCAGTCCCGGAAAGGAACGCCAACGGAGATAACCAGAACCCCCCATCCAACACGCCAGGCACCCGCTTGAAAAAGGAACCAAGCAGGCAACCCGTGCCACCCCCGAGCGGCGACGCAAAACCACCCACAGGACTTTATAATTTAAAAAAAATATACAAAAGATACGGCTCGCATCAAGAGGCTATAGGGTGGCCAAACGAAAATTCACAATTGAACTATAGACCTCGGAGAGGGTTAAAGCGGTCCTGATCACACATCGTGATTCTTGGAAATTTATTATTTACTAGCCGAATACCCGTTGGAAATCAACGATCTCGCAATAAGCAACCCCCAAATAGTGTAAATTTTTGAATAATTCATGTTTCACATTTATTCGGCAAATCGAATATTTCAGTGTGCAGAACCCCCTAAAGAAGAAAATATTGGAAAATTTAAATTGCGCAAGTCGTCCTTTCGAATTATCTATCAGTACACCAAATGAAAATCTCTATCTTATCCCGAAGCATACTATTTTATCATCTCCCCTTTCAAACGTTTTTCTTTGGATCACCCCCATAAATGAACATTTTTGAAAACTCTGTTCGTGTTGTGTTTTTTATCAGATGATTGGCCCATATACCAAATGTCAAGCCTCTATCACATTTAAAAGCAAGAGTGCCTCATTTATTCCGAAAATCGAACATATTGGCGCTCGGCACCCCCTAAAGTAGCAAATATTGAAAATCTGAAATTTGCACACTTTCTTCCTTTCAAACAATCTACCAGTACACCACCAAATTTGAAGTCTCTATCCTATTGTGGAGCATGTTTCTCTATCACTTCATATTTCGAATGTTTTTTCTGTGTTGCACCCCCTTAAATGATGATTTTTTAAAAACCGTAATAATCTTAATCGTAATCGTTTCGATTTAAATCGTTCGAAAACCGTAATCGTTTTTTTTATCAAATGATTAGACCATATACTAAATTTCAAGCTTCTATTACACTCTAAAGGAGGCGTTTTACAGTTGTTCGTGAAATCGAACATTTTACTGTGCGGCACCCCCTACAATAGCAAATGCTTGAAAACTGAAACTGCACACTTCCTTCCTTTCAAACTATCTACCCGTATACCAAATTTGAAATCTCCTACTTACTTTACTTACAAGTATACTTTTTCTATCATTTCACCCTTCGAATGCTTTTCTGTGGAGTACCCCCCCCCCCCCTTCCTTAAATATATATTTTTGCAAAACTCCATTCTTCTTGGATTTTCTATCAAATGATTCGCCCATATACCAAATATCAAGCCTCTATCACGTTCTAAAAGGATATTTCTACTTCATTCCGAAAATCGAACATTTTTGTGTGCAACACCCCCTAAAGTATAAAATATTGGAAAACTGAAAGTGTACATTTTCTTCCTTCTAAACTATCTACCAGTACACCAAATTTCAATTCTCTATCTCATCCCGCAGTATGTTTTCTTATCAATTCACCTTTCGGACGTTTTTCTCTAGAGCACCCCCTTAAAAGAACGTTTTTGAAAAACTATATTCGTCTTGGGTGTTTTCATCAAATGATTAGTCCATATACCTAATTTCAAGCCTCTATCAAATTTTAAAGGAGCCGTTTCTCATTTATTCGGTATGCATCGAACATTTTGGTGTGCGGCACCCCCTTAAGTATAGAAAATATTGGAAATCTGAAATTGCACACTTTCTTCCCTTCAAACGGTTTACCCATACACTAAATTTGAAGTCTCTATCTCATCGCAAAGCATACTTTCCCATTATTTCACTTTTCGAACGTTTTGGTGTGCGGCACCACCTTAAGTAGAAAATATTGGAAATCTGAAATTGCACACTTTCTTCCTTTCGAATGATTTACCTATACACCAAATTTGAAGTCTCTATCTCATCGCAAAGTATGCTTTCCCATCTTTTCACTTTTCGAACGTTTTGGTCTGGGGCACCTCCTTTATAGAACGTTTTCGGAAAATTCGATTTTTCCAGGGGGTTTTATCGAACGACCGAGCCGTGTACCAAATTGCAAGTCTCTATCAATTCGGGAAGTGCCTGAAAAAAGCGTGACAGACAGACGGACAGACGGACACTTGGCAATTAGTATATACTAGCCGAATACCAGTTGAAAATCAACGGTCTCGCAATAGGCAACCCCTGAATAATGTAAATTTTTTAATAATTCGCGCTTCACATTTATTCGACAAATCGAATATTTTGGTGTGCAGAACCCCCTAAAGAAGAAAATATTGGGAAACTAAATTTTCGCATTTCTTACTTTTGAATTATTTACCCGTACACCACATTAAAGTCTATCTCATCCCGAGGCACCCCTATATTAGTATTTCTCCTTTGGAACTTTTTTCTGTGAAGCACACCCATAAATGAACATTTTTGAAAAACTCTCTTTGTCTTGGGTTTTTTATCAGATGATTGACCCATATACCGAGTATCAAGCCTCTATCACATTTACAAAGAAGCTTGCTTCATTTATTCAAAAAATCGAACATATTAGTGTGCAGCACCCCTTAATTTAGCAAATATTGGAAATCTGAAATTTCACGCTTTCTTCCTTTCAAACTATCTACCCATACACCACATTTGAAGTCTCTATCGAGAAGCATGTTTTTCTATCACTTCACCTTTCGAACATTTTTCTGTGTAGCACCCCGTTAATGAACATTTTTGTTAAACTGTATTCATGTTTGGCTTTTTTTGTCAAATGGTTAGCCCATATACTAAATTTCAAGCTTCTATCACATTGTAAAGGAGGCGTTTATCATTTATTTGGCAAATCGAACATTTTAGTGATCGGCACCCCCTACAATAGCAAATGTTGAAACACTGAAATTGCACACTTTCTTCTTTTCCAATTTTTTACCCGTACACCAAATGTGAAGTCTCTATCTAATCGTGAAGCATGCTATTCTAGAATTTCATCTTTCGAATGCTTTTGTGTGGAGTACCCACCCCCTTAACTATATATTTTTTAAAAACTCTATTCTTTTTGTGATTTCTATGAGATGATTCGCCCATATACCAAATATAAAGCCTCTATCACGTTTTTAAAGGAGCGTTTCTCCTTTATTCCGAAAATCGAACATTTTGGTGTGCGGCACCCCCTAAAGTAGAAAATATTGTAAACTGAAATTGTACATTTTCTTCCTTTCAAACTATCTACCCTTACACCAAATTTGATATCTCTATCTCATTCCAAAGCATGTTTTTTTTATCAATTGACTTTTCGAACGTTTTACTCTGGAGCACCCCCTTAAACGAACATTTTTAAAAAACTGTATTCGTCTTGGTTGTTTTCGTCAAATTATTAGCCCATATACCAAATTTTAAGCCTCTATCAAATTTTAAAGGCGCCTTTTCTCATTTATTCGGTAAATCGAAAGTTTTGGTGTGCGACACCCCCTTAAGTAGAAAATATTTGAAATCTGAAATTGCACACTTTCTTCCTTTCGAACGATTTACCCATACACCGAATTTGAAGTCTCTATCTCATCGCAAAGCATGTTTTTCTATCATTTCACTTTTCGAACGTTTTGGTGTGCGGCACCCCCTTAAGTAGAAAATATTGGAAATCTGAAATTGCACACTTTATTTCTTTCGAATGATTTACCTATTCACCAAATTTGAAGTCTCTATCTCATCGCAAAGTATGCTTTCCCATCTTTTCACTTTTCGAACGTTTTGGTGTGGGGCACCCCCTCTATAGAACGTTTTCGGAAAATTCGATTTTTCCAGGGGGTTTTATCGAACGACCGAGCCGTGTACCAAATTGCAAGTCTCTATTCGGGAAGTGCCTGAAAAAAGCGTGACAGACAGACGGACACTTGGCAATTAATATAGTGATATGATTACCCTACTATCCGCCAGCTTGATTATTTGCATGAGACTTCACAAACGAAAAATCTACTTTCTGTCAGCCAAGTTGGAGGAAAAGAGCGCCTTATCTCCCCATGTTAGTACATACTTATGTTGATGTTCGAAGTTACTGTTAGAACAATTGCTATTTTTACTTTATCATGGTGTTGATAATAGGAAGTATTGTATCACGAAACTGTTCGCTTTCGAGATTTTGATGCCAATATATGTTTTAGGATATCTTAAACACATTTTGACTGTTTTCAGAGTGATGTCCGCCTGTCTATATGCATGGTTGTCTGTTTGTGGTTGATTTCTTGTGCACATTTAACTGCTACAAATATCATATACACAAAACTTTATATCCGGCTTTGTTATTGGAAAATGTAGAGCTAGATAGAATTTTTAGAAATTCGAGTGAAAACTTTAAAAATTTATTTGAATTTTTATATTTTTAACATGGCAGTATAGGACAAAATTTGACATGATTATGCATAAAATGGATTATTTATGGCTCAATGCTTACGAAAATTATTTGTTCCTCCATTTGTTCGTGAGGTATAGCATTTACACACACATACACGTGCGTAATACGTACACACATAAACAGGCATACATACACATACGTACACACACATACATACACATCCGTACACACATACATACACACATATAGATACATACACATACGTACACACTCAAACATACATACATGACGTACACACACATACGTACACACACAAACATACACACATACGTACACACACAAACATACATACATGACGTACACACACATACGTACACACACAAACATACATACATGACGTACACACACATACGTACACACACAAACATACATACATGACGTACACACACAAACATATATACATGACGTACACACACAATACATTACACACACATACAGACATTACCTTAAAAACGTTGTTCCGTCGAAAACTCGAATTAGTATTTACGACCCCGTCACAATACTTTCTTTATACTATGTATGTAGGGAAAGTAATAAATATTTTCATTGTGATATAATTCTGAGTGATTGGCGATATTTTGAAATTGTATGAAAAATACGCAGATTAAATTAAGCTTACTCATGTATCATTCCATAAAGTATACATATCTAACATAACAATGATATCTTGTTTTTGTAAGAATCTTGCAGAAAGAATGACATTTTCCAAGCTTAAAGAAAAAAATAAACTTTTGTGCAGCTTCTGGCGGGCGATGAACTTTCGAAGGAGGAAAAAAATTATAAGATTAATACTCGGTTGACCACCTTTCTCGAAGAAGAATTTCCATATTTCGTTGCGAAAATACCGGCGAGTTATCGTATGCCTTTGCGTAATTGTGAACGGAGAAATTGAAGCGTATGCAACCTGACATAATGTGACAATTATTGTCTTCTGGTAAGAATAAAATATGTGACACGTAGAGTGGAAAAATTGAACTAGACACAACAGGGCGGAACTTAATTGTGTGTGCGACCTTTCACTTTATCTAATTACGTTCGAATCACAATGAAGAATCAATAAGCCCTCGCTAATAAAACTCGAGTAGAAAGTGGAAATCGTTCCACCAAGTTTTACGTCAGAAATCTGCCGACCAATGGACAGGTGGTTTCGACGTCATTCTATGTAAAGGAAGTGGAGTTAGAAAAGAGCGCCAATCGAAGATCGCTTCGAGGCAATGTTTTTAACGCCACTTGTTTTGATCGCTACTTGAAGTGGAAGTCATGTTTTTTGAACCGTGCTGACTGATAACAGCAGTTGACATTGAGAATAAAGATTAGCTGACAACGGGGAACTGAAGTTTCGGTATAGTTTTGAGAGTAAGTTTTACAGTTTAATGGATTGCTTTTAATTGTCTTTTTGCAAATTATTGCTTGAAAACTTTATTTATGATAATTGTGTATGAAACAGGATTTGTGATCCCAAAATCATTCCTCAGTCATTCGTTCTGAAATTTGTGCTTTGATACATACTCGTGATTCTGCCCTTTAAACGGTTTTAAACATTACTTCGCATCGTTACTAAGAGATTAAGTTTTAAAGTTTAATTGATTCTTTTTGCAAATGAAAACTTTATTTATGACAATTGTATATGAAATAAGATTTGTGATCCCCAAACCGTTACCCAGTCATTTGTTTTTGTTGAAGTATTTGTTTATTTTACGAAGATTACGGTTATAATGTTAAACAGTGGTTTACCTCAGCGTTTCCAGAATGTTTGGGCTCCTATTTGCACCCGCGAATAGACATTTCCAAGAGAAATTGAAAGCAAAATATTTATGGTGGGAGTCTCTATATTGTTTAGACCTTACTTGTATCATAACCAGAATACAAAAAAATATTTTTTTTCTGCCTTTTTTCCAAAGTTATTCTTTTAACATTTTTTACTAAAAATTCTTCATTTTTAAAATGGGTATACCCATTTTAAAAATGAAGAATTTACCTGTTACAACAGGTCCGTTATGCCAACAAATTGGAGTCATTTTATTGATCTGTGTTAATATATGATACTTTATTACTTATTACAAACATAGTTAATTCAAACTATCATTTTCCAGCATTTACTTCTTTCAACAGAGTTCGTAGAAATTCTTTTAAAGTTATATTTTTAAGTTGGCAACTGCTTTATGACACAGATGAATGCATTTAATTATCACTCTCTGTATATATAATAAAATATTTATCATATAATATTACATATGAAAATTGAATATATTTCACAATAGTTTATACTTTTTAATTTTATATAATTATTTTGATAAATTTATTTGAAAAATAATACAATATTTCGAGAACAGTTCATGCTAATGTTCTAAAGTTTGTGTTAATCGTTTTCTAATCAAATATTACATAGGAAATGATACGTAACATTATTAAGGGTTCTAATTTTTTGATGATTTTTTCAAAATTTCATTCGAAAATTTGGATTTCTTTTGAACATTCGACTGCATTTAAAATCAATAGTCTTACAGTATACACTGATTATAATTTTTGTATCAAATTTCATTTGAAACGCTCCATTCGTTCGTGAGATGTCATCTGCACAGACGTCATCTCAGAAACGGTCGATTTGTGTTCCGGCATGCTTGAAACGTGCTCTTTCGTCGAAAACTCGGAATTCAAATTTTCGACCCCGTCGCAATAATTTCCATTTGCATTATACTATATAGGGAAAGTAAAAAATATTTACATAACTAATAAGTAAACAGACACATTTGAAAACACAAATAGTATTTATTTATTTTTTCAAAATAACAAAAATATATAGTGCTATGAAGGTTAAAGGAAGGACTTCATGTTGAGTAAACACCAAAATCGCTTGAGACAATAATTCAGGTAGCGCTGAGGTTAGAAAGTCCCACTGCATTGTATATATTTCTATGGCGAAAGGTTCGTATTGAATTAAATAAAATAATATTTACTTAAAACTGTTAATTTTGCCAAAAAATTTATCAATAAACTGCAAATTAAATTTCAAAGAATAACGAAAATTTCTACGTATTCAAATTTACCTTTCTTTTCAATTTATATCCCCCCCCCCCTATATTCTGTTTTGCAGCTAAGAAAATTAATTATTACTTCTACTCATAATTAATGAACTTTAATATATAAATAACAAGAAAGATCAATCATGCATAAAGCATTGATTATGAAACACTTTCCAACTTCAATGCAATTTTATACAAACATCTCTCAAATGCGATACATTCCTCGGTAATATTTTTAAAATTATCACAATGCTACATTAATTTATTATATTTGAAAACTTCATCGAAGAAAATGAACTTAATTCAAATGACGGCATTGAAATGTAAATTGCCTGGTTTAAACATCTCTAAAACGCGATACATTCCTCGGTAATATTTTTTAAATTATCATAACACTACAATAATTTATTATATTTGAAAACTTCATCGAAAACAAATGAACTTTATTCAAATGATATCATCGAAATATAAATCGCCTCTAAATAAAAGCAGCATTTCATTCATAATCATTTTTCAAATCGGTTAATTCACCACAATACTATAATAATTTATTTCATTTAAAAATTTGGAAAAATGCTATCTACCATATTTATTTTAAAATGTGAAACCTTTCTCATATATAAAATAATTAAACTCTTGGAAAGATATTTATTATATAATATATCTCTTTTTTCTTTCTGGACGATATAACGAGAGTCGGAATTTAATTGAATTTGTTTTTCTACCTATATTAAATAGTTTTTATTTAAAAAACTACCTAACATATTTTACTGAACTTTTTTTTATATATTTTATGGTATAATTTGAATATTTCCTAAAATTTTCGAAGCAATTTGTGAATTTTAAATTCACTTAAAAAACGTTTGAAACATTAGATCCCATAGGATTCAATGTATTTCATTTTTTCAATCCGGGCTCAATAAAAAACTAATTGGGTGATATTATTCATTTATATTTCCACAGCGTCCCACGGACCGTCTGAACAACATACTAAAATTTAATTTTTATAAAGTCATTTTTAAGGCTGTTATCGTGATAACGGACAGACAGACATAATGAACAAAGTCATAAACACTTTCAACTATGTTGTAAAGTGTTAAAAAAAATACGCATACTAAACACTACGCCTTTCTGTTGTGTCAGATAAGAACAGATGGGCTTTATTAACACTAACGACATCTAGATATAATTCTTTAAGTATTATGGTATTTTCAAACTTTTCATCCATCGAAGTTCTATCTATTTCTCTATAACTGTATGCTTAGCATGTTTAAAAGTAAAGTAAATAGAACATTTTAAAATCCCAGTATCTACATCATTCAAACCCAAACGAAATATTTCAAAATTTAACTTGTAAACAGAAGCGTTTAAAAATTCAAGTAATTAAATAAACAAATTGTAAATTATTAAAAGAAATGGCTGTTGGGAAAAAATGAACATCGTAACAGTTTGCTTGCATTTTGTTCACTGTCTCGATATTAATGCATTTATACCGGCAGTAAGACCGTGCAGTTAAAACGTTTGGCTGCACCATTTCGGCAATGCATATTTCTAAGTTTTAGTGTTAAATTAAACATTTTGCAAAAATACTGAAGTGGAAAAAAAATAGCTTATTAACAAGAAAGTCATTAAGCACAAGTTTATAAAGCGCCTATAGCGGATAATTTATAAAGTTACGATAACAAACTCGGCAACAAAGCGAGATAGAATAAAAAGGCTAATTACGAATTTGTAGAGCATTATTGTCTGATGAGGAAGAATCGACACGAAAACTGTCGCAGAAGACATTTATTTAACACAATAGGGGTATTGGAGAATGACTGTCCTATTTAGAAATCTTACATAATAAAGGAAAATGTGTGTGTATGTGTGCAATTTGTAGCGGGAAATCTAAGCGTCGTACGGTCATGAAATTTGGTACACATGTACTTCATAATCGGAAAGGTACACCTCGGCGTTACATTGTTTAAATTTCGAATAAGTTTTTTAGTTGGTTTATGTTTTAAGCCCGATTTACAACGATTTTAAGCAATGGTCGCTCAAATCGATTTCTTAGCGACCTAAAATATTATCAGAGCTTCCATGTCGACACCATTGGAAAGATCGAAAAATTCTCTTTTAAACAAACTTTGAATGAATCCATACGATAAATAGACGAATTTTCGCGATTTTTGTAAAAGTATATACTTTTCTTGCGTTTAAACACCCCCATTTTTATATTACGATATAAAAGAAATTGACGCCCAATCCACTGTTTACAACCAGCTATTTTAAATATCACAGGCTGCTCCTAATCAAAAATCAATATTTTGGGACCAAATCATAATTTTCGTTCATTAATTATAATTTTTTTAAGCGAACGAACTATTAACATTTTTGAATCAACTGACCATTTCCTCATTGAAGTCCGGACCCTGTGATTGAAGTTCATCGACCTACTCGAGCCACGACTATTTTCGCGCATGCGCATAACAGGAAGGATGTTATTTTTATCGTGAGAAGGATTTTATTTCAAAACAGGCTATTTAGTAATTGGTGGTGCTATTTATTTCGTTATCATTTAAGTAGCGGGAACTTATTTTAGTAGCATAAATTAGGTAGTAATTTTAATATATTCGTTCTAGTGTTAAATATAAAATAAACATCACTTACATGCACAAGAATAAATGCGCAATTAATGCACAACTAGTTCAAGATTATCTCCGTCATCAACAACGCACCTTTTAATTCTTGAAAGAATATGACCGTGTACAAACATTGCAGTTGCCACCATGTTATAGTCCCTGATTATGTCTTTTTGACAGGTATTACCTTCTATTAACACGTTTCGTACGTTCCTGATGCCAATTCCTATTCATTAGATAATCTTTTACAACTTTGTAATTAACATTTTATTTACACCTCGCTTTGTTACAGTTGCAATTATTTTATTCGACCGGACATAGTCATTTTACTATAGACAGATCTGACTTTTAAACTCATAAACATTTCCTTACAAAGTTATTAGGGTACTTAAAGATTTTCTTAGGAATCCTGTATGGGATAAAAAATTCATTCAATTAATTATTCTCAAACAAAATTTTACTAGCAGATATACCCGCCGTTGCTTGTGATTTAAAATATGTGAAAATTCTAAACGCATTCATATTACTTTTTTAAAAAATTCCATTAAAACAACACATTTAATTTCCCTATCAAAATTAAAGAAGTATAAGCGGAGAAAAATCTGACTAATAAAGTATCCTGGCCCCGTTTGTAAACCAATGTAAACAATAAAAATAAATATATGACAAAATGAAGGCTCAAAACTGGTAGCTAAAGTTATTCTTAAATCATTTTTACTTTCTTTACACTATATGAGGGTAATATATAGAAAATATTGTAATATGCTTAATTGTATTTAAATGGTTGTTTCTCACGTAATTGCTAACGATAAAAATAAAATCAACCCTATTTCTCTAGGATCAATCGTTCTCGAGATATTAAAATTATTTTTATAATTTTTGCAAACTGACGACGTTTTATAATGCAATAAGTCGCCCGATGCTCAGTTCAATGGATTATGAAAGAAGTGAAGAAAAAACGAATTTGAGAAAGAAAGTCATGTGTTGTCCACATCAAATTTTTATTTTTATATCCTAGTTTAACAATCAGTTAGACACAATAGAAAACACGAGGTTTAAGAATATTTAAAGGAAAATGCACAAATAACTGAAAGTATTAATTGAAAATATAAAAATAAATTCTGTAATCTTGTATCCTAAGACTGTAACTGATATAAATAGAATCCAATCGAAAATATAATTCCATTTATTTATAAAATTAATTTATTTGTCCATTCTTTATTATTTAAAGCCTATCCATTTCTTTCTTATTTAAATCCTATAAATAAAATAACAAATTACCTGCCAAATAAGCGCATTTGATCTATTTCCGTTGCTAAGCAACATGCCATTTTCTTCAAATAAAGTTTGGGAAAATAATCATCTGAATAATTGTGTTTCAATGGAAGATTTAATTTTGCGTTTCATTAATATCTCAACAACTCCTGGTCCTAAAAACTCAAAACATGGATGGTGTTACCTCAGTGAAGTCGATAAAAAGCATACCGCATTTGGACCCCCCCCCCCCCCCCTCCCCGAAAACAAAAACAAAAAAAGAACTGTTTTTTTATGCGCAACAGTCTTTTCATTTTAGATTGACTGAAGGCTGGCATACGACATTTTACCAAAACGTATATTGATTCTTTCTCCGCTCTTTTTAGAGATGACAAACATCTCACAAATTAAGTAAACAGGGATAGGTGAACTTCACTTGTGCTCGTCCTCTTTTGTCGGTGATGAATGAAGAGCACTTTACATTTGGGAGGGTGGGCGCACGAACTAAAATGTTATCTTGCGTCACCCACGCACTCTGAAATGGATAGGGCGATATTATTTTCTGTGAATACTTTAAGAATATATTTAGATATTCAGGAAGAATGCGATTTAAATAAATTATCAAAGTGTAATTGGAATGTGTCAAGGTAGTTTTATCTTAACTTATTAGTAGCATTGTTTCTAGTAGAATTAGGCTGGAAAAACCATTAGGGGCAAGGTGGATTTAGGAGTATTTTGGGGCTTCGCAAAAATGTCTTACAAGAGAAGTTTAACTATGATCTTAGTTATATCTGAGCTTTATTGCTTTTAATTTTTACTTTTTCGTACTATAAATATGGTATAGAGAATGTATTGTTTTCACAAAATGTGATTCAATGTCGAAATTTTGATGCCATTATATGCTTTAAAACACCCTGAACACGTCGTGACTATTTTTAAAGTGATGTCAGTCTGTTTGTCTGTGGTCGATTTCTTGTGCATACTATATCTGCCAAAAATATTAATGGATTTTCACAAAACTCTATACCCGGCTGTGATATTTAAAAATTTGGAACTCGATAGAATATTTTGAAATTCGAACGAAAACTTCGAAACGTATTCAAAATTTTATATTTCCTTAATATAGCAGCACATGACAAAATTTGACATAATTATGTGTATATAAAAGGGGTTTGAAAATTTCAATCATATAGCTGCGGTATAATTTTTATGCTCGTGACATCTTTAGACCCCTTGCGGGTGGCCAGGAGGTACATTGCTAAACTTGGTATCAATTGGTTATGAATATATAAAAACAACTTCAATATTTTAACATTTTGAACTTTTTTTTCCAAAACAACTAAAACATTTTTGTTCGAGCGAGTTTTTGATTCACTTTGCTTACTTTCAATCGAAATATCTTTGAAGCTGTAAAGGAGAGATAGAAATAGTACAGAACGAAAATGTTCAGTAGGAAATCCAGTTTCATGATTTAAAATTTGTTTTTGCAAAGTTCTTATAGTTTTCGAGGAATCAGTCTTGTAAAGTTGATGAATATTGAAAATGTTGCGATTTTTACTTTCCATATATACATAGTATAATGTATAAGGAAAGTATTGCGACTGGTCTAAAATTCGAATTTGAGTTTTCCACGGGAGAGCACGTTTCAAGCACCCTTGAACACGAATCAGACGTTTTTGAGGTGATGTGTGTGTGCGTGTGTGTCAATGAGTCTGTGGAGGCGATATCTCACGAATGAGTGAAGCAATTCGAACAAAATTTAGTACAAAAATCACAAGCAATGAATACTGAAATATTTTTACACGCAATAAAATATTCAGAACTCCCCTAAATTTTGAAATCGTCAAAATTCATTGAAATCGTCATCATTTGAAATCGTCAAAATCGAAAAAATCGTCAAAAATTCAAAACATTGCATAAAGTTACGTAAATAATCATTTCTTAAGTAATTTTTCATTAAAAAGCGATTGACATAAACTTTAGAACGCTAGTATGAACCGTTCTCGAGATATTGCACATTTTTGAAATAAATTTACCAAAAAATTACATAAAATTAAAAAAAAGACAGTATTAACTATTGTGAAATCTGTTCACTTTTCATATGTAATATTATGCGATTATATAAGCATTATATAAGGAAAGTCATGTCTGCCCACATACGATTTTTAATTTTGCAACGTTTATATCTCAACTGAAATGCTGACTATAAACTATAAAACGTAATTTGTAGCCTTTTGAAGGCCCTACACGGATATATAATTAGATTTTGGATGGCGTTCGTAGATTTCGATATTTTAAAATGTGGAACTATTTTGAAAAAAAAGTTTAAAAGAAGATAAATAACCCACAAAAAATGTTATACACATAAAAACCATTTCGGCACAATTTACACAAAACCAAAATTTTGTGTGAAGAACAAAATGTTATTCAGACTAAGCTATTTGGATCGAGTTTTTAGTTTTTAAACTAGTGGATACAATTTTAATATTTTAATATTTTTACCTGTTAAAAATTTCCAATGGGAGGGAAAGCTGTAACATTAAAGAAAAAAAAAAAAAGAAAAAAAAATCATGAGTGTTGCAGCTCAATCTGTTTTGTCCTTGATGAAATATTGATGCACAAGCACGGGATATTTTAGCATTTTAAATCTGTTTAATGATGGATGAGGTTTGAAGAGAAGCATAAAATTCTAGTACGTATCCATGTCCCGCCCGACAAGTTTATAGATTCACCCGAATCTTAAATCCCGCCAGAGATATTGTACGAGTATAAGTTCAATTTATAAACCACCAAGTTATTAAAATAATTGGATATTTTGACGTGACGTCTATGGTGAGAGTATCCAGATGAAATCGGGGCGAAAACAAAACGTGCTAGCTAGCCAGTTTATATGCTGTCAGCAAATTTGTAAAATAGTTTAATATTTTGGGGTGAAGTCTATGGTCGGCTAAAATCGGAGCGAAAACTAAGAGTTCTCGCTAGTTCTTAGTTTTTGAAATATAGTGGTTATAATTTCGATATTTTAGTATATTGAGCTATTTTGAAGAGTTGGTTCTAATTTTGATTTATTTTGAACTGTTTTGAATGTATCTAAATAAGACAAACTATATGTTATTTACTCAAAATCGTGTCGACTCCATCGGACTGAAGTCACTGCCGAACGCATCTTTTTATAGGAAAGTTGTAAGTCCAATAATAAATACAAAAACAACACATTTGGTTCAGAATTTTTAGAAACTTTTATTTCAAAAACACTTCCAATGTACCTATTCTATAGAATCGCTCTCTCGTTGAAGAAAGCAGCATTCATGGATCTGTTTTGCGCATTTTATGAGTCAGCATGCATATGGAGACAGACAAATGCAGTCCCACTATGCAGTCGAAATCGAAGTTCACAAAGGTTGAGTTCAGGCTGCATGAGACTGCAGCGGTAAAGATCATACTATAGGAAGCATTCCCAAAGTTAAAATCGCGCTTGCATTGCAGATCACAGCATCTATGAAAGAAAAATTGTGACACCATGGTCGTCTTCGGCCACTCATCCTGTTTCTCATACCATAGGGTGAGTCGGGTGACCTGGGTCTTCGACATCATGTCGTCTTGTTGCCATTGGCTGTCTAGGTTATGCTGAATAAGCACGAAAAAAACTCGAAACCGGTCAGTGGATGCTGTTATCTGTAATGGAAGCGCGATCCTGGATCAGTTGCATATAATGGAAGTTAAAGCATAAATATGATAAAGTTAAACAGGTAATCCTATTATCTTCCTCAAAAATTTTCTATTATACTTTGAATCTTATACAGAAAGATTGTGAGAATAATTTAGATGTGCCTGTTCAAATAACTTTCATAAAATCCGATGTGCAGTATAAATTATTGAAACTTATCTATTGTGCTTTTATAGAAGTTATATAGACACTTCACAAAAGTTGTAAACATTATGCAGAAGTCATAGACATTACTTTACAACTTGAGATAGCTAGGGCGGTAAAAGTAAAAAAGGAATCCTCAACAATAACAACAAATTAAGATGATTTTTCTAAGAATGGATTCTTTAGTTTGACTAATGATCTGAAAATTATCACAGAATAAAAGTACTATATAAAAAGTTGTGATGTGAAAAAAATAAATAATTTTCTAGAAGTATTCTTTTATGCTCTTTGAAATTTATTCACGAATATATTTTGTCGTTC
This sequence comes from Amaurobius ferox, assembly GCA_951213105.1. NCBI lineage: Eukaryota > Metazoa > Arthropoda > Arachnida > Araneae > Amaurobiidae > Amaurobius > Amaurobius ferox. Next base: position 111,461,260 of record OX578144.1, on the reverse strand, counting down.
ACAAAATTATTATTTTTCACAAAATTCAGCCTGTCGAAAGGTAAAAAATTGTCACTGGAAAGAAAATAAAAAACGAATTTTACAGAAGTTTTCTGATGTTCTGCTTGGTCTTTTGAGTTTTTTGACGAATATATTTTGCTTTTTCCAAAATTATTGTTTTTCCCAAATTAGAACTTTTTTACAGAAAAGGGATCCTGTACAAAAAAAAAAAAAAAAAAAAAACTTGGAAAAGCTCCAGCGAATGAAATATTTTTAAATAACACACATAAGTTTTGCACATCTGCTGATAAGGTTATCGCACGCTGTATTTAACGCACGTCGTATTTTATGCTATTGCGACTATATATAGCAGACTTCGGCTGTTAAACGCATTTCAGACATCTAAAATACGCATCGATTGCTACTTTCCGGTTATTCCTGGGAAGTTCTGGCAAATATAAAATGGGTCGAATCTTTTCGCTTCTTTCTTAAATTCAGAGGAATTCTTATTATTTTGACATTAAATGAATCCAAATGCAACAACCCAATCGGTCCAACATCCATAGTTGTTAAGAGAGAAGGGGTTAAAATCAAAATTGTGTGCCAAAATGTATAAAGGGTAATTTCAATGTAAACTGTCTGAAAAGTATAATTTTTGTTGAAGATTGACATGGATTTTAATTATTTTTTTAAAGATGCACACGTGATGTACTTACTTACAACAACAAAAAAACTAAAAAACTGCTGTAATAATAACTCGATAACATAAAAGCGTCGTAAATACAACATAAATTGAAATATATACTGGTCAACCGTTTTCAAAGGCAGAAAACAGCCTTCTTCAGGACCATCAAGAAGCCCGACCTCACTTATTTAAGTAAGTTTGTCAATTGAGCCAGAATAACATACTTGGCAGAAGGTAGGAGAAAAATTTCTTTCATCCTAGCTTCAGCCATAATTGTACAGATAATTATAGCCCCAATTCAGAGATAATTATAGCCACAGTTAAGAGATAACTGTAGCCATAATTCAGAGATAATTGTAGCTATAATGCAGAGATAATTGTAGCCGTTATTCAGAGATTAGTGCACCTATAATTCTAAGATGATTGTAGTTTTATACAGTTTTAGTGACAGTGGGGCTATGGGGGACAGAACCTATGGGAACATAGAGGTTTTAAGTCAGAAACTAAATGGTTGGACCAAAAGATATCTTCTTACCGTACTATCTGATTCGAGAGGTTTTTCGTATGAAAAGTTTCACCGGTCGATCGCCTTTCGGAAGGACGCTTCGGAGGGCTGTCGTGCTACACATTAAATCTGGTACTTCTGTCATGGTTACGATTAACCATGCAAAGCGTCATGTGGCAATAACCATCTTGAAGGAGCTTAGATGTCGAAACCGAGTCGCAAAGAGCATTGACTACTTATAAAAGAATGGATCAACGAAATCAGGAGCGTCGCCAGAAAAAAAAAATGTGATGTGGGTCGCACATGATTTTCCCCACAGACTCAAATTATTTTTTTATTATCTTATGGAGCATTAAATTGAGCTTATTTGCAGAAAATAACATGGATGCTTTTCTGATATTTTATCCAATTTGCATTTTTAATGCATCCTCGTTTCATTCGGCAATTTAATGCATTTCAAAACGTCTTCAGCTCCTCAAAATTCCGAAAAACTAAAATGTTTCTAGAATGGTTCATCCCAGTGTTATGGGGTCAGTCTTATTTGCTTTGTTATCAAACATTACATGAAGAACAAGTAAATAATTGATATATTTCAGCGATTTTAGTCATTTTATTTCAGATTTTCATGATCTTTGCGTGTCATTTTGCAAGAAATGGCCGGTTATATTTTTCCGAATCATGGCAAAATCTGATCTGCACCAGGATAACCCTCAAGGGACTTCCGAATTTGAAGAAAAAATATATCAAATAGATTTTTAACTACAGTGAAAAACGTCTTCAGCTCCTCAAAATAAAAAGCATCTTAAATATCTCGAGAATGGTTCATCTTATATTAATAGGAGTGGTCTTATTCTTTTCATCGTCAAAAATCACGAATAAAGCGAGCATTTAATTAATACTTTTGAGCATATGCTGTGTTTTATTTTAGATTTTGACAACTTTTGCGGTCCATTTCCCCCAAAAAGCAGGTTAATTTGTTTTTCGAATCGTACAAAAATCTAATCAGCACCATGGTAACCCACAAGTGACTTTCCTACTAAATTTTATTAAAGTTGATCATTTAGTTTTTAAGTAAGTGGATGCATACCTTTCACAGACAGACACAGAGACACACATACAGATACATACACAGACGTCACGCTAAAAATAAGGTTTTTCTGTGCTTGGATGCTCGAAAAGTGTAAATCCGCCGATTTTCGACGCTATTCCGATACTTTCCCTATACATTGCCATGTATTATTGTACGGAAAGTAAGAATGCAAGATGTTTAAAATTGAAATACAGCGTGCAGATTGAAATGAATGGAAAATTTGATGTAAGAAGATTTTAGCAAAATATATACAATATTTACTTTCTCATACTATATAATATAATATAGAGAAAGTATTGTTTGCACAAATATGTTCGATTTCGAGATTTTGATGCCATGTTTTAATACCGCCTGAACACGTTTTGACTAGCTTTTAGAGTGATGTAAGTCTGTCTGTCTGTGACAGCTGCGATAGCTGCCACAAATATTACGAAACGTTTTATCCGGCTTTGTTAACGGGAGACTTAGAACTAGATAGAATTTTTTTTTTTAATTCGAGCTAAAACTTTGAAATTTATTTGAAATTTTATATTCTCTTAATATGTCAGCATAGGACAAAATGTGACATAATTATGCATAGAAGGGGTTATTTATGGCTTAATGATCACGAAACTTAACAGTTTTTAATTTTTGTAGTAAAACAATTCCCTTCTTCCCCCCCAAAAGGACTCCATTGTCAAACTTGTAATCAATCGAAATATTTTTAAGCCCCTTTAACCTTTTGCTTACTGGTGGGACAGTGTCCATCCCAAACGAAGAACCTCTCAAAAAGACAGGTATATGGACATACCCTATCCTAAACAGTTCGATCCCCCTTTGCAGGCATTGGCGTCCATGGATGCCTCCCCCACTGGGTTCCGGTCTAAATTGGGTGGCACTTCCCGGCCGTCCAAACGGTTACCTTACACCTTTCTGGTAGGTCGGACGGTCTGGGTGTTAATAACAACAACACTCTATTAATGCCCTCCGGCCACATAATAAGCTACGGTAAGCCTAAGGGTTGGTCGTGTGGTCTGGGCCTTCAACACTCTATTAATGCCCGGTTGCCCACCTTGCTGCTCTATGTCCAAGGATGAGCCGGACAGTCTGGGCTTTCGACACTCTATTAATGTTGTTCCCGGCCACTCAATGTGTTACTCATGTCCTAGGGCAAGTCGAGTGGTCTGGGTTTCCGACACTCTATTAATGTGGCGAGGAAAATGAATTTTACATAAAAGTGGAAATAAAATATAACTATCCACATTTTGGCAATCTGTTTATTATGCTCAATGGAGGTTAATATTGTGAAAAAATCTTATGTGTCTGACAGTTTTTTTACTCTATTCTTCCTACAGATCAATTAAATTCTATATTGGGAAGAAACAATAACACAAATTAAAGCTTTTTTGTATCCATATATATTGCGTATCCATTAAATATCCATTTTTAATTTTTATATTCATATCCATTAAATATGATCTTTTGTTGTGCCCCATTTAAGTAAACTTACTAAATTCCATATAATTTTGGAGATATTGGACTCCCGAAGAAAGAAAAAAAATCCTGATATCTCGAGAACGATTCGCAATGATTATTAAGCATTGGTATTATTTTATGCAGGGCCATAGTAAAGCAGGGGTCACAGGAGGTTAAGCCCCCCCCCCCCCAAGAAGTTATACTCGACCCCCCCACTTTCTGATAAAAAATATTCAATGTTCAGAAGTGACACGAGATTCTATCCAAAATGTCATCCACAATGAACCCGTCAAAGATATTGAACGAAAATACACACAAAGATAAGTAATAAGCGATAAATATAGGAATTGGTGCAAAGGGAACGGGGCTTCCCGGTTCACAGATATTGATTGCTGATTGAAATCGTCCTATTAGTATAGCACTGGGAGCGTGATACCCAGTTTTGGGAACGCCCCTTATAGTTGTATTCTGTAACAATGAATATTAACCTCTTGCTTACGGGTGGAATAACGGGTTGAAGAATCTTGATTACAGTAAATTACATGTTCGCTGTTATTTTATTCCTGAGATTGTTTAGTTTGTTAGTTTTCATGACAGGCACTTTTTTGATTTTGAATAATAAAAATTATCGTTGCAAATGCACCTTATCTCATGTATGGTTCAGAAGAGGAAATGCATAAGTAAGGAAATTCTGTTACAAGTTGAGAAGACGTAGTGTCTGAAAATTAGAATATGTTAGGTAATTTTGTTATTAAGGTTGCAGTATAGGATGCCATCAGTTTGCAATGTTGTTTTATGTGAACGTCATTTTTAATTACATAAGTACAGAGAATCTTATCTACAAAGAAAGTGTATACATAAAGTTCATATTCACAGAACCTACTTACAGAGGCGTACCTAAATCTGGGATCTCGCTTCCTTGTAGATTACAACAACTATGGACCAGTTTCGCACTTTACGCGCTCGTCAGAATGAAATAGAGAATACCAACAATAGTCTCAAGATAACTTGCTATGTGCTATAATTTGAGACCGACAAATTTGTATGACTTATGTGGGGGATTGAATTTGTCTGTCTCCATAGACTTTCGCAAAATTAACGTAAATGCACATAACGCCGTCTTGCTACGATTGCAGGTATATTACAGGTTAGTTTATGCTGAAGAGCTCATAAGGAAAACGAAACCGGTTCATGGATTCTGTTTTTTACAATGGAAGCGCGATCTATACTTAGAAAGTATTTGTGTGATTTTTTTACGCCTCAGCGTCCATCCTGTGTTGCAAATTGCAAAAATATATCCAACGGCCCACCAAAATTAAAATGATTTGCATGATTAGTGATGTGGTAAAAATTTCCATTTCAATTCCAAGGAACCGATGATTTTTGTTTAAAGCTTCGGATTAAAGATCTACTAAATAATTTAAAACCAGGGCCACCCAAATTTACTACAAAGCTATTGCAATCGGAAAAAAAATGTATGAATTAATACATAGCTAATGGAGGTGTTAATTTTTACTTTCCTTATATACATAATGTATAAGGAAAGTATTGTGACGGGGTCGAAAATTCGAGTTTTCGACGGGAGAGCACGTTTCAAGCATCCCTGATCACGAATCAAACATTTTTGAAGTGATGTCTGTGTGGGTGGGTGGGTGGGTGGAGACGATAACTGACGAACGAATGGACCGATTTGAACCAAATTTGGTACAAAAATCACAATCCGTAAACACTGGAAGTCTATTGTTTTTATACGCAATCGAATGTTCAGAACCCCCCTAAATTTTCGAATGAAATTTTGAAAAAATCGTCAAGAAATCAAAACCACTAATAAAGTTACGCAAATAGACATTTCTTATGTGATTTTTTATTAGAAAACGATTGACATAAATTTTAGAACGCTAACATAAACCGTTCTTGAGATATTGCACATTTAAAAAAAAAATTATCAAAATGTCATATAAAATAAAAAAAAATATTTCCTATTGAGAAACATGTTCACTTTTCATATGTAATAATACCATGCGATAAATTGAGTGACATCATTCTCGTGGATCTAGCTCGTTCCATTCATGAAAAAAGATACTTTGAATAATACTTTTGTATTTGAACGCCAATAGTCATTTATCTGCTGTAGGAATAACTTATTTTTTAGTGCATAACGCTTGGCGAGATTTTGGCGACGAATTTGGCGGAATGCCGCCAACTTGGCGACTTTTTTTAAATGTTGCCAAATTAACGGAAATCTCGCCAAATGGATAAAAATGACGCTAAATCAATGAAAATGACGACTAATTGTCGAAAATTCAATATCTTGGAAAAAATATTAGTATCTACTATAAGAAAAACCTATTTATTTTACTGTAAAAGTAGTAAATTCATTTCATTATATAAGGAAAGTCATGTGTTGCCCACATCAGATTTTTTTATATTATAATTACATCAATTTTTGAATAATCTTAACAGTGATACTTATTGATCGTAATGGTTCTAATTAGTGATGAGAATATCGATAGAACTGTATCAATTCTATACATGACCTTACAATATATCGATATTCGTATCGATGTACTTACTAAGTTTAAATATGTATCAACAGATTTCTTAAAATTTATGATTATATTTTCTTTTCAGTGATTCTTATTTCGTTATTTAAAAAAATTCTAAAGTAATGATTTTATTACAATGATGAAAGCAAATTGGATAGCAAAATTTATTATTATATTATTATTGTTTATTATTACTATTATTATTTTTATTATTATTATTATTAATTGTGTTAAAATGTAGTTTTGAAGAATTTGTAGCCTAATCTGAAAACGCTGAAAATGGTATAGGATCTGGAAATTAATGCATTTAAAACAAAATACCTGCAAAATAACTAGATTAATTGTAGATATTTAGTGAATAATAAGAGTCATATAAATATTTATCAATATATATATATATATATATATATATATATATATATATATATATATATATATATATATATATAATTTCATCTTCCTACCTGTTGTAATTTCTGAGTAAAAAAGATAAAAAAAAAAAAAATCAGGCAAATGTTGATTTCGCTTCTTTAGGAGGGAAGAATAGATTTCGCTTAGCTTGTCCATAATTAGTTTCTAATTTATTATTTGTATATTCTAAGAACTTTAAAATTGTAAAACTTCATATTCAGAAAATATCTTCATCAGATTCGGATATTGATGAAATCGATTCGATAAAGTATCGATATAACTAGAAACGATATTGATGTATAATATCGATAAGCTGCATATTGAAACGCAGATATCAATTCACTGAATAAGCTTGCCCAACACTAGTTTTAATAATGATTAGGAAAATGGTTTATTTAGTCTATATATATGTGACGTATTGAGCACAGTTATAGTTTGGCAATCGTCAGAGAGATAAGAGAGACATAGAGAAACATTATTTTATGTAGTTATGTAGTAATTGAGTATTAATTACTACATAACTACATAATTACATACTGGTAGTATTAATACTACATAACTACATACTGGCGGATTACATGAAAGAGTCGTTTTAAAATTTTTTAGCAAACAGAGATTTTAATATCTATGGGAAACAGAGATATTAATATCATGCAGATTTGAAAGGGTGAACATTGTTTAACTCTTCTACGGGCTCATGGAAAAATTTCGCACATTAAAATCACATAACATGTATAAAAAAAATTAGATAATATAATTTTTTTTTTTCAATTTAATGTCACTAAAATATTCTAAAAAATATCAGCCGTATTATCTGTTGATTTCATACGTCAGATGAACATTACAGATTTATTTTTTATCAATCAAAGAACATGTTTTTTTTTTCAGAGTGAAATAATTTTTTATAGCAAAATTTTTCTAGCCTTTCTTACGAGAGTGTTATCGAAGAGTCTCAAAAGAAATTCCCATTTTCTAAAACCATTTACAACTCAGCAATTACTAGGGTAGCAAAACATTTTGGAGAAACCGCATTTGCAGACAAAGCGCGAACAGGCAGACCTTGCATTTTAACTGGGATAAACTGTTTGAAATAGAGATTGCGTTGCTGAAACTCTGTATTAAACTCTTTTAAAACACTTCAATGGCACTCTCATAAGAAGGGCTAAAGACATATTGCTCTAAAGTAAAAATTCTTACACTTTCTTACACGAAAATTCGAATTCGAGTTTTCGACGGGACCAAGCATCCCTGAACATGAATCAAACGTTTTTAAGGTGATGTGTGTGTGTGTCAGTGAGTCTGTGGAGACGATAACTGACGAACGAATGGAGCAAATTCAGACGCAATTTGGTACAAAAATTCCTATCCGTGAATACTGGAAGCCTATTGTTTTTAAACGCAATCAAATGTTCAGAACCCCCACTAAATTTTCAAGTGAAAATTTGAAAAAATCATCCTTTAATAAAGTTATGAAAATAGTAATTTATGTAATTTTTCATTGGAAAACGATTGACATAAACTTTAGAACGCTAGTATGAACCGTTCTCGAGATATTGCACATTTTTCAAATAAATTTATCAAAAAATCACATAAAAAAATATTAACTATTGTTAAATATGTTCACTTTTTATATATGATATCAAGCGATAAATTTGGTGACAATCTCGTGCATCTAGCTCGTTCCATTCATGAGAAAAGATACTTTGGGTAATACTTTTGCTAAATATGTTCACTTTTTTTTCATGTATGATATCAAGCGATAAATTTGGTGGCAATCTCGTGCATCTAGCTCGTTCCATTAATGACAAAAGATACTTTGGGTAATACTTTTGTATTTGGACGACAATAGTCATTTATCTGCTATAAGAATAACTTATTTCTCCGTCTATAACGCTTGGTGAGATTTTAGTGACGAATTTGGCGGAATGTCGCTAACTTGTCGACTTTTTAAATATTGCCAAATTAACGAAAATGTCGCCAAATTTATAAAAATCACGCTAACTCAATGAAAATGACAACTAATTGACGAAAATTCAATATCTTGGAAAAAATATAAGAATCTGAAAAGTACTATAAGAATAACTTATTTTCCGTACGTAACGTTAGGATAAAATATTGGTGACGAATTTTTCGGAATATCTCTAACTTGGTGACTTTTTAAATGTTGCCAAATTGACGAAAATATCACCCATTTGAAAAAAATTCGCCAAATTGTTGAAACTGACGCTAAATCAATGAAATGACGATTAATTGATGAAAGTTCAATATCTTAGAAAGAACATAAGAATAGATTATAAGAATAACCCATTTCTCTATCACTAAAGCTTGGCGAGAAATTTACAGGGATGTCGCCAACTTTAAATGTTGCCAAAGTGACAAAAATGTCGCCAAATTGATAAAAATGACGCCAAATGAGAAGTACTGTTTTGCAAATTCTGATTTCCGTCATATGACGAGCATACATTCTAGTATATAAGAAATGCTCTTCTCTCCATTTGTCTGTAACACTTGATTTTCTGTGATTTTAAAGTGGGGCTAAATCAAGAAGGTCTTCAACATCTACAATTAGCACATGGAAATGATGCTCCATCTCGTGCCACTGTATTCAGATGATTTACAGAGTTTAGAAGAGGTCGAAATTCTCTCCTGGTGGAAAAACACACAGGAAGACCTTTCTCAGCTGTAGTCCCAGAAAATGTGTCGGCCATTCGAAAAATGTTAATCGATGATAATCGCTGTACCTACCGAATGATACAGAAGGAACTTTACATTGGATCCGCAGCTATACATAAAATTATTCATGAAGAACTGCATATGAAAAAATTAGTTTCTCGTTGAGTCTCCCATAATTTAACAGATTACCAAAAAGCGGAGCGTGTCAGAATCAGTAAAGAGACCCTAAAATTACTTAATGATGGTGGACACTGCATTATTTCTAAAACCATAACTGGTGATGAAACGTACATACCTTTTTCGGACGTTCCAAAACGTCTAGAAAGTAAAGTATGGGTCTATGAAGAAAACCAACAATGGTGAAAAGACAACGAGCAATGAAAAAAGTAATGCATGCCGTGTTCTTCAGAAGTACGGGTCTGGTCAAAGCCATAAAGCTAGAGGGACAGAAGACAGTTACAGCTAACTGGTATACCACTAAGTGTCTTCCAGAAATTCTTCAGGAAGTGAATGTTAGTTGACTCATGCTTCACCATAACAATGCATCTTCTCATTCAGCAAGAATGACAGTCGAATTTCTTGAACAAAGAAACATCAAAGTGGTAGAACATCCACCCTATTTTCCTGATCTTGCTATGTATGACTTTTGGCTATTTTTTAATCTAAAAAAAAATTACGTGGATGTTGTTTTCATTCCGAAGATGAGATTGATGAGGCTATCGAAAGCATATTTTTCATCGATTCTAAGAAATGAATGGCTTGAAGCATTTAATCTTTGGAAAATTCGCTTACGAAAGTACATTGATGTTGAAGGGGAGTATTTTAAACACTACTAAGATTTGGTAAGTTTAACTTGTACCACTTAGCTGTATCTCAAAAATTTCAGCGTGATCCTCGTATAAGCGTTCAAACTGTTTGCATTTTTCGCAACGCTCCGATTTCAGCCACAGAAACTCCCATGCATGTACTATTCACATCAAAATATTAAGGTCCAATGTTGCAGCTGATCCGATTCTGTAGAAGATTGTTTTTATGAGAGCTATTTATATAGAACTATTTATTGATCAAATAATGAGTCGACTTCAAGAACGTCTTGCACGACACCGCAGCATTTTGGAACGTTTTTTCACTCTTCTTCCAAATGGAAATAAATGATCCCCTAACAGCAAGTGCAACGAAATATTTTAGTTGGTTGTGCGGATTTTATGACCGTGATTTGCGCTTGCTGTAAATCCAACAGTTTGGAACACCAAATTTAATTTGTGACAAGAAATAAATAAATAAAATTAAATTAAATAAATAAAGCTTTTGTAATAATATTTTGCAAAAATTTTATGATGGGCTTGAAAAATCTTTTGTTTGATACCATACTTGACAATGTACCTTTCGGGGGGGGGGGACTTATCCCCCCGAGGGGGCTAATGATGTCAAAAACAAAAAAAATTGTGTTACAGTTATATTTCGCAACAATTATTGAAACTATTAAGTCTCGTGTTCATTGAATCATAAATAAATCCTTGTATGCATTAAAATCTCGAATTCGAAAATTTTCGAGAAAACAAGACTTTCTCTATACTATATTGCATAGTATAAGAAAGTAAAAATATTTGCAATGCTTCCGGGTTCAGTATGTTTCAGTGAAATGCCATTTTTACCCTTATTCCTTTTAAAAATGTATTTAAGGTGTATTATAACACAATCTCGATTGGATGAACTAGCTTTGCTATGCAATACAATATACAAAGAGAGATTAATCCTCGACCGATATTATTGAAGAACTTTGTGAAAAGAAAAAATAACTATATTTTAATTAAAAAATGCATTTTTATATTCACTACTGCATTTAATTGAATTTTCACTAAAAACATGTTTATCCAACAAATCCCACCCCCCGCACACCCTTAAATAAAATCCTGGGTGTGTACAGGAAATGTGTATTCCCTAGAGATAGACGAATTATCGGCGAATATTCGAATGCTAGAAAGTATTCGAGTTTCGAGATCTCTAATATAACATCACTAGAAGAAATTCGAAGACCTCGGTTATTGTGCATAAACAGCAGGTTTTGGAATTGAAAAGTCAGGATACTCAAGAAGTAATTCGAAAGTACCTAAATGAAAGTTTGCTTCCACCATATGAAAACACCTTCGAATACTAAAGAAATAACAGTCTGTACCCTCGCTGGAAAGAATTACTTCTGAAATATTTAATCACGTCACCGTTAAACGTTTTTTATAAGAGCGACTCTTCAATACCTCCAGTTTAATTTGTGAAGAAAAAAAAAATCAGACTAGATCCTGAATTGCTTGTTTTCTTAAATAGAAATCAGCAGTATGTGAGAAACATTTACACTTATTCAATTATCGTAGTTAAGACCACCTCAAATAAATTATTATAATAATAAAAGCTTCGGTACTATCGCTTCAATATGATAGCCCTAGATCATCCAGACAGCGTTGGCCAGGTTAAGGAGCGGCCATACTAAGGATATAAAGTTTGAACGAGGAGACAGAGTTTACCGTCCTTGTACCCGTTCTTTCTTCTCGGTTGCATGGGAACGAGTCTCTTTAGGTCTTCTAGAAAGCACTGCTTTATAGGGAAGCGTGATTTTCTGCACTTGACCGAGCATTTTCTAGGTCAATGAACCTAAAAACAATACTAAAATAATTAAAATTTAAAATAAATAGTTTCATTTCTGAATGAATGGAATTTTATGAGACTTTTTATTTTTTATTTTACTTTATTAATTTATTTACTAACAATTTGAAACACCTCTAATTGGGGCATTTGAATATTCGAAATTATTGGTTAACGTTATTAGTTAATATTCTGTATTCGAATTCGAGAAAGTGTTATTCGCCCATCCCCAGTATTCTCCACAAGCAGCGGTTACATTTATTTTTTCAGCTAATCATGCTTGTAAGACAATTGCACGAATTTTATTTATGATCCAAAGCTTTATTGAGACAAAAGCTTAAAGTGCGATGTAAGTTTCCATAGAAGAACACACTATTTCTCAAAGCTTAGAGCAGAAAAGCGGATGAGAAAAAGGATGATTATCGTCTTAATGTATTTCCTAATACATTTCAATTCGGAATTGCCTTTCAAATCTGCCACGTCTTTATCTGCAGCGTCCTTCTTTGTGGGAAACCAACCAAGTGTGTTGAAGTCCTTTAAAAATTGTAAACACGGGCTCCCCTTTAATCGACTGTAAACAAGCCGAACAACGCGGAATACGTTGCTAATCCGCCTCGTGTCGTGTTTTTAACCACGTTTCAATCATCAAAAATGTCAACTAAACTCCTGGCAGCTGATTGGTCGAGTGTGTCTATGACGTATTTGAGATCCTTGGCACCTAGGTCTCCATGGAAACCGCCACGTGACGTAATTTTGGCGGCATTGGCGCGGCGATGAAGAGAAAGAAAAGATGCTGTTATTGTTATTGGAAATTTCGTTATTGTTCTTCATTTCTTTTTCTTGCCCTTTCCAAATCGAGAATTGTATTTACTAAGATATTTCGCAAGGAATGTCTAGTATTAAATGAGGAGAAATCGCTCTGCCGTACAAATTTAGCTCGCTTAGTATTTGATTTCGTGCCTGGGTACGATTTAAACAAGAATTCTCATTACGAGCGGCGCACTCCTACAGAAATAGTGCATGCAGTTTAATATCAGGATTGCTGCGTTTTCTGCTTTACGGATCATTACTGTGATAACGTATTACCAGTTTCATATTTTAGCCATACTTTGTCAGGATTTAATCTTTCGGCGAAATTTTGAATGAAAGTACGATGCATAATACACGTGAATAGGGAAATGGTTGGAATTCCGTCGAAAATTCAAATTCCAGATTTTATTGGATTTATACAGATTATCAGTGTATAAGATATTCTAGGGGAAACTTCCTGATTTTTGTGTTCAGTTACGGATTTAGATACACGGGGTGTTCCACGAAGAGTGTTAAGACCCAGACCGTCCGACCTACCAGAAAGGTGTAAGGTAACTGTTTGGACGGCCGGGCTCTTAAGGAATATAAAATCAAAAGATTGGTCGAAGTAAAGTAAAATGTGAAGAGTAATCAGTAGAGGAGAAATTATATGTGATAGTTACACCTCCGTAAACTGTAATTTCATATAAATGCAAAATTTAATTTTTATATGGCCTCCTAATAAAATTAACTGGGGTGTAGTACTTTCTGATACCAAAATTCATTTCTTTTTCTTCAAATTTTACAAGAAAAAATTTGAAAATCGGTATTGGGGGCCAAGTTATTACAACTGTAGCGTATTACCAGCACTTTAAAGGGTTTGAAATTTTTTTTCGATTGCTAGCATACTTGACAATGTACCGCGCGGGGGGGGGGGGGGGGCTAACTTGCTTCCCAAGGGAATGTTAATGACGCCACGAAAAGAAAATTGTATCACGGCTATTTTTGCTTTCCTTATATACAATCATGTATAAGGAAAGTATTGTGACGGGGTCGAAAGTTCGAATTCGAGTTTTCGACGGGAGAGCACGTTTCAAGCATCCCTGATCACGAATCAAACATTTTTGAGGTGATGTGTGTGTGTGTGTGTCAGTGAGTCTGTGGAGACGATAACTGACGAACGAATGGACCGATTCGAACGAAATTTGGTACAAAAATCACTATCTGTAAACAATGGAAGCCCATTGTTTTTATACGCATTCGAATGTTCAGAACCCTCCTAAATTTTCGAGTGAAATTTTGAAAAAATCGTCAAAAAATCAAAACCTCTAATAAAGTTACGCAAATAGACATTTTTTATGTAATTTTTCATTAGAAAACTATTGATATAAATTGTAGAACGCTAACATAAACCGTTCTTGAGATATTGCACATTTTTCAAAAAAATTATCAAAAAGTCATAAAAATAAAAGAAAAACCTATTTAGAAACATGTTCACTTTTCCTATGTAAGACCATGCAATAAATTGGGTGACATCATTCTCGTGGATCTAGCTCGTTCCATTCATGAAAAAATATACTTTGAGTAATACTTTTGTATTTGAACGCCAATTGTCATTTATCTGCTGTAAGAATAACTTATTTCTTCATCCATAACGCTTGACGAGATTTTGGCGACGAATTTGGTGCAATGTCGCCAACTTGGCGACTTTTTTAAATGTTGCTAAATTAACGAAAACCTCGGCAAATAGATAAAAATGACGCTAAATCAATGACGACTCATTGATGATGACGACATGGAAAATGGCGACTCATTGACAAAAATTCGATATTTTGGAATGAATATAAGTGTCTACTATAAGAATAGCCTATTTCTTTTTTACTGTAAAAGTAGTAAATTCATTGCATTTTATAAGGAAAATCATGTGCTGCCCACATCAGATTTTTTACAATAATGATTGAAACTAATAAGTATCGGGATCATTGAACCATAAATAAACCCTTTTATACATGATCATGTCAAATTTTGTCCACGAATTTGGTGGAATATCGCCAACTTGGTGACTTTTTTAAATGTTGCTAAATTAACGCAAAACTCGCTAAATAGATAAAAATGACGTCAAATCAATGACGACTCATTGATGATGACGACATGGAAAATGACGACTGTGCTGTCATGTTAAAGAAATATAAAATTTCGAAGATTTCGCTTGAATTAAAAAAAAAAATTCTATCTAGTTCTAGATTGTTTGATAACAAATCCGGATATAAAGCTTCGAGAAAATCCATTATTACTTCTGGCTGCTATCATGTACACAAAAAATCGACCACAGACATCCGAAAAACAGACAGACATCACACCAAAAATAGTCAAAACGTGTTCAGATGGTCTTAAAAAGTATATTGGCATCAAAATTTCGAAATCGAAAATTTTCGTGAAAACAATACCATCTCAATACTACGCAAAGTAAAAATGTCCCTCAATAACATTTTTGCTGTGCTTAATTAGGGCGAAATACACATTTTGTAACCGAAGTGATTGATAGAACGTGTAAATTAATCTGAAATAGTGTCGTATTACAAAGAAACAGAACCGTCGTCTGCTTTCTGGACACTCTTGTGCGAAATCTAAAATGGCGTCTCCGAGCTCTGTTATTCCCACTCCATAGCCTTTACGGTTTTAAGGTATATTATTTATTTATTTTTTCCAGTCGCAGATTTAAAAGCACTTTGAAACTAAACTCCATTTTTTCAGATTTTGAATCTCCAGTATTTAAATTTTTACACTTGTCTGTTAACCTTTTGACATTGGCGTTCATGGACGCCAATGTCTGCAAAGGGGGACCGAACTGTTTGGGATAGGGTATGTCAAATACTTGTCTGTTTGAGAGGTTCTTCATTTGAAATTGACACTGTCCCACCCTTAAGCAAAAGGTTAATTGTAAACTGTTTAACCGTTTAACTGTATACTTTAACACTATGTGTCCAAATTAGACAAATAAATTATCTAGGTTTTAGAGATTTATCGTCGTATAAAACTAATTCACCTCTCTCTCGCTGCGTTAAGAAAAAAATACATATGTTAAAATTATGTGAAAGAGAATCTCAGCTTAAATAATCTAAGTAGAGTACTGACTCAAACGTATAATATTTCAAGCAAAGCAACAAATTACAAACTATTCAAAACAGGAAACACACGTACATGTAAATTTGTATGGAGATAATTATAGTAAAATCAATCAGATAATCATAGTAAAATCAATTAAACACAGTATATTTAACATATGTTATTATTGCATATATGTGTACTATATATGCAAGGAAAGAAGAAAAAACACTAAAATAAATGGTCTCCCATTTTTTTTTTCATTTATACTAGAAAGTATCAGAAAATAGACAGCATATTATAAAAAATGTCTGCATATTAAGACACCATTAGAATTCCAAGAAAAATATATGTACAAGAAATATTAGCAAATTATAATTTACAAATGGAAAGAAATATACAAAAGCAATTTAAAACATCTGATGTGGGCAGCACATGACTTTCCTCATATAATGCAATGAATTTACTACTTTTACAGTAAAAAAGAAATATGCTATTCTTATAGTAGACACTTATATTCTTTCCAAGATATCGAATTTTTGTCAATTAGTCGTCATTTTCATTAATTTAGCGTCATTTTTATCCATTTGGCGAGATTTTTGTTAATTTGGCAACATTTAAAAAGTCGCCAAGTTGGCGACATTCCGTCAAATTCGACGCCAAAATCTAGAAATAAGTTATCTTATAGCAGATAAATAACTACTGGAGTTCAAATACAAAAGTATTACTCAAAGTATCTTTCCTCATGAATGGAACGAGCTAGATCCGCGCGAATGATGTCGCCAAATTTATCGCATGATATTACATATGAAAAGTGAACATGTTTCTCTACAGTTAATATTCTTTTTAATTTATGGGATTTTTTGATAACTTTATTTGAAAAATCTGTAATATCTCGAGAACGGTTCGCGCTAGCGTTCTAAAATTTATGACAATCGTTTTCTGAGGGAAAATTACATAAAAAATGTCTATTTGCTTAACTTTATTAAATGTTTTGATTTTTTGATGATTTTTTTCAAAATTTCACTCGAAAATTATTTAGGGGGGGTTCTGAACATTCGATTGTGTTTAAAAACAATAGCCTTCCAGTATTCACGGATTGTGAGTTTTGTACCAGATTTCATTCGAATCACTCCATTTGTACGTGAGATATCGTCTCCACAAACTCACTGACGCACACACACACACACATACACACACAGACATCACCTCAAAAATGTTCGATTCGTGATCAGAGATGCTTGAAACGTATTCTCCTGTCGAAAACTCGAATTCGAAGTTTCGACCCCGTCGCAGTACTTTCCTTATACATTATGCTGTATATACAGGGTGTTCATAAACTGTTTTGACAAAATAAGAGGGGTGATAGTACCATCAATACGAACAATATTTACAATGGAACCTAGGGTCGCATTCCACTCTAAGTGTCAGAAAAGCGTAAAGTTAAAGTTGAACTTTCAACAGTGAAAATGAGAATTAACGCATGGGAAGTTGCACAATCCCATTTATTTACACCAGAGAAAGACTCAAAATAGATGCTCAAGGTAACGGTCAAGGGTGCCGTTGCGCAATTCACACCGGCGAATGAACGACTGGAGCACCCTCTCGAAGGCACCTGGTGTGTGTTTATTCTGTCCGCAGCAGCAACGATTCTCGTCACGAGATTTTTTACGAAGTCCTCAGGCGTTTCGTACACCAATAATTTTATGTGCCCCCAAAAGAAGGAGTCCAGTGGGTTGAGGTCCGATGAGCGTGGAAGCCAAGCCACAGGTCCACTATGTCCAATCCACCGTCTGGGATATGTGGCATTCAAGAAGTATCGGACCGCATTGGAAAAGTGTGCTGGGGCTCTATCATGCAACAACCAGATGGCTCTCTGTGTGGTGAGCGGAATAGCTTGCAATAAACCGAGATATTGCACATTTTTCAAATAAATTTATCAAAAAATCGCATAAATTAAAAACAAATATTAATGAGAAACATGCTCACTTTTCCTATGTAATACCATGCGATAAATTGGGTGACATCATTCTCGTGGATTTAGCTCATTCCATTCATGAGAAAAGATACTTTGAGTAATACTTTTGTATTTGAACCCCAATAGTCATTTATCTGCTATAAGAATAACTTATTTCTCCGTCCATAAAGCTTGGCGAGATTTTGGCGAAGAATTTGGCGGAACGTCGCCAACTTGGCGACTTTCAGAAATGTTGCCAAAGTAACGAAAATCTCGCCAAATGGATAAAAATGACGACTAATTGTCGAAAATTCAATATCTTGGAAAGAATATAAGTATCTACTATAAGAAAAACCTATTTTTTTACTGTGAAAGTAGTAAATTCATTGCATTATATAAGGAAAGTCATGTGCTGCTTGCACACATCAGACTTTTTTATACATTTATTTATTCAAAAAGTATGGTTCCTTATAAAATTCTTCAAAATATTAATTTAAAAAAATCCAGACATTTGAAACAAATAACTATTTTGTACCAATATTGATATTACTAAAGAAACAGACTCGTATTCCTGACCTCTTCATTGTATGTGAAATTATAAAAAAAAAAGAAAGAAAAAGGTCTTTAAATATGAAAATAAGTTGCAATTTAGAACAATTGCAGTTTAAACTAGCTGTAGATTAGAGCAAATTATCTGTATTTTACAAATTTGTGAATCAAAAGTATGTATTACGAATAAGCTTTATGAAATGTTTACTTACCAGATCTATGGAAGTTTTCGTAAATCCTAAGAATGTATGTCCGGCGAAATGTATTCCAAAATGTATTAAACTCTATAGTCATTCCACTTTTTTTAGGGAGGGAAAATATGAAAGATTAACTGGGAAGAAAAATAAATAATACAGGAAAATACAGGTAAAAATAATACAGATAGAAAAAAATCTGATGTGGGCAGCATATGACTTTCCATATATAATGCAATGTATTTTCCACTTTTACAGTAAAAACAAATAGATTATTCTTATAGTAGATACTTATATTTTTTTCAAGATATTGAATTTTCGTTAAATAGTCGTTATTTTCATTGATTTAGCGTCATTTTTATCCATTTGGCGAAATTTTCTTTGATTTGGTAACATTTAAAAAGTCGCCAAGTTGGCGACATTCCGCCAAATTTGTCGCCAAAGTCTCTCCAAGCGTTTTGGATGGAGAAATAATTTATTCTTATAGCAGATAAATGACTATTGGCGTTCAAATACAAAAGTATTACTCAAAGTATCTTTTTTCATGAATAGAACGAGCTAAATTCACGAGAATGATGTCACCGAATTTATGACATGATATTACATATGAAAAGTGAACATGTATCTCAATAGGAAATATTTTGTTTATTTCATATAATTTTTTAATCATTTTTTTGAAAAATGTGCAATATATCAAGAACGGTTCATGCTAGCGTTCTAAAATTTATGTTAATCGTTTTCTAATGAAAAATTACACAAGAAATGTCTATTTGCGTAACTTTATTAGAGGTTTTGATTTTTTGATGATTTTTTTCAAAATTTCACTCGATAATTTAGGAAGTTCGATTGCGTATAAAAACAATATGCTTCCAGTATTCACAGATTGTAATTTTTGTACCAAATTTTGTTCGAATCAGTCCATTCGTTCGTCAGTTATCGTCTCCACAGACTCACACACACACACTCACACAAAGACATCACCTCAAAAACGTTCGATTCGTGATCAGGGATGTTTGAAACGTGCTTTCCCGTCGAAAACTCGAATTCGAATTTTCGACCCCGTCACAATACTTTTCTTATGCATTTGTGTATATAAGGAAAGTAATAATACTGGGAAAAGGCCGGGATGAGCCCAGGGTTAAGGCCGGAAGATCGTACGCGATTGTCTCGTCTGCGAACCTCAACGCTGCGCAAAACTGTCCCAATGTTTATGTGGAGTATAGATTCGATACATCTGGTGGTGCAAAAGTCCAGCCGAGAGGGGATGGATTAGGGGAAGAATGGGACGAGAACGATACCTTGAGTACGATCCCTGTGGTTGATATCCCTATTGGGTTCCGATCATAATTGGGTGGCACTTTTCCGACCTTCCAAACGGATACTTTTCCGGTAGGTGAAATTGTCTGGGTAGAAAAAAAGAAATATGGAGGGGTGGTTGAGCGTAATAAATGTTTACAGGGAAATGTTTACAGGGATATGCCTCTCCTTCCCTGGCAAAAAGAAACATCAGGCAACATTACTGGTCCGCTGCTTTTAGAATCCACCAAATATATATATATATATATATATATATATTGTGATTGCTCTGTTGACTTAGATGACTCTACTGTGATATCATTTCACGAGAATTCGAAGGCCAAGTAGGAATGGATTTCAAAAGAAAGGAAAACACCCAAGTATTTTTAGCATTGCTTCTGTAAACCTGCTGATCTACTGAATCTCTTGGGGAAATTTTTCCTACAGTGACTCCTTATTTGAGAACCTGCTTCTCTTTTCTCTCTCCCCTCATTCTCGGTGTGAGCACAGCTGATTGTGGTTGATTTTTTAATGTTGCCATATTTCGTGTTCGAGCTTCAAGGTGAGCTATGGTATGAACGATGCCAATTGAGAAATGTGTCCATTCAGAATGGATCAAGTATTTTCTGAATGAAGTAAAGTAGATTCTTGAGTATCCAGGGTGACAGAAAAGATATTGGCCCGAATTAAAAAAAATAAACCTGTGTAACCTCCGTTTAAAGAACCCATATTGCATTTTGCGGCCGTTTGTCTTATGGATTTTCCGTTACAAGCGTACATCAAAGCTATCAAAGTAATGTTGTTGTTGAAACCCAGACCGTCCGACCTACCAGAAAGGTGTAAGGTAACAGTTTGGACGGTCGGGAAGTGCCACCCAATCTAGACCGGAACCCAGTGGGGGAGGCATCCACAGGGACCGTACCCTCCTTCCCCTACCACCAACCTCTCGGAAGGACTTTCGGACCCACATGTTTAACGTGATCGTACTCCGCATGAACACGGCGGCAGTTTTGGCAGTGGCTGGAATCGAACCCGGGCCTACCGAGTGCAACTCCAGCGCGCTAACCAATGGGCTACCGCGCCCTATCAAAGTAATGTGAAACAACACAACCAATCTATATAAAAAAAACTACTGTAGATAAAACTCAATATAAAGATGCAAGTACTTTTTAGGTTATTTGTCCTCTTTTCTCCACATTTTATTTTATTTCTGCAATTTTATCTGACCAAGTTGATTCATATAATCTCCCTGCACTAATTGGTTCTTTCAGATTTGAATTTTATTTTTTTTTTTCTTACTTATGTTTTTTACTGCTGATTTAAAAGTCTTTCGTTACTGTTTTATTAAGTTTACTCGCTATCCAGTTGTTGCTAATTGCCTACTTATATTTTCTTTCCTTTCATTCTTTATTTTCTGTTATTTTTTCTTTCCTTCGTGGATTTTATCGTTCATTTGTAGTATCCTGCTCTTGGTTCCTGCTTCATAAGTTTTTCCTTTCTCATTTCCCCCCGCGACGTTGGATATTTTCTCTTGCTTTTAGCCACGTCTTATTCAACCGCTGTTGTGGAACTTATTTAGTCTTAAAGAAGGCTGTTTTCTGCTTTCGAAATCAGTTGGCCTGTATATGTTTGTTTTTATGTTGTATTTACGATGCTTTTATAGTAATAACCAATCTATATATTTGCTAATCCACAAATAACTTAGTAACCCCATTGACATTACTTCCACGATGAAACGTTAGTTTCAACTAGTGGTTCAAGTACCAAATTCTAGGAACTTTTATCTGATCTTTATATTGAAGTATAATATTCCTTTTCTTAGGAACAGAGTTCCCATTTCTTTTAGCCAAGATCATTCACAGGAACTCACGTCACCATTTACAGCATTGCAGGTGCCATTAATTTTATTCACCACAGTACTACAAAAATTTATTTTATTTAAAAACTTAACAATGGAGGTACAAGTAATTTAACTCTATGCTTAAAACTTCTTCGAAAAAATCGTCTGGTTCTCTGTGTTAAATCAATGAATGTTTCATTCATATCAGCTATATTGCAGACTCCATGAGCTAAATAATTTTGCGTTAAAGAAATGCAACAATTCTTATACAACTCATTCTACATATTTTGGTGTTTACATTCTCCATAAGTGAAAATTAGGTTTCGTTGTAGAAATAATCAAAGTTGTTATGATCATTTAAACTCAAATATATTGTAATTGCGTTGTTTCAGTATGTAGATGCACAAAATTTAAGCCAAAATAAAACGGTTTTAGGACGGATACAACACTAAATATGAACCAAAAAGAACTTTAAAAATCACGATTTTGACACAAGATGGATGCCAAAACTTATTTTGAAGTGGGTCACATGATCGCTTCATATAAAGAGTGTAGTTATTATTTTAATTTTTATTCAAAAAAAAAACTACTGAATATATTTTGCTGAAATTTTTTTTATATATTTTATGGGATAATTTGAATATTTTCTAAAACTTTCGAAGCAATTTGTGAATTTTTAATTCGCTTAAAAAATGTTTGAAAAATTAGGTCCCATAGGGTTCAATGTATTTCATTTTTTCAACCCGGATTCAATCCAAAACTAATTGGGTGATATTATTCATTTACATTCCCCTAGGTTCCACAGACCATCTGGACAACATACTAAAATTTCATTTTGATAAAGTCCTTTTTACGGCAGTTATCGTTCAAACGGACAGACAGACAGAATGAACGAAGTCATAAACACTTTTCAACTATGTTGTAAAGTGTTAAAAATATCGCCACTGAATGTATCGCATTTTAGAGATGTTTAAATAAAATTTCAGTTGGAAAGTGTTTCATAATCAATGCTTTATGCATGATTGATCTTTTTTAACACTTTATAACATAGTTGAAAAGTGTTTATGACTTTGATAACATTTTGTAAGCGAATTTAAAATTAACAAATTGCTTCGAAAGTTTTAGGAAATATTCAAACTACCCTATAAAATATATAAAAAAATTTCAGCAAAATATATTCAGTAGTTTTTTAAATAAAAATTAAAATAATAATTGCACCCTTTATATCAAGAGATCACGTGACCAACCTCAAAATAAAAAAATCTGATGTGGGCAACACATGACTTTCCTTATATAATGAAATGAATTTACTACTTTTACAGTAAAATAAATAGGTTTTTCTTCTAGTAGATACTAATATCCTTTCCAAGATATTGACTTTTCGACAATTAGTCGTCATTTTCATTGATTATCGTCATTTTTATCCATTTGGCGAGATTTTCGTTAATTT
The DNA here is from genome assembly GCA_951213105.1 of Amaurobius ferox. NCBI lineage: Eukaryota > Metazoa > Arthropoda > Arachnida > Araneae > Amaurobiidae > Amaurobius > Amaurobius ferox. Next base: position 111,438,099 of record OX578144.1, on the reverse strand, counting down.
GGCAACATTTCAAAAAGTCGCCAAGTTGGCGACATTCCGCCAATTTTGTCGCCAAAATCTCGCCAAGCGTTATGGACAAAGAAATAAGTTATATATATATATATATATATATATATATATATATATATATATATATATATATATATATATATAACTTATTAGATATTGAATTTTCGACATATATTATATAACTATTATTATATATTTATATATTATATAACTTATTAGATATTGAATTTTCCACAATTAGTCGTCATTTTCATTGATTTAGCGTCATTTTTATCCATTTGGCGAGATTTTCGTTAATTTGGCAACATTTCAAAAAGTCGCCAAGTTGGCGACATTCCGCCAATTTCGTCGCCAAAATCTCGCCAAGCGTTCTGAACGAAGAAATAAGTTATTCTTACAGCAGATAAATTGGCGTTCAAATGCAAATGTATTACTCAAAGTATCTTTTTTCATGAATGGAACGAGCTAGATCCACGAGAATGATGTCACCCAATTTATCGCATGATATTATATATGAAAAGTGAACATGTTTCTCAATAGGAAATATTTTTTTTCTATTTTATTTGACTTTTTGATAATTTTTTTGAAAAATGTGCAATATCTCGAGAACGGTTCATGTTAGCGTTCTAAAATTTATGTCAATCGTTTTCTAATGAAAAATTACGTAAGGAATGTCTATTTACGTAACTTTATTATTGGTTTTGATTTTTTGACGATTTTTTCAAAATTTCATTCGAAAATTTAGGGGGATTCTGAACATTCGATTGCGCATAAAAACAATAGGCTTCCAGTGTTTACAGATTGTGATTTTTGTACCATATTTGGTTCGAATCGGTCCATTCGTTCGTCAGTTATCGTCTCCACACACCCACTGACACACACACACACACACACACACACACACACACACACACACAGACATCACTTCAAAAATGTTTGATTCGTGATCAGGGATGCTTGACACGTGCTCTCCCGTCGAAAACTCGAATTCGAATTTTCGAGAGCCAGTTGATTTATATTTCGATGACGTCATTTGAATAAAGTTCCTTTTTGTTTTCGATGAAGTTTTAAAATGTAATTAATTATTGTAATATTACGATAATTTTAAAAATATTACCGAGGAATGTATCGCATTTTAGAGATGTTTAAATCAGGCAATTTATATTTCAATGCCGTCATTTGAATGAAGTTCATTTTTTTCGACGAAATCTTAAGTTTTCAAATATACTAAATTAATGTAGTATTCTGATAATTTAAAAAAATATTACCGTTGAATGTATTGCATTTCAGAAATCTATATAAATAAAAATGAAAATCTGTCTGTCTGTCTGTCTGTCTGTCAGTCTGTCTGTCTGTCTGTCTGTCTGTCTGTCTGTCTGTTTGTCACACCATCACGGGAGAACGGCTGAACCGAATTTGATGAAATTTTGTGGGTAGCCCAGAAATAGCCCCACTTAAAATTATATCCGTGTTTTGAGTTTCTACGACCAGTGGTTCTCGAGATATTAGTAAAAAACGAAATTTTCGTTTGTCTCATCATCACGGAAAAACGGCTAAACCGAATTTAATGAAATTTGGTGAATAGCCTTGAAATATCCCCCCATAAATTTTGTCCAAGTTTCGAGTTTCTAAGACCTGGGGTTGTCGAGATATTAATGAAAAACGGAACTTTTTCCTAGGAGTTCTACTCCCTAACTCCGTGGTTTATCCAAACGAAAAGCTTGAAAATCGTTTGAAAGTGAATTAAAATTTAATCTCTGAGTTTGATGGGAGATTTTTTGCGTTAATTAGTCACTTTCTGAAAACATGTATTGTTTGAAACATGATTTAAAGGGGAAATCTATCTCCATGGTTCATGGTTTATTTAAAACAAGCTTTTACGGAACAATGAGAAGTATAGAGAAATCAAAATCGTTATTTAATTTCGCAGTTTATGTTATAAGACATGACATATTTAACATGTTATAAGATTCTATCTTATATCATGTTACTCAGAAACGCAATTAAATTAAATCTGTCTGTTAATTTTAATAATTATTTTTTCGATTTGAATAATAAATAAATGGATATAAAAATATATTTTAGAAAAGAACGATTTGATTTTTCTTATAGCATTTTTGACTGGATAATATCAATTACGGTCTTCAGGTTTAAAAATTATTATTATTTATATTTTCGGGGATTATTGATTCAAGGATTATTGATATTTTCAAGTTATTATGCAATTATTTTATTATGGCAAAAATTGTTTAAACTCATATATTGTATGTTGTACGAATCTTCTACAAATACACGTGTATATCTTTTAATCTACGAGAATATAAGTAGTACAGGTATATTGACATATGTTTTGATATATATTGGCATATATTGGAATCAATTACGACCTTCTGGTATAAAGAGTACGGATATTATTGATGTTTTCAATTTATTACGTCATCTCTTTTATTTTGGCAAATATTTTTGAGACGCATATTGTAATACGGGTAATCTTCTACTAACACATTGGCATATTTTCTGATCTGCGACAATATAATTAGTACGGGGTTGCATATATTCATTCAATTCCTATTTTTTCTTCTGTAAATTTGCTTACAAAAGGGGGCAGGATGTTTTATTCTTCAGATCTGATCGTGAAGATAATTTTGCATAGTGAGAACATATATTCTTAAACTTCTCTTTAGGAGCAATAAATTTAATATTTTAACAGAATTTGCACATGATTGCGAACTTTAAGTTTCTTTAAATTATACACTCCGTACGAATAACGGGTGTGCTGTTAGTGGTTAATAAATTTTAACATTTTAGGAGGATATATCATGTTGCTCGGCATCGCAATTAAATTAAATGTGTTTGTTAATGTTTTTATTATTTTTTTTCGATTTAAATAATAAATAAATGGATAAATGGATATAAAAGCATATCTTATGAATGGACGGTTTGATTTTTCTTTTAATTATATTAATTGCTGACTGCGTACATCAATTTCATTTATTTTGGCAAAGAGTTTTCAAGCTTATATCGTATTTAGCTACTAAACTCATATATTGTGTTTAGCCAATAAATTCATATAGCCGATTGTTGAAACAGAAAAAGAGTAGAGCGGGTATATCTTCTAATACAATTGTAGTGTTTTCATTTAGTATATTGAAACGGGATAAGAATGTTCCATTCAGATCTGCAAATTCAAAGCTACGAATTTGGAGGGATATCGCTAATTTGACAACTTTTCTTAAACTTTGCCAAATTGACAGAAATGTCGCCAAATTGATATAAACGACAGACAAACAGCTGCCATAAACCTTCGGGTTGGTCGTGTGGCTTGGGTCTTCTACATATCAATGAAATTTTTTTTTGTTTTGTTAGAAGAGAGTACTGAAATGATGTTTGGTTAGCATTTATCTGTCAGACCAACCATCCTACTTAATAATACATTTAGCGAATTTTTAAAATGTCACCAAATTGATAAAAAATGTTTTCAAATCTATAAAAATATCTTGAAATTGATAAAATTGCGCTACATAAATGATATTAATTGTTTTTTGTTAGGGGATAGTATTGTGATGATATTTCGTCAATTTGTCGCAAAGTGGAACTGTCAGTTCTACAGTCCCACTTGGCGATAAATTTGGTGATTTTTTAAAATGTCGCTAATTTGACGAAACTGTCGCCAAATGTTCCATAGAAATATAACTATTTAGACGATATTTTGTCTACCAATTTATTTGAAGCAAATGATATCATGTCGCTTAGCAACGGATTTAAATCCAATGTGTTTATGCGGCAGACGATTTTTATTAAATCCTTTCCGATTTGAATAATGAAGATATGTATATAAAATAAATTTCATTGCCATTTCATTTTGGACTGGATAATATCAATTATACTCTTCAGGTTTAAACATTATTATTATTGATATTTTCCGGAATTATTGATTCAGGGATTATTGATATTTTTAAGTTATTACGCCATTGTTTTATTGCGGCAAAAATTGCTGACACACGCATATTGTACGTTGTACGAGTAATCTTCTAGGAATGCACGGGTATATCTTCTAACCTACGAGAATATAAGTAGTACAGGTATATTGGCATATATTTTGACATATATTGGCATATATATTGGAATCAAGTACAGTCTTCTGGTATGAAGATTAAGGGGATTAATTATATATTCAATTTATTACGTCGTCTGTTGTATTTTACCAAAAAACATTTGTGACTCATATTGCAAAACGGGTAATCTTCTACTAATAATCGGACATTATAAGTAGTACGTGTATATCTCCCCATATAATTTTAGCACTTTAATTTTGACATATATTGGAATAAATGACTGTCTTCAGATTTAAAGATTACGGGTTTATTGGTATTTTCAATTTATACATGTAATCTACTAATACAAGTTATATTTTCTAATATTCGCGTATATAATTAGTACGGGTCCCATACAATTTTAACGCTTTTATTTTGCATATATTGATTCAATTCCATATTTTTTTTTATATTTGCTTACATAAGGGGTCCAAGATGTTTTATTCTTCAGATATGTCGATGAAGATAATTTTATATAGCGAGAACAGAGATTCTTAAACTTCTTTTTAGGAGCATTATATTAAATATTTTAACAGAATATTTTGATTAAACATGTCATTTAGTATACTATAAGAATTTGGGCATGATTATGAATTTCAAGTTTCTTTATATTATATACTCCGTACGAAGAACGGGTATGCTGCTAGTCTATATAAATAAAATTGAAAATCTGTCTGTCTGTCTGTCTGTCTGTCTGTCTGTTTGTCCCATCATCACGGGAGAACGGCTGAACCGAATTTGATGAAATTTTGTGGGTAGCCTAGAAATAGTCCCACTTAAAATTTAGTCCGTGTTTTGAGTTTCTACGACCAGTGGTTCTCGAGATATTAGTAAAAAACGAAATTATCGTTTGTCTCATCATCACGGGAAAACGGCTGAACCGAATTTAATGAAATTTTGTGGATAGCCTTGAAATAGCCCCCATAAATTTTGTCCAAGTTTCGAGTTTCTAAGACCAGGGGTTGTCGAGATATTAATGAAAAACGGAACTTTTTCTTAGGAGATCTACTCTCCAACTCCGTGGTTTATCCAAACGGAAAGGATGAAAATCGTTTGTTTTAAACGCCAAAATGAAATAAAACTTTATTTCCGAGTTTGGTGCAGGATTTTTGCATTAATTAGTCACTATAGGAGAACATAAATTGTTTGAAACATGAATTTAAATGGAAAAATCTACCTCCATGGTTCATCTCTCACAAGCTTTTACTCAACGATGTAAAGTATAAAGAAATCAAAATGGCTATTTAATTTCGCATTTTATGAGGAAGATTCTATCTTATATCATGTTGCTCGGCAACGGAACGAAATTAAATGTGTTGTTAATATCAATTATTATTTTTTTTATTATTATTAACACTTTACAACAAAGTTGAAAAGTGTTTATGACTTTGTTCATTCTGTCTGTCTGTCTGTCTGTCTGTCTGTCTGTCTGTCTGTCTGTCCGTTAGCACGATAACTGCCGTAAAAATGAGTTTATCAAAATGAAATTTTAGTATGTTGTTCAGACGGTCTGTAGGACCTATGGGAATATAAATAAATAATATCACCCAATTAGTTTTTTATTGAACCCGGGTTGAAAAAATGAAATACATTGAACCCTATGGGACCTAATTTTTCAAACATTTTTTAAGTAAATTTAAAATTCACGAATTGCTTCGAAATTTTTAGGAAATATTCACATTATCCCATAGAATATATAAAAAAAAATTCAGTAAAATATGTTAAGTAGTTTTTTAATTAAAAAAATTATTTAATATAGGGAAAAAAACAAATTCAATTAAATTCTGACTTTGGGAAATCTTCCAGAAAGAAAAGAGAGAGATATTATATAATAAATATCTCTCCATTTGTTTAAACGTTTTGCATATGGGAGTGGCTTCATATTTTAAAATAAAATTGGTAGATAACAATTTTTCATTTTTTTTTAAATTTTATATAACTCTTCTTGATAAATTTAATTGATGGCATTTTAAATGCACTTTCCTACGTCCTAGAGAGTTAAAATTTGGTACACAGCTTAAATTTGTTGAACATTTTATTCGACAAAAATTTGATGGATCTTTAAATATAGATCATACATTTTTTTCGAAATGGCCTGAAAATAATCCCCGTTCACTTCTATAAATCATTGGTGTAATATTGTTAAAAATTCTGATGTGGACAGCACATGTCTTTCTCTGCAGACTCATATTCGTTCTCTTTATTTATTCAATGATAATTTGAGTTTATCTGCACAATATAAATATTTTAAATGACATTGAATTTACACGTTAAACTTAAATTTGGTTCTCATTTGATAGCTGGACTTATTGTCAAAGGTGGCGTAGCGAAAACGCGAAAAAACTAGAATATCTCAAGAACGGCTAGTCCTAGAGTAATGGGGTTAGTCTTATTCTTTTTGTTGTCAAAAATCACATATAAAATAGGAATTTAATTGATATAATTGAGCACACGTAGTCTTTTATTTTTATATATAACGATTTTTGCTGGCCATTTCGCAAAAATAGCCCGTTCCTTTTTCCCGAATCGTAGTAGAATAACCTACAAATGATTCATATACAAAATTTTGTTAAATTTGGTATATAAATCACTTGTAGGTTATTGAAATATTATACTCCAAATTTTGTTAAATTTGGTTCATTAGTTTTTAGCTAGAGTGGATAAAGGCAATTTCTGCGGCCATTTCGCAAAGAAGGCAGATTCTTTTATTGCGAATCGTACTATAATCTAATGAAGATCAGGATTTCCCACAAAAAACATACCTACCAAATTGTATGAAATTCGGTCCATTAGTTTTTCAATTAGAGTGGATGTAATATCCACACAGACACACAGAAACATACACAGATACACCCTTACACACACAGACGTCTTCCTAAAAGTAGTTTTTTCGTGTTCTAGAAGTCCCAAAACGTGTAGATCCTTTGAAAATTCGAGTTCCGATCTTCGGCACGATTCCAATACTTTGAGTACATACACATACACATATATATTATCTGTGTATTATCTGTGTATCTAAATTCCGAGCCTATGCAATTACAATAGTTGTGATTTTAAATGATCCCTAAACTTTTATTATTTCTTCAAGGAAGCCTAATTTTAACATATGCAGAATGCAAATATCTCAAGCTATTGTAAGATGAATTACATAAGAATTGCTGAATTTTTTTCACACAAAATTATTTAGCTCTGGAGTCTGAAATACAAGTTATATGAATGAAATATTCATTGATTTTGCATAAAGAATCAGATGATTTATATTTCGATACAGTTTTAAATATTTAAGTATAATAAATTACTGTAGTACTGTGATAATGTAAAAGATATTACCACTGAATGAATCACATTTTAGAAATTTTTAAATGAAATTACATTTCAGTTGGAAAGTGTTTCATAATCAATGCTTATGCATGATTGATCTTTCTTGTTTGTATAATAAATAAATGGATGTAAAAATATATTTTGTAAATGAACGGTTCGATTGCTCTTTTAATTATATATATTGCGGACTGCTTACATCATTTTCACTTATTTTAGCAAAGAGGTTTCAAGCTCATATATTGTGTTTAGCTAATAAACTCATACATTGTGTTTACCCAATAAATTCATTTAGTCGATTGTTGAAGCAGAAAAAGAGTAGAACGGGTTATGTATCTTCTAATACAATTTTACTGTTTTTATTTAGAACTAGCAGCATACCCGTTCTTCGTACGGAGTATATAATATAAAGAAATTTATAATTCGCAATCATGTGCAAATTCTGTTAAAATATTAAATTTATTGCTCATAAAGAGAAGTTTAAGAATATCTGTTCTCACTATGCAAAATTATCTTCACGGGCAGATCTGAAGAATAAAACATCCTGGTCCCTTTTGTAAGCAAATTTAAAAAAAAAAAAGGGAATTGAATCAATATATGCTACCCCGTACTACTTATATTGTCGCAGATTAGAAAATATGCCAGTGTGTTAGTAGAAGCTTACCCGTATTGCAATATGAGTCTCAAAAATATTTGTCAAAATAAAAGAGATGACGTAAAAAATTGAAAGTATCAAAAATCCCCGTAATCTTAATACCAGAAGGACGTAATTGATTCCAATATATGCCTATATATATCAAAATATATGCCAATATACCTGCACTACTTATATTCTCGTAGATTAGAAGATATACCCATGCATTTGTAGAAGATTACTCGTACAACGTACTATATATAAGTTTCAACAATTTTCGTCATAATAAAACAATTCCATAATAATTTGAAAATATCAGTAATCCTTGAATCAACAGTCCCCGAAAATATCAATTATAATGATGTTTAAAAGACCGTAATTGATATTATCCAGTCAAAAATTCAATGTCAATGAAATTTATTTTATATACATATTTTTATTATTCAAATCGGAAAAGATTTAATAAAAATCGTATGCCGCATAACATATTGGATCCGTTACTAAGCGGCATGTTATCATTTGCTTTAAATAAATTGATGGAAATCATATCATCTGAATAATGCAATCTCCATGGAAGGTTTGGCGACATTTTCGTCGATTTAGCGATAACTTAAAAAATCGTCAAATTTATCGCCAAGTGGGACTGTAGAACTGATAGTCTCACTTTGCGAAAAATTGACGAAAAACCATCACAATACTATCCCCTAACAAAACATAACTAATTTCATTTATTAAGCTCGATTTTATCAATTTCATGATATTTTTATGGATTTAGAAATATTTTTACCAATTTGGTGATATTAAAAAAATTCCTTAAATATGTTACTAATTAGGATGGATGGACTGACCGACAAATGCTACAGAAACATCATTTCAGTACTTTATTCTGAAAAAACAAATTTAATTTTATTGACTTGGGTCATTTTTATCAATTTGGAGACATTTCCACTAATGTGGTAAAGTTTAAGAAATGTTACCAAGTTATTTAGAGATATTCCTCTAAATTCGTAGCTCTGAATTTGCTGATCTGAAGAATAAAATATCCTGATCCCGTTTGTATATACTAAATGAAAACACTAAAATTGTATTAGAAGATACATACACCCGTTCTACTCTTTTTCTGCTTCAACAATCGGCAAAATGCATTTATTGAGTAAACACAATATATGAGTTTATTAGCTAAACACAATATATGAGCTTGAAACCTCTTTGCTAAAATAAATGAAAGTGATGTACGTAGTCCGCAATATATATAATTAAAAGAACAATCAAACCGTTCATTTATAAAATATATTTTTACATCCATTTATTTATTATACAAATAGAAAAAATAATAATAAATATTAACAACACATTTAATTTCATTCCGTTGCCGAGCAACTGGATATAACATAGAATCTTCCCCATAAAATGCGAAATTACCTAGCCATTTAGATTTCTTTATAATTTACATCGTTAAGCTTGTGAAAGATGAACCATGGAGGTAGATTTTTCCATTTAAATTCATGTTTCAAACAATTCATGTCTTCCTATAGTGACTAATTAATGCAAAAATCCTGCACCAAACTCGGAAATAAAGTTTTATTTCATTTTGGCGTTTTAAACAAACGATTTTCATCCTTTCCGTTTGGATAAACCAAGGAGTTGGAGAGTAGATCTCCTAAGAAAAAGTTCCGTTTTTCATTAATATCTCGATAACCCCTGGTCTTAGAAACTCGAAACTTGGACAAAATTTATGGGGGGGCTATTTCAAGGCTATCCACAAAATTTCATTAAATTCGGTTCAGCCGTTTTCCCGTGATGATGAGACAAACGATAATTTCGTTTTTTACTAATATCTCGAGAACCACTGGTCGTAGAAACTCAAAACACGGACTAAATTTTAAGTGGGACTATTTCTAGGCTACCCACAAAATTTCATCAAATTCGGTTCAGCCGTTCTCCCGTGATGATGGGACAAACAGACAGACAGACAGACAGACAGACAGACAGACAGATTTTCAATTTTATATATATAGATATACAAACAGGATCAGGATATTTTATTCTTCAGATATGCAAATTCAGAGCTACGAATTTAGAGGAATATCTCTAAATAACTTGGTAACTTTTCTTAAACTTTACCAAATTAGTGGAAATGTCTCCAAATTGATAAAAATGACCCAAATCAATGAAATTAATTTTGTTTTTTTAGAATAAAGTACTAAAATGATGTTTCTGTAGCATTTGGCGGTCAGTCCATCCATCCTACTTAGTAACACATTTAAGGAATTTTTTTAATATCACCAAATTGGTAAAAATATTTCTAAATCCATAAAAATATCATGAAATTGATAAAATCGCGCTTAATAAATGAAATTAAGTGTGTTTTGTTAGGGGATAGTATAGTGATGATGTTTCGTCAATTTGTCGCATAATGGGATTATCAGTTCTACAGTCCCACTTGGCGATAAATTTGGCGATTTTTTAAGTTATAGCTAAATTGACGAAAATGTCGCCAAACCTTCCATGGAGATTGCATTATTCAGATGATATGATTTCCATCAATTTATTTAAAGCAATTGATATCATGTCGCTTAGCAACGGATCCAATATGTTATGCGGTATATGATTTTTATTAAATCTTTTCCGATTTGAATAGTAAAAATATGTATATAAAATAAATTTCATTGACATTGAATTTTTGACTGGATAATATCAATTACGGTCTTCAGGTTTAAACATCATTATTATTGATATTTTCGGGACTGTTGATTCAGGGATTACTGATATTTTCAAATTATTATGGAATTGTTTTATTATGACGAAAATTGTTGAAACTCATATATAGTACGTTGTACGAGTAATCTTCTACAAATGCATGGGTATATCTTCCAATCTACGAGAATATAAGTAGTACAGGTATATTGGCATATATTTTGATATATATTGGCATATATTCGAATCAATTACGACCTTCTGGTATTAAGATTACGGGGATTTTTGATACTTTCAATTTTTTATGTCATCTCTTTTATTTTGGCAAATATTTTTGAGACACATATTGCAATACGGGTAAACTTCTACTAACACATTGGCATATTTTCTAATCTGCGACAATATAAGTAGTACGGGGCTGCATATATTGATTCAATTCCTTTTTTTTTTTTGTAAATTTACTTACAAAAGGGGCCAGGATGTTTTATTCTTCAAATCTGCCCGTGAATATAATTTTGTATAGTGAGAACAGATATTCTTAAACTTCTCTTTATGAGCAATAAATTTAATATTTTAACAGAATTTGCACATGATTGCGAATTATAAATTTCTTTATATTATATACTCCGTACGAAGAACGGGTATGCTGCTAGTGTTTAAATAAAATTGCATTGCCGTTTCAAAGTGTTTCATAATCAATGCTTTATACATGATTGATCTTTCTTGTTTCCCCTACATACATTATATAACGTAAGGGAAAATTATTGTGACGCGGTCGAAAATTCTATTCCGAGATTTTGAAGGAAGGGCACGTTTCAAACACCCTGAACTCGAATCGAACGTTTTTGGGTTGGTGTGCTTGTGTTAGTCAGCGTTCATGTATGTTTTAGTTTGTGTGTATGCGTACGTGTGTGCATCCGCGAGTCTGTGGAAGCGATACCTAACGAACAAATGGAGCATTGAAAGGAAAATTGACACGATTATTACAGCCAGTGAATACTGGAACCATATCAATTTTAAAAATAATCGAATGTTTGAATCTCTCGCCACCTATTTTCGAATGAATTTCTGAAAAAAATCAAAAAGTCAGGACCTTCAATAATGATAAATAGATAATCATTTTATGCTTAATTGTTCATTAGAAAACGAATCATTAAATATTTAAAACGCTAGCATGGAATGTACTCGAAATATTTCACTATATTCGAATGCATACAAAAATTTAAAAGATCAGAACATTCAATATTGTTAAATAAATAATTATTCCATACTGCATTTTTCATTAGAAAACGAATGACACAAATTTCACAATACTTTACGAACCATTCTTGAAATGTGCGCGTTTTTCAAGTAAATTTATCAAAAACTTACATAAAATTAAAAATGTGGTATTATCCAATATGTTCACTTTTTTCCATATGCAATATTCTACAGAAAATTCGCTAACATGAATCTTGTGGGTCTAGTGCGTTCCATTCATGAGAGAAAAAATATTTTATAATAATTTTGTACTTTGACGTCAATGAATTCGCCAGTAGTCATTAATTTCATGGAATATTAATTATTGTCCATTGCATTTGATGTGGATATGAATGAGTCATTCTTTTTGCACACTAATAAGTTGCCCAAAGTACCAAACTTCAATTTACATGGTATATTAATTCAATACCAAAACTATTGTGCTGTATATCTTATGCATCATTTTCTCGCTGTGGAAAAAGTAAAGTCATTGCATTCTGTAAGAAAAGTCATGTGCTGCCCACATCAGATTTTTACTTTCTCATAAGTAGTATTGAGAAAGTATTTTTTTCACGAAAATTTTCGATTTCGAGATTTTGATGCCAATATATGTTTTAAGACCTGAACACGTTTAGACTATTTTTGAATTGATGTCCGTCTGTCTGTCTGTTTGATGCCTGTGGACGGTTTCTTGTGTACGCAGTAGCAGCCACAAATATTAATGGATTTTCACAAAACTTTCTGTCCAGATTTGTTATCAAAAAATATAGAACTGGATAAAAAAAAAATTTAAATTGGAAAGAAAATTTCGAAATTTTATATTTTATTAACATAACAGCATAGGACAACATTTGACATAAATTATGCATAAAAGGATTTTTTTATGGCTCAATGATCACAAGACTTAATAGTTTCAATCATTGTCGTGAAATATAGCCGCGATGCAATTTATTTTGTTCGTGACGTCATCAGCCCCCTTGGGGGCAAGTTGCCCCGCCTTCAGTGGTAAATTGTCAAGTATGGTATGAATCAAAAGATTTTTTTCAAGCTTTTTAAAGTAAAGGGTAATATGCTGTAATTGTAATTATTTGGACCCACGATATCGATTTTTAAAATTTTCCTTGTAAATTTTGAAAAAAAAAAGGATTCTGATGAGAGAAAATCGAGTTGAGCCACACTTTAGTTAATTTAAATTGACAATACATCCTACTTCGGAAAGGACACTTCTTAAAATATCTACCTTGAGAAGAGCTTCTAGATCTGTATAAATAATGCCATCCAAATTATGTCACAGATGTTTGTAAATACAGCTGATGTGGATGCGAAAAACGTGATGTGCAATCTAATAGTTCAACAAGGATTTATGTGTCATACATATATAGAGAGCAGCAATGCTTCATTTTTGGTCGATTGTCTGCGCTTCATTGCGACGTTATTATGGGAAATTCACTCTACGCATTTATTATGAGAAATATAAATCCTATATAAATACACTCTGTTGCAAAAAATATAAGTACGCATAAGAAATTGAGCTACAGCCGCGAAACTCGGAAAGTATGTATCATTTGAGAAGATATGCAGATGATTAAAATTTGGGAGCAAAAGAACCCCATAGTTTTATTAAAAATTAGTAGCAACAAGAAGATGACATTTTAGTAAGTGGTAAATCCTCCCCTGGTAGCTATACAAACCGATATTCGGTGCTGCATAGAGTCAATTAAATTGCTTATGTCCCTCTGCGGAAGATTATGCCACAATTGTTGCAACTGGTCAGCTAATTCAGTGGTATTTTGAGAAGTCTACAATTGCTGTCCCAGCATGTTTCAGACGTATTATATTGGTGATAGGTCTGGGGATCTGGATGGCCATGGGAGGATTTTAAATCCTCGAAAACATTGAGAAAGTTGTGCAGTATGTGGTCGAGCGTTACCTTGTTGGTAAATGGAACCTGAGCGGCATAAGTGGAAATTAGCTGCAGAATATCGTCGACATATAAGCCGTCGACATACGATCCGTCAGGTTGGCTTGCAGCATAACTAGCGGATATCGAGTGTCTCGCGAGATGGCTCCTTAGACTGCCATACCACGTGTGGTGGCGGTCTGGTGCGCCGCTCGACAGCAAAACGGGATCGTAACGCTGGCCAGTCTTCCTCCACACACGTATGCGGCGGCCATCAGCACTGAAGGAGAAGTTGGATTCGTCGCTAAAGACAACATACCTCCAATAGGACACTGACCAGACTGACCGAACTCGGCACCTAATCCCACATTCTGCCAGTCGTCTCTGAACAGTATTCCTTGATACAGGATGCATGGAGGTTGATACATGCCTCTGAATAGCTGATAAAGACGCCATTGTTGTGGACGTGGCTCCTCTCCTGACTGCACGATCCTCTCGATCAGTTGTCTGTCTGGGGCGTCCTGAGCCTTTACGACGACTACACGTGCTTTCTCTGATCCACTGTTTCCAACACCGAGCAACTATCATATCGCTCCGACTAAGATAGCAGTTGATACGTCTGTTGGACCAACCAGCTTCCATTAGACCTATGATGCGACCTCTTTCTAATTCGGACAATTGTTGGTAGCGCCGTCGAGTACGCCTCAAAGGCACAAGTCTTTGTACACAACTTGCAGCATCAAAGCAGAAAATCCAGTTTCAATTGTCCGCGAGTAAGAACACTAATCGTTTTAAATGTTGCACAATGCTTCGTTCTCCTGCGCACTGAATGAGCCCTGCATAACTTACTCTGACTATTTGCATAACTCTGAAAATGACATTTTCGTGCAGAATTTCGTGACTGTAGCTCAGTTTTTATGGGTGCATATATTTTTTTTTGCAAAAGAGTGTGGAATGACCCAGACTGTCCAACTAGCCCGAGGGCACGAACAACTATTTAGACGGCTAGGAAAGTAGTACCAGTGAATTCCGACCCCTATGGTCAGCGACACTACTGAACTCATTTGAGAAAAAAGATTATTTTACACTTGAAGAATATATTGTCAAATACAAACAGTTTTATAGAATAAAAATGTGTCAACAAGTAATAACATTAAGTAAATGATTTAAAACATTTTAGGAAAAAGCTTTTAAATATTTTTAAAGAAAAGAGAGCAAATAATAATTTTGTAAAAAAAAAAAAAAAGGGCCAAAAACGCAAGAGGGAAAAAAAAACACAATTAAAAAATTGGAGAAAATAATTTAGAAAATTTAGAAAACAGATCAAAGGACCAAAAAGGAAAGAAATGAAAAACAAAAAAGACAAAAGGTCGAAGCCAAAAAAGAAGTAAAAATATTGAAAATATAAAGTACAATATAACACATCGAATTATGATAGAAGCATATAAAGACATAAATTATATAAGGCAACTCTTAAATTCAACATATGAATCAGATAACAGTGCAATAAAACAAGGAGGAAAAAGGATCAGCATTAATCAGAAAAAATTAAATTGATTAGAAATTACATTGATCAGAAAAAATTAAAAGCAGTTAACACTCACAATCATTTAATTCTATTTGAAGTGACCCTGGCAATGGCAATACAGTTTTTAATATCGTTTATTGAGGTTTTGTTTTTGCAAACTTTGCAGAACCAAATCGCTTGATTAGAGGTGTTTGGTTTAGTTAGATGGAATTGTTTAGTGTAAGGACAAGATAAAATATAATGGTGGTGGGGGGGGGGGGGGGACATCTCCATGGTTATTGCAGAGACAGTTGGAAGTTGTTTTAAATTTGAAATAATAAAGATAATCTAGAAAGTTGCCATGGCCAGTCATGATAAGTTAAATATTTGTTAAATATTTGTAATTTAGGGCTAACTATGGGTGAATAATTTATAATTCTAGATGGGTCATGTGTTCTTGGAGAGATGTTTAGATAATTTTGCCAATTTTTTAATAGTAAATCTTTGCCGAATTTGGAGAGAAATGAGCAAGGAAAGGGAATTTTGAATGAGGTTCCAGAAATGGCGGCAATTTTTACATGGAAATCGGTGATTTCATTCCCCAAGTTATTCGCATGAGCTTTAACCCAAAAGATATTGATTAAATTTTTTGAAAGCATGGCCGAGATTTTAATGGTATTTAGAAAATTTGATTTGTTTTTGATAGATTTGAAGTACATAATAGAAGAGAGACTATCTGAAGATAAATTAACTTTTTATTATTTTTAAAAGCCCAATTAATGCCATAATGAATTGCTACAATTTCAGCTTGAAATACTGTATTTTCATTCTCAAGTTTAAATAAAAAAACCTCGTTCAGGATATTACCTTTAAAAATACAGATGATGAAAACATGTTGTTATCAATTTTTGAGCAAGTATAAATGTCAATGTCAGATAATTTGTATGGGTCTTGTATATTAAAATTTACAATTCGATTAAAGGGGACCGTATTAGATATAGAAAAATTGAAGTCAAAATTAGAAGGAAAAGGGATATTGTGATTTGAAACAAAGAATCGATTCGCTGTTTCCCGAATATGTATTTTTTGTAATGAATATTAATTAGTAAGTGAATTGGGGGGGATGCCTGTAATTTAATAAAGAGAAATGCTTTAACTAGTCCGAAAACCAAGAGAAATTTTTAATAGAAAAACCCTTTGTAAAGAAATAAGATTTTTGACTTGTGCCTTAGTTAAATGTTTTCCCAAAATCCCAGAACCGTTAACAATGATTTTTTCAATTACCGATTGATACCAAGTATTTTGAAAAGATTTTTTGACCTCCCCCCTCCCCCCCACATTCCCAATTGCCACCCTCTAATTTACCAAAAGTTGAGGAGAGGTTAAAGCACGGAGTTAGAAAGAAGGAAATAAAATTCCTACCGATGAAACATTTGAAAATGCTATAATGCTTTCAGAATTATATCTAGGTGTCTATTAGTGTTACTAAAGCAGCTGCTATTATTAGTTAACGCAAAAGAAAGGCGTAGTACTTAGAATATGTATTTTTATTATTTTTAAATTAAGGATTCCCTAATTATGAGTATTATTAACCACTATTTTTCATAGTTGTAGGATAGAGTACAGAATACATGGAGATAAAAAAAATTGAAAGGTAAAATAATTTTAAATACGTAGGAATATTCTTTATAGTTTCAGTTCTACTTTGCATTGCGCTAAATAATTCATTTTCAAAAAATTGACAGTTTAAATAAATATTTTAGGCCTTTCTCGATAGAAATGCATACAATGCAAGGTTTTTATCTTATCCCAACGCCATCTAAATTATTGTCTCAAACGTTTTCTTGATATGAAGTTTTAACACTTTACTTTTATCTCCATGGTTTAAAGCATTTCTCTTGCAAGAAAAAACAACAACGATCAATCATGCATAAGCATTGATTATGAAACACTTTCCAACTGAAATACAATTTTATTTAAACATCTCTAAAATATGATACATTCAGTGGTGATATCTTTTACATTATCACAGTACTACAGTAATTTATTATACTTAAATATTTAAAACTGCATCGAAATATAAATCGTCTGATTATCTATGCAAAATCAATGAATATTTCATTCATATAACTTGTATTCCAGACTACAGAGCTAAATAATTTTGTGTGAAAACAATTCGGCAATTCTTATATAACTCATCTTACAATCGCTTGAGATATTTGCATTCTGCATAAGTTAAAATTAGGCTTCGTTGAAGAAATAATAAAAGTTTAGGGATCATTTAAAATCACAATTATTGTAATTGCGTAGGCACGGAATTTAGATACACAGATAATACACAGATAGTATATGTGTGTGTCTATGTATTCAAAGTATTTGGATCTTGCCGAAGATCGGAACTCGAATTTTAGAAGGATCTACACGTTTTGGGACTCCTAGAACACGAAAAAATATTTTTAGAGAAAAAGTCTGTGTGTGTAATGGTGTATCTGTGTGTATTTCTGTGTGTCTGTGAGAATATTGCATCCACTCTAACTGAAAAACTAATGGACCGAATTTCATAAAATTTGGTATGTAAGTTTTTTGTGGGAAACCTTAATGTTCATTAGATTATAGTACGATTCGTAATAAAACAATCTGCCTTCTTTGCGAAATGGCCGGCAGAAATTGCCTTTATCCACTCTAGCTAAAAACTAATGGACCAAATTTAACAAAATTTGGTATATAAATCACTTGTAGGTTATTCTAGTACGATTCGAGAAAAAGGAACGGGCTGTTTTTTCGAAATGGCCCGCAAAAATCGTAAAATATAAAAATAAAAGACTACGTGTGCTCAATTATATCAATTAAATTCCTATTTTATACGTGATTTTTGACAACAAAAAGAATAAGACTAACCCCATTACTCTAGGACTAGCCGTTCTTGAGATATTTTAGTATTTTCGCGTTTTCGCTACGCCACCTTTGACAATAAGTCCAGCTATCAAATAAGAACCAAATTTAAGTTTAACGTACAAATTCAATGTCATTTAAAATACTTATGGTTGTTATTTTGTGCAGATGAACTCAAATTATTATTGAAGAAATAAACATGAATATGAGTCTGCAGGGAAAGACATGTGCTGCCTACATCAGAATTTTTAACAATATTACAACAATGAACGGGGATTATTTGCTGGCCATTTCGAAAAAAATGTAGGATCTATATTTGAGGATCCACCAAATTTTTGTAGAATAAAATGTCCTACAAATTTAAGCTGTGTACCAAATTTTAACTCTCTAGGACATAGGAAAGTGTATTAAAAATGCCATTAAATAAATATATCATGAAGAGTTGTATAAAATTTAAAAAAAATTGAAAAATTGTTATCTACCAAATTTGTTTTAAAATGTGAAGCCTCTCTCATATACAAAATAATTAAACTCTTGGAAAGATATTTATTATATAATATATCTCCTTTTTACTTTCCCTGCAATACATGGTAATGTATAGGGAAAGTATTGGAATCATGCCGAAAATCGCAACTCGAGTTTTCGACGGATCTACACTTTTCGAGACCTCTAGAATACGAAAAAACCATTTTTGGCGTGACGTCTGTGTGTGTGTGTGTCTGTGTGTCTGTCTGCCTGTCTGTGTATATTTTGTATCCACTCTAACTAAAAAACTAATGGACCGAATTTCACAAAATTCGGTAGATGAGTCACTTGTGGGTTATCCTGGTGCTGATTAGAATTTGGTACAATTCGGAAAAAAATAACCTGCCTTTTTCTGCAAAATGGCCAGCAAAAATTCGTCAAAATCTAAACTAAAGAACTAGGTATACTCAAATATATCCATTAAATGCTCGTTTAATACGTAATTTTTAAAGACGAAAATAATAAGACCAACCCCATTACACTAGGACTAGCCGTTCTCGAGATATTTTAGTTTTCCTTATTTTCTCTGCGCCACCTTTGAAAATAAGTCCGGTTTCCGAATGAGAATGAAAATTGAATTGAAAGTGAGATAAATTTAATTAAAATAAAGAGAACGTTAATATAAGTCTGCAGGGAAAGTCATGTGCTGTCCACATCAGATTTTTACTTTCCCTGCAATACATGGTAATGTATAGGGAAAGTATTGGAATCATGTCGAAAATCGTAAATGGCGTTTTCGACGGATCTACACGTTACGAGACCTCTAGAATACGAAAAAGCTATTTTTAGCGTGACGTCTGTGTGTGCGTGTCTGTCTGTCTGTGCAGATTTTGTATCCACTCTAACTGAAAAACTAATTGACCGAATTTCATAAAATTTGGTAGGTATATCACTTGTGGGCGAATCTGGTGCTGATTCGTTTTGGGTACGATTAGAAATAAAAGAACCCGCCTTTTTTTGCGAAATGGCCCGCAAAGGTTTGCATCCACTCTAGCTAAAAATCTAATGAACCGAATTTCACAAAATTTGGTAGATAAGTCGCACGTGTATCACGCTGGTGCTGATTACATTTTGGTACGATTCAGAAAAAAATAACCTGCCTTTTTCCGCAAAATGCCCCGCAAAAATCGTCAAAATCTAAACTAAAGAACTACGTATGTTCAAATATATCCATTAAATGCTTGTTTAATATTTAATTTTTAAAGAAGAAAAGAATAAGATCAACCGCATTACACTAGGACAAGCCGTTCTCGAGATATTTTAGTTTTTCGTATTTTTTCTACGCCACCTTTGAAAATAAGTGCGGTTACCGAATGAGAAGGAAAATTGAAATTAAAGTGAAATAAATTTAATTAAAGTAAATGGAACGTGGATATAAGTCTGCAGTGAAAGTTATGTGCTGCCCACAATAGATTTTTACTTTCCCTGTAATACATGGTAATGTATAGGGAAAGTATTGGAATCATGTCGAAAATCACAACTCGAGTTTTCGACGGATCTACAAGTTTCAAGACCTCTAGAATACGAAAAAAACATTTTTAGCGTGACGTCTGTGTCTGTGTGTGTGTCTGTGTGCGTGTCTGTGTATCTGTCTGTCTGTGCAGATTTTGTATCCACTCTAACTGAAAAACTAATGGACCGAATTCCACAAAATTTGGTAGGTAAGTCACTTGTGAGCGGGTCTGGTGCTGATTAGTTTTGAGTACGATTTGGAATAAAAGAACCCGCCTTTTTGTGAAATGGCCCGCAAAAGCTTGTATCCACTCTAACTGAAAAACTACTGTACCGAATTTCACAAAATTCGGTAGATGAGTCACTTGTGGGTTACCCTGGTGCTGATTAGATTTTGGTACGATTCGGAAAAAAATAACTTGCCTTTTTCTGCAAAATGGCCAGCAAAAATTCGTCAAAATCTAAACTAAAGAACTAGGTATACTCAAATATATCCATTAAATGCTCGTTTAATACGTAATTTTTAAAGACGAAAATAATAAGACCAACCCCATTACACTAGGACTAGCCGTTCTCGAGATATTTTAGTTTTCCTTATTTTCTCTGCGCCACCTTTGAAAATAAGTCCGGTTTCCGAATGAGAATGAAAATTGAATTGAAAGTGAAATAAATTTAATTAAAATAAAGAGAACGTTAATATAAATCTGCAGGGAAAGTCATGTGCTGTCCACATCAGATTTTTACTTTCCCTGCAATACATGGTAATGTATAGGGAAAGTATTGGAATCATGTCGAAAATCGTAAATGGCGTTTTCGACGGATCTACACGTTACGAGACCTCTAGAATACGAAAAAGCTATTTTTAGCGTGACGTCTGTGTGTGTGTGTCTGTCTGTCTGTGCAGATTTTGTATCCACTCTAACTGAAAAACTAATTGACCGAATTTCATAAAATTTGGTAGGTATATCACTTGTGGGCGAATCTGGTGCTGATTCGTTTTGGGTACGATTAGAAATAAAAGAACCCGCCTTTTTTTGCGAAATGGCCCGCAAAGGTTTGCATCCACTCTAGCTAAAAATCTAATGAACCGAATTTCACAAAATTTGGTAGATAAGTCGCACGTGTATCACGCTGGTGCTGATTACATTTTGGTACGATTCAGAAAAAAATAACCTGCCTTTTTCCGCAAAATGGCCCGCAAAAATCGTCAAAATCTAAACTAAAGAACTACGTATGTTCAAATATATCCATTAAATGCTTGTTTAATATTTAATTTTTAAAGAAGAAAAGAATAAGATCAACCGCATTACACTAGGACAAGCCGTTCTCGAGATATTTTAGTTTTTCGTATTTTTTCTACGCCACCTTTGAAAATAAGTGCGGTTACCGAATGAGAAGGAAAATTGAAATTAAAGTGAAATAAATTTAATTAAAGTAAATGGAACGTGGATATAAGTCTGCAGTGAAAGTTATGTGCTGCCCACAATAGATTTTTACTTTCCCTGTAATACATGGTAATGTATAGGGAAAGTATTGGAATCATGTCGAAAATCACAACTCGAGTTTTCGACGGATCTACACGTTTCAAGACCTCTAGAATACGAAAAAAACATTTTTAGCGTGACGTCTGTGTCTGTGTGTGTGTCTGTGTGCGTGTCTGTGTATCTGTCTGTCTGTGCAGATTTTGTATCCACTCTAACTGAAAAACTAATGGACCGAATTCCACAAAATTTGGTAGGTAAGTCACTTGTGAGCGGGTCTGGTGCTGATTAGTTTTGAGTACGATTTGGAATAAAAGAACCCGCCTTTTTTTGTGAAATGGCCCGCAAAAGCTTGTATCCACTCTAACTGAAAAACTACTGTACCGAATTTCACAAAATTCGGTAGAAGAGTCACTTGTGGGTTACCCTGGTGCTGATTAGATTTTGGTACGATTCGGAAAAAAATAACTTGCCTTTTTTTGCAAAATGGCCCGCAAAAATCGTCAAAATTTAAACTAAAGAACTACGTATACTCAAATATATCCATTAAATGCTCGTTTAATACGTAATATTTAATGACGAAAATAATAAGACCAACCCCATTACACTAGGACTAGCCGTTCTCGAGATATTTTAGTTTTCCTTATTTTCTCTGCGCCACCTTTGAAAATAAGTCCGGTTTCCGAATGAGAACGAAAATTGAATTAAAAGTGAAATAAATTTAATTAAAATAAAGAGAACGTTAATATAACTCTGCAGGGAAAGCCATGTGCTGCCCACATCAGATTTTTCTTTCTGGAGGATATAGCAAAAGTCAGAATTTAATTAAATATGTTTTTCTCCCCATATTAAATAATTTTTAATTAAAAAACTACCTAACATATTTTATTGACATTTTTTTTATATATTTTACGGTATAATTTGAATATTTTCTAAAAATTTCGAAGCAATTTGTGAATTTTAAATTTGCTTAAACAATGTTTGAAAAATTAGGTCCCATAGGATACAATGTATTTCATTTATTCAACCCGGATTCAATCCAAAACTAATAGGGTGATATTATTAATTTATATTCCCATAGGACCCACAGACCATCTGAAAAACATACTAAAATTTTATTTTGATAAAGTCATTTTTACAGCAGTTATCGTGCTAACGGATAGACAGACAGACAGAATAAATGTAAGTCATAAATACTTTTCAAATATGTTGTAAAATGTTAACAAGAAAGATCAATCATGCATAAAGCATTGATTATGAAACACTTTCCAACTTCAATGTAATTTTATACAAGCATCTCTAACATGCGATACATTCCTCGGTAATATTTTTAAAATTATCACAATACTACATTCATTTATTATATTTGAAAACTTCATCGAAGAAAATGAATTTCATTCAAATGACGGCATTGAAATATAAATTGCCTGGTTTAAACATCTCTAAAATGCGATACATTCCTCGGTAATATTTTTAAAATTATCATAACACTTCAATAATTTATTATATTTGAAAACTTTATCGAAAACAAATGAACTTTATTCAAATGACGTCATCGAAATATAAATCGCCTCTATATAACAGCAGCATTTCATTCATAAACATTTTTCCAATCGTTTCATTCATCACAATACTATAATAATTTATTTTTTTTAAAAATTTGTTATCTACCATATTTATTTTAAAATGTAAAACTTTTCTCATATATAAAATAATTAAACTCTTGCAAAGATATTTATTATATAATATATTTTTTTTAACACTTTACAACAAAGATGAAAAGTGTTTATGACTTTGTGCATTCGGTCTGTATGTCTGTCTGTCTGTCTGTCCGTTAGCACGATAACTGCCGTAAAAATGACTTAATCAAAATGAAATTTTAGTATGTTGTTCAGACGGTCTGTGGGACCTATGGGAATATAAATGAATAATGTCACCCATTTAGTTTTGGATTGAACCCGGGTTGAAAAAATGAAATACATTGAACTCTATGGGACCTAATTTTTCAAACATTTTGTAAGCGAATTTAAAATTAACAAATTGCTTCAAAAGTTTTAGAAAATATTCAAATTATTCCATAAAATATATAAAAAAATTTCAGCAAAATATATTCAGCAGTTTTTAAATAAAAACAAGAAAGATCAATCATGCTTAAAGCATTGGTTATGAAACACTTTCCAACAGCAATGCAATTTTATTTAAACATGTCTAAAATGCAATACAGTCCTCGTTAATATTTTAAAACTTCTCACAATACTACATTGATTTATTATATTTGAAAACTTAAACCTTCATCGAAAAAAATGAACTTCATTCAAATGACGGCATTGAAATATAAATTGCCTGGTTTAAACATCTCTAAAATGTGATATATTAGTCGATAATAATTTTAGAATTATCATAATACCACGATAATTTATTATATTTGAAAACTTCATCGAAAACAACTGAAATTCATTCAAATGACGTCATAGAAAAAATAACACGTCTGGCTCTCTAAAAAAGCAGCATTTCATTCATAAATAATTTCCCATTCATGTCATTCATCACAATACTATAATAATTTATTTTATTTAAAAATTAAGACCATGGAGCTACAAGTAATTTAACTCTATGCTTAAAACTTCATCGCAAAAAATCGTCCTTCTCTCGGTAAAGTCAATGAATATCAGCTATGCAGACTCCATGAGCTAAATTCTTTTGCGTTAAAAAAATACAGCAATTCCTATACAACTCATCCTACATATTTTGCTGTTTACATTTTACATAAGTAAAAAATAGGCTTCGTTGTAGAAATAATCAAATTTGGATGAGCATTTAAACTCATATATATTGTATTTGCGTTGATTTAGTATGTAGATGCACAGAATTTAAACCAAAATAAAGTGGTTTTAGGACGGATACAACACTCAATATGAAATAAAAAGAACTTTAAAAATCACGATTTTGAGACAAGATGGATGCCATATATCATTTTGAAGTGGGTCACGTGATACCTTCATATCATGGTCACGTGATCGTTTCATATAAGAGGTGTTATTATTATTTTAATTTTTATTTGAAAAACTACTGAATATATTTTGCTGAATTTTTTTTATATATTTTATGGAACAATTTGAATATTACCTAAAAATTTCGAAGCAATTTGTGAATTTTAAATCCGCTTAAAAAATGTTTGAAAAATTAGGTCCCATAGGGCTCAATGTATTTCATTTTTTCAACCCGGGTTCAATCCAAAACTAATTGGGTGATATTATTCATTTATATTCCCATACGTACTACAGACCGTCTGAACAACATACTAAAATTTCATTTTGATTAAGTCATTTTTACGGCAGTTATCGTGCTGACAGACAGACAGACAGAATGAACAAAGTCATAAACACTTTTCAACTTTGTTGTCAAGTGTTAATTAAAATAACACTTCTTATATGAATCGATCACGTGACCAGTATATGAAAAGATCACGTGACCTACTTCAATATGCAATATGGCATCCATCTTCTCTCAAAATCGTGATTTTTAAAGTTCTTTTCAATTCATATTGGGTGTTGTATCCGTCCTTAAACCACTTTATTTTTGCTTAAATTCTGTGCATCTACATACTGAAATAACGCAATTACAATATATTTGAGTTTAAATGCTCATCCAAATTTGATTATTTCTACAACGAAGCCTATTTTTCACTTATGTAAAATGTAAACAGCAAAATATGTAGAATGAGTTGTATAAGATTTGCTGTGTTTCTTTAACGCAAAATTATTTAGCTCATGGAGTCTGCATAGCTGATATGAATGAAATTTTCATTGATTTTACAGAGAGAAGGACGATTTTTTTTGTGAAGTTTTCAGCATAGAGTTTAATTACTTCTACCTCCATGATCTTATGTTTTAAATGAAATAAATTATTATAGTATTGTGATGAATGATATGAATGGGAAAATGAGCGAGCCAGGAAAAAATAGAGAGAGCCAGACGTGTTATATTTCGATGGCGTCATTTGAATAAATTTCAGTTGTTTTTGATAAAGTTTTCAAATATAATAAATTATTGTAGTATTATGATAATGTTAGAAACATTACCGAGGAGCTAGGCGATTTATATTTAATGAACGTCATTTGAATGAAGTTCATTTTTTTCGATGAAGTTTTAAGTTTTCAAATATAATAAATTAATGTAGTATTGTGATAATTTTTAAAATGTTACCGAGGAATGTATCGCAATTTTAGAGATGTTTAAATGAAGTTGCATTGAAGTTGGAAAGTGTTTCATAATCAATGCTTTATGCATGATTGATCTTTCTTGTTTTTCTTTCTGGAGGATATAACGAGAGTCAGAATTTAATTGAATTTGTTTTCTCCCTATATTAAATAATTTTTATTTAAAAAACTACCTAACAAATTTTATTGATATTTTTTTTTTTATATTTTATGAGATAATTTGAATATTTTTTAAAATTTTCGAAGCAATATGTGAATTTTAAATAATGTTGGAAAAATGTTGGAAAAATTTTAAAAATGTTGGAAAATTAGATTGGATTTAAAAAATGTCGGAAAAATTAGGTCCCATAGGGTTCAATGTATTTCATTTTTTCAACCCGGGTTCAATCCAAAACTAATTGTGTGATATTATTCACATATATTCCCATAGGTCCCACAGACCCTCTGAAAAACATATTAAAATTTCATTTTGATAAAGCCATTTTTACGGCAGTTATCGTGCTAACTGACAGACAGACAGACAGAATGAATGAACAAAGTCATAAACACTTTTCAACTATGTTGTAACGTGTTAACAAAGTTATAAACACTTTCGACTATGTTGCAAAGTGTTAAAAATGTGAGCTCCATTTCAGATTGTCGTCGATGACAATACAAAAAAATTTGAGGAATCTATTAATTTTCACCCTTTTGCCTAAAATTGTAAATGTAGGTATAACTTTATGTTTGGAATTTGATTTGTTGAAAATAAATGAGCTGGATCTTTCAGGAGAAATATTGAGTTTAGTTTAGTGAGACAGTAGTAAATAGAATTAAGCAGTAAATTAGTATTATGGCCTAAAATGGATTTAGAGGAGTGCGAAAGAAACCACTGTAAGATCATCTGCAAAAGCCTGAATGTGAAATAGATCATTGTTTAAGAGTAAAATATCGTTAAAGTAAATGCTCCACGGGATTGGAGAAAGGATAAACCCAGTAGAGCGCCTCTAGAAATATGTTTTGTAAAAGAGAGTTGATTGTCGGAATATGTGATTATTCTTGAACTTAAGTATGGAAAAATAAAACAGCGGAAAGTTATTGGAAAGTTAATTTTTACTTTCCTTATATACAATAATGTATAAGGAAAGTATTGTGACGGGGTCAAAAATTCGAATTTGAGTTTTCGACGGGAGAGCACATTTCATGCATCCCTGATCACGAATCGAACATTTTTGAGGTGATGTCTGTGTGTGTATGTGTGAGAGAGTATGTGTGTGTGAGAGTGTGTGTGTGTGTGTGTCAGTAAGTCTATGGAGACGATAACTGATGAACAAATGAACCGATTTGAACGAAATTTGGTACACAAATTACAATCCATGAATACTGGAAGCCTGTTGTTTTTATACGGAATTAAATGTTCAGAACCCCCCCTAAATTTTTGAATGAAATTTAAAAAAAATCATCAAAAAATCAAAACCTCTAATAAAGTTACGCAAATAGACATTTCTTATGTAATGTTTCATTAGAAAACGATTAACATAAATTTTAGAACGCTAGCATGAACCGTTCTCGAGATATTGCACATTTTTCAAAAAAGTTATCGAAAAATTATATAAAATAAAAAAAAATATGTTCACTTTTCATATGTAATATCATGCGATAAATTTGGTAACATCATTCTCGTGGATCTAGCTCGTTCCATTCATGAAAAAAGATACTTTGAGTAATACTTTTGTATTTGAATGCCACTAGTCATTTATCTGTTGTAAGAATAAATTATTTCTCCATCTATAACGCTTGGCGAGATTTTGGCGACAAATTTAGCGGAATGTCGCCAACTTGGCGACTTTTTTTAAATGTTATCAAATTAAAGAAAATCTTGCCAAATGGATAAAATTACGCTAAATAAATGAAAATAACGACTAATTGAGGAAAATTTAATATTTTGGAAAAATATAAGTATCTATATATATAAAATTGAAAATCTGTCTGTCTGCCTATCTGTCTGTTTGTCCCGTGATCACGGGAGAACGGCTGAACCGAATTTGATGAAACTTTGTGGGAAGCCTGGAAATAGCCCCCCATAAATTTAGTCCAAGTTTCGAGTATCTAAGACCAGGGGTTGTCGAGATATTAATGAAAAACGAAACATTTTCCTAGAAGTTCTACTCTCTAACTCCGTGGTTTATCCAAACGAAAAGCTTGAAAATCGTTTGAAAGTGAATTAAAATTTAACCTATGAGTTTGATGGGAGATTTTTTGCGCTAATTAGTCACTTTCTGAAAACATGAATTTTTTTTTTCCCCAACGGCCACGCATTGATTCTTTCATCTTCGCCTATACATCGGCCAGAACAGTGAACCTCTTAGCCGTCAAAGACGTTGTCCCAGCGCAACAGTGGGGGTGGGAACACATTGCGCCCAACACAAACATCCATGTCTTACGTGGGACTCGAACCCAGAACGTGGCGGTTGATCAATCGCAGGAAACGCTCGCCTTGACCGTTCGACCACCACGTCGACTGAAATGAGCCAACAGTACGCGATGTTCCCAGTTTTGAAACATGATTTAAATGGGAAATCTATCTCCATGGTTTATTTTAAACACGCTTTTACTGAACAATGGAAAGTATAAAGAAATCAAAATGGTTATTTAATTTCGCAGTTTATGAAGAAGATTCTATCTTATATCATGTTACTCAGAAACGCAATTAAATTAAATCTGTATCTTAATTTTAATAATTATTTTTTCGATTTGAATAATAAATAAATGGATATAAAAATATATTTTAGAAAAGAACGATTTGATTTTTCTTATAGCATTTTTGACTGGATAATATCAATTACGATCTTCAGGTTTAAACATTATTATTATTGATATTTTCGGGGATTATTGATTCAGGATTGATTTTTGATATTTTCAAGTTATTATGCAATTGTTTTATTATGACAAAAATTGTTTAAACTCATATATTATACGTTGTACGAGTAATCTTCTACAAATACACGGGTATATCTTTTAATCTACGATAATATAAGTAGTACAGGTATATTGGCATATGTTTTGATATATATTGGCATATATTGGAATCAATTACGACCTTCTGGTATAAAGAGTACTGGGATTATTGATATTTTCAATTTATTACGTCATCTCTTTTATTTTGGCAAATATTTTTGAGACTTATATTGTAATACGGGTAATCTTCTACTAACACAGGCATATTTTCTAATCTGTGACAATATAAATAGTACGGGCTTGCATATATTGATTCAATTCCTTTTTTTTTTTGTAAATTTGCTTGCAAAAGGGGCCAGGATGTTTTATTCTTCGGATCTGCCCGTGAAGATAAGGAGCAATAAATTTAATATTTTAACAGAATTTGCACATGATTGCGAATTACAAGTTTCTTTATATTATATACTCCGTACGAAGAACGGGTATGCTGCTAGTCTACTATAAGAATAACCTATTTTGTTACTTTCCTTATATACATATAATGTATAAGGAAAGCATTGTGTCGTGTTCGAAAATTCGAATTCGAGTTTTTGACGGGAGAGCACGTTTCAAGCATCCCTGAACCCGAATCAGACGTTGAGGTGATGTGTGTGTGTGTTAGTGAGTCTCTGGAGACGATAGCTAACGAACGAATGAACCGATTCAAACTAAATTTGGTATAAAAATCACAATCCATGAATACTGGAAGCCTATTGTTTTTATACGCAATCGCATGTTCAGAACCCTCTACATTTTCGAGTGAAATTTTGAAAAAAATCCTCAAAAATCAAAACCTTTAATAAAGTTTCGAAAATAGTTATTTCTTATGTAGTATTTCATTAGAAAGCGATTAAAATAAATTTTAGAACGCTAGCATAAACCGTTCTCGAGACATTGTACATTTTTCAATAAAATTATCAAAAAATCATATAAAAATTAAAAAAAAATATTACCTATTGTTGCAATATGGTCACTTTTCATTAGTAATATCATGCAATAAATTGAATGACATCATTCTCGTGGATCTAGCTCGCTCCATTCTTGAAACAATATACTTTAGGTAATACTTTTGTATTTGGAAGCTAATAGTCAGTTATCTGCTACAGGAATAACTTATTTCTGCGTCCATAACGCTTGGCGAGATTTTGGCAGAATGTCGCAAACTTGGCGACTTTTTATGTGGTGCCATATTAATGACAATATCGCCAAATTGATAAAAATGACGCTAAATCAATGAAAATGACGACTAGATGAAGTAATTATTAAAGTATTTTAAAATGTGGACTATATTGCTTATTGAGGTTGCTATCAATATTGATGATTGTTTAGAGTTGAGCGAAGTATAAGTTAATTGAGTATTTTAAAATAGTTTTATATGTTGTCATACGGAAAATCGCCCAATGTACAATTCAACGAAAAAACAGAGTCGTGGAACTTATACATTATTTTTTTATTGTAAAACTAATAAATCCATTGCATTATACATGGTGCCCACTTATATCTGTTACACACCCCCTTAACTTCTAAACGGTGACAGCTTAGGCCATAAAGTTGGTGTCTAGGTATAGTAAAAAGGCTATGCGCTACTCGATTAGACAACTTACAACGCCATCTATCGGCAAATTTTGGAATTAACGGTCCTATCTCGTAAACGGTGAAAGTTACGCGAAAAAAGTCAATTAGAAAAATGAAGAGCACTCTCGATTTAGTACGAAAAGATACCTTGCACACATTAATACTCAAAAACAGAATGCAAAAAATGAACATTTGTTTGATTGTGAAGCGAAGCGATAAAAGACCATCTTACGGACTAAATACTAGCCTGTGTTGTGGCGCAGGGGAAACGCACGTGATTCGCATTCATGAGGACCATGGTTCTATCCCCACCGGTTGCGTATTTTACTGAATGTCTCTACAAACCATGAAAACTTTCTGCTAATCTTGCAAAATCGTCTCTCGAAACACCCAGCTCAAATCAACCATGTCTGATATAAAAATCACATGGATCTTATGTATTATGCAAATGAGGATGGAACGTCATACTTGTTCACCAGAGACTACTACTACAGAAAGGATGTTTCTGCTGGGTTGTACGTTAAAGCGGAGAGTTATGGCAAAATTTGGCAGTAACGAGTATTGCGAGATGTTGTTAATTTACAGTAAATGTGGGCGTAAGACAAAATCAACTGCAAGGCTGTATCATGAACGTTTCCCTCAAGGCCTGCATTCTACACGGCAGATCATCTTAAAAGTTGGGAAATGTGTAAGGGAGACGGGCTGCGTGACCAGCCGACCTCGAATTCCTACACCTCGTAATGTAGGACGCAAAGTGCAACCTGAAGATGTGCTAGCATACGCTCTCGCCCATCCTCAGAGCAGCACAAGAATGATCAGTGAAAATTGTGGCCTCTCAAAAAACCGCGTCTGGAAAATCCTGAATGAATCAGGTGCTCATCCATACCGATCCACACCTGTGCAGGGATTGCTGCCAAGAGATGCTAAGAGATGTTACACGTGGTGTAACTTTGTGATGAATAACTTAGAGGTCCACCCAACATTCCTGGCAGACATAATATGGACGGATGAGGCATGTTTTTCGTGGAACGGAATGTTTAATAGACAGAACGTTCATACCTGGTCGCTGGAAAATCCGAGATATACCGGCGAAGTTCGACATCAACAATGCTTGTCGATTAATGTTTGGTGCGGAATTTTTAATGACAGGCTCATTGGACCAGAATTTTGCGAGGATACGTTAACGGGACAACGGTACTTGCAGCTTCTGCAGGATGTAATAACCGACTTTGTTGAGAATCTACCGTTGCACCTACTCCTAACTGTATGGTTCCAACATGACGGCGCACCTCCGCATAGGATTTCAAACGTTCAGCAGTACCTAATAGAGACTTTCCAGA
The DNA here is from genome assembly GCA_951213105.1 of Amaurobius ferox. Taxonomy (NCBI): domain Eukaryota; kingdom Metazoa; phylum Arthropoda; class Arachnida; order Araneae; family Amaurobiidae; genus Amaurobius; species Amaurobius ferox. The sequence continues at coordinate 111,406,241 of OX578144.1, read as the reverse complement.
ATCAAGTCATCGGGTATGGTGGTTCCGTCGAGTGGCCCCCGCGCTCACCTGACTTGCCCGATTGGACTTTTTCTTATGGGACATATAAAAGGACAGGTATATGGAACCCCTCCGCCAACATTGCAGGATCTTCGACGACGTATTACTGATGCTTGTGCGTCCGTAACACCTGCCATGTTGCACAATGTGCAGCGAGAAATCCCGTCCAGAGTGCAAATGTGCATGTGGCCAATTGAGAGCATTTTGAGCAATATACTATTGTAAATAAATGATCCTGAAGACAGGGAAGTGTCTCAGTTTCTTTCTTCCACTCTTTATGACATGACAATTTTCGAAATCGTGACCAAACAAATGTTCATTTTTTGCATTCTGTTTTGAGTATTAATGTACGCAAGGTATCTTTTCGTACTAACTCGAGAGTGCTCTACAACTTTCTAATCGACTTTTTTCACGTATGTTTCACCATTTGCGAGATAGGACCGCTAATTCCAAAATTTGCCAATAGATGGCGTTGTAAGTTGTCTCATCGAGTAGCGCATAGCCTTTTTACTACACCTAGACACTAACTTTATGGCCTAAGCTGTCACCGTTTAGAAGTTAAGGGGGGTGTAACGGATATAAGTGGGCACCCTGTATAGGGGAAGTCATGTGCTGCCCACATCAGATTTTTTCTACTGTAAAAGTAGTAAATGCATTTCATTATATAAGGAAAGTCATGTGCTGCCCACATCAGATTTTTTGTACTGTAAAAGTAGTAAATGCATTTCATTATATAAGGAAAGTCATGTGCTGCCCACATCAGATTTTTTTTACTGTAAAAGTAGTAAATGCATTTCATTATATAAGGAAAGTCATGTGCTGCCCACATCAGATTTTTTCTACTGTAAAAGTAGTAAATGCATTTCATTATATAAGGAAAGTCATGTGCTGCCCACATCAGATTTTTTCTACTGTAAAAGTAGTAAATGCATTTCATTATATAAGGAAAGTCATGTGCTGCCCACATCAGATTTTTTCTACTGTAAAAGTAGTAAATGCATTTCATTATATAAGGAAAGTCATGTGCTGCCCACATCAGATTTTTTCTACTGTAAAAGTAGTAAATGCATTTCATTATATAAGGAAAGTCATGTGCTGCCCACATCAGATTTTTTCTACTGTAAAAGTAGTAAATGCATTTCATTATATAAGGAAAGTCATGTGCTGCCCACATCAGATTTTTTCTACTGTAAAAGTAGTAAATGCATTTCATTATATAAGGAAAGTCATGTGCTGCCCACATCAGATTTTTTCTACTGTAAAAGTAGTAAATGCATTTCATTATATAAGGAAAGTCATGTGCTGCCCACATCAGATTTTTTCTACTGTAAAAGTAGTAAATGCATTTCATTATATAAGGAAAGTCATGTGCTGCCCACATCAGATTTTTTCTACTGTAAAAGTAGTAAATGCATTTCATTATATAAGGAAAGTCATGTGCTGCCCACATCAGATTTTTTCTACTGTAAAAGTAGTAAATGCATTTCATTATATAAGGAAAGTCATGTGCTGCCCACATCAGATTTTTTCTACTGTAAAAGTAGTAAATGCATTTCATTATATAAGGAAAGTCATGTGCTGCCCACATCAGATTTTTTCTACTGTAAAAGTAGTAAATGCATTTCATTATATAAGGAAAGTCATGTGCTGCCCACATCAGATTTTTTTACTGTAAAAGTAGTAAATACATTGCATTATATAAAGAAAGTCATGTGCTGTCCACGTCAGATTTTTTCGAGAGTATAAGGGAGGATATTCCAATTCCGGTTATGAAACGCACCGCAGGTGTCTACAATGGTTAGAGAAACATGGGAGGAAGTTTTAAGGTTTTCTATAGTTTTTAAAAGATTGTGAGCAGCATCTTCACAGGAGTGAAGCTCCCGAAACCAAAATTGTAGGGGATAGAGAGCATTTTAAGTCTTTAGCCAAAAGTTAAGTCTATTAATAAAGATTATTTCTATAATTTTTCCTGAAGTGGGTAGTAATAAATATATAGGTCGGTATGAGGAGCATAAGAAAGGCTTTTTTCCAGGTTCATTGAAGAATATTATTTTAGCATAATCTACTCCTCAGAAACGATCCCCCCCCCTCCCTTCACCACCACCACCACCAACCCATGATCAGGAATATCAAAAGAAGGGAAAGATATGAACAATTTTTGTCATCGCTGAAGTTGCAAAAGTGTGTATATTACGAATTGTACACGAAAAATCTGGGATCTTTTGTTGAGTAATTGGGTAAATGGGATGCGAAAATAAATGTTTTGTTTCGAATTGTAGTCTTCATATTTGCTTTTGACGATTGAATACATACATAAGATTTGTTGCGAAAGCTTTATTCAATACTGTAATATTACTCCTGCAGATTTCTTGCTAGTTTTTGTTTAGTCCTGCATAATTGTTGCGAGTTTTCTTCAGTTTTATTCAGTCATGCAGATCTGACAAGTTTATTCCGTCATGTGTGGCAATTATATATAATTGTATCTATTGTTAACATAGATGTGTACAGAATTTATTGCGAAGGTTTTAATTAGTCGCATTTTTAGGGGGTTTTGCAGGTTAGTGATTTGTTGCGGTAGTTCTATACAGTCATGTATAGAATTTGATGCGATAATTTTTTTATCATAAGGTTTGATAATAAGAGTTTGTTTATTGTTTATGAGTTTTATTTAGTTAAGTATAGGATTTTTTATGTTAATTTTATACAGTCCTGCACAAGGGGAATCTGCCATACCACGAAACGTAGTATTAAGTGGGGGGGAGGCCAACACGTGTAGAGGGCTTAACCTCTTCGTGCGCAGCTTTGCATATATGCAAAGCGACATATTCATGCTAAATTTCCCTGTCCAGTTGAACTTCGAAGCTTATGCGCAGAATAAATTATAAGGGCTCTTCCCTCGCTACTGCAGACGTGAAGTTGTATTCACAGCCATCACTGGCCGGAATGGAAGGAAAAAAGAACAACATGCAAATTTCCCAACTGCCGAGGCTACACTTACGTGGCACGTGAAAAATGCATGGTTAACTTAATGAGACAAAACTGCTTCAAAGTTTTTCATGAGATCTAATGAAACATTATTAATTTTGTTTCTGTGTAGAGAATTATTTTGTACATTGTTGTCTAATTTTCATTATAATGCTCAAATGTCAGATGAATGCGCAGCTTTGCAGATCTGCAAACACTAAATTTTTGTAAATAAATGGCCAAATATGTGAAAAAGAATTTGTTTTAGTATTTTTCCATAAGTCCTAGGTTCATAAACAAATATCTAAAAAATATTGAAAGTTCTAGAAAAATTAGCGAATTTAAGAGTTAGGAAAAATTGTGGTATAATTATTTAAGAAATTAAAAGCTGCAGGTGCCCCAAATAGGAATCTCGCAAGAGTGGAGGGTGTGCTGTGTGTGTGTGGGGGGGGGGGGCACGACTAAAGTTCCGTCACTTGTCATGTGTAGAATTTTTTGCCATAATCTTATTCAGATAGTAGGAAAATTTCTTGGCTCAACTCGAAATATTAAAAATACGTAATGTTTTAACAACGTTTTTTCTAGTTATTTTGCTGTCATTTTCTATTATTTTCTACTACTTTCTCCCATTTAATGTTTTTTACAGCTAGTTTTAAACTTCTCACGTTCTTCCGGTACCGTTTAAGTAGGTTTATTCAATCAGTTATTTCTATTCGCGTTTCTCTCCGCTCTGTTATCGCTTTGGGTTTTTTCTGTTCATTCTTTATTATCTGCTATTTTTTATTTTCTTTGTAGATTTTACCTGTCATTCGTAGTACTTATTTCCTGCCTCCTTGGTTTTATCTCTCGTTCTTTCGCTCAATGGCGATGGCATCTCTTTTCCTACTTTTAGCCAGATGTGCTGATGCAGGGTGCTTGAATAAATGAGGTTGCGGTCTTTGCTTGTCCTGAAGAAAAAGTCTGTTTGTTTTCGAAATCGGTTGATTAGTATTGTATGTTGTAGTTATGCGTATATTTTAAAAAAAATTACAGATATTTTATTACCATAATCTACATACAGATATATCGACTTTGGAAAATATTTTTATTATCAGTGTTTTAAGTTTTTATCCTTTTGCACACACTATAATGAAAATAACTCAATATTTGCATTAAACTCAATAATTCGAATATTTGGGTCATCAGCCCACCAAAAATAGTAAAATTTGGAAAACAATATTTGTACTGTTATTGTTATATGTTTCTATACCTTTAACCAACATTTCATTTTTTTTTTCTATGGTGTCGCAATGAGTGCTTTGAATTTATTCCAGAATTCGAACTACACACCTTTGGAAATCGCTGGTTTAATAAATAAAGGTAAATGGAAACTCTATCACCATAATTTATTTTCCACAGACTCTTGCTCAACAATGAACAATAGGACGACATCAAAGCGGTTAGTTATTTAATTATGAGCATTTTACGAGGAAGATTCTTTTTTATATCATATTGCTCAGCAACGCAGTCAAATCAAATGTGTTTATACGGCAGATGAATTTTATTAGTTTTTATTCCGATTTAAATAATAAAGAAATGATTATAAAAATATCTTATAAGTGGTATTATTTAACGGTATTGTATTTTTGACTGAATTACATTATTTACAGACTTCGTATTTAAAGATTATGGGAATTGTGGTTATTTTCAATTATCTGTTTTATTTTGGCAAATAATTTTCAAACTCCTATATCGTGTTTAGCCAAGAAACTTATATATTGCGTTTAGCCAATGAACTCATATACCGGGTGATTCAAAAGTTCGGAGTAAAAGTAAAACGCTATAAAAATATCTATGGGTCCGAGAGACATGCGGTTTGCAGATTAATATTCACCTTGGTGAGGGATTTTGTGTGGCATTAAAAAAAATTAGTTCAAACTCTCGACACTCGGGGGGGGGGGCTGCGACAGATAAAGCCATGGAGGTGATTGCATACATGGCTGGCCTGTGAGATCCCTAGATCTCACACCCGTGATTTCAGGTATCCCCCACAACGAGAAATCACAGGGTGTGAGATCTGGGGATCTCGCAGGCCAGTCATGTGTGCAATCACCTCCATGCATAAGTCATCTCCATGGCTTTATCTGCCGCAGTCCCCCGAGTGTCGAAAGTTTGAACTAATTTTTTTTCATGCCACACAAAATCCCCCACCACGGTGAATATTAATCTGCAAACCGCATGTCTCTCTGACCCATAGATATTTTTTATAGCGTTTTACTTTTTTTGCTTCGAACTTTTGAATCACCCAGTATTGTGTTTAGCCAACTGTTGAAACAGAATAAGAGTAATATGGGTATATATTTTTAATACCATTTTAGCGCTTTCATTTTAATGTACAAGCGGGATCATGATGTTTTATTCTTCAGATCTACGAATTTGGCGGGATATCGCTAACTTGGCGAGTTTTTCTTAAATGTTGTCAAATTGATAAAAATGACGCTAATTCAAGCAAATTATTTGTGTTTTGTTAGGAGATAGTACTGTAATTTCGGTAGTGTTTGTCTGTCAGTCCAATCATCCTACTTGGCGACAAATTTGGTGACTTTTTAAAATGTCACAAAATTGATTAAAAATGTTGTCAAATTGATAAAATTACGCAAAATCAATTAAATCAATTGTGTTTTGTTAGGAGATAGTATTGTAATGAAGTTTCGATAGGGTCTGTCTGTTAGTCCGACCGTACCACTTTGACAAATTTGGCGATTTTATAAAATGTCGCCAAATTGTTTGACGCTGGATTAATAAAAATGACACGTAATTGATGAAAATGCAATATTTTGCAGAATTTAAGTGCAATTTCCTTGATAATCTCTGCCGTTTTGTAGGAATTATAAAACACTTTTTGTAAATTTGTTTCGAAACGGGACCAGGATGTTTTATGCTTCAGATATGCCTGTGAAGATAACTTTGTATAGCGAGAACAGAGATCCATATACTTCTTTTTAGGAGAAATTTTAATAGAATGTTTTGAATATCCATGTCATTTAGATTAGTATAGGAATTTGCACAGAATTGTAAATTTTTAGTTTTCTTTTATGAATTGTCCAAAATATCTTGTCTTGCTAAAACTTTAGCCTTATTTTAGGCTAAGTTACCTGTGTTTAGTACTAAGATTTTGTTCGATTGCTTTTTTGAGTCGCTGTACATTAGGACTTTTAAATGTATTTTTTTTTCTTTTCTCACTGTTTCTCTGTTGCTGATAACGTATCCTTTTTTCCTTACGATTTGTTTATTTTCTTATTTATATGTAGAAGACACGAATTCTTCGAAATATCGTATGTTGCATACGATAAACAAACTGCCATTCTTACTTATACCAGAACACCTTTCTATTTTGTGTTGTTTCAGTATGTGTGCATTATCTGTGGACACAGCTGATTATTTGTTTCAATGAAGGACGATATTGTGAATGAATGAGACATTCGTGTATCTTTCTAGATTTTGGAAGGAATGAGTCATTCATGCATCTTTATGAATGGTTGAATGACAAAGTCAATTCATGCTTCTTTCTGGGTGATTGATTGATGAAATATTGTATTGATGTTTGCTCATGTAATTTTTTAATGCAAACATGCTTTCCCCCCCATATTTTTAACACTTTACAAGAAAGTTGAAAAGTGTTTATGACTTTGTTAATTCTGTCTCTGCCTGTCTGTCTGTCTGTCTGTCTGTCCGTTAGCACGATAACTGCCGTAAAAATGGCTTAATTAAAATGAAATTTTAGTATGTTGTTCAGACGATCTGTGGGACCTACGGGAATATAGATGAATAATATCACCCAATTAGTTTTGGATTGAACCCGGGTTGAAAAAATGAAATGCATTGAACCCTATGGGACCTAATTTTTCAAACAGATTTTAAGCGGATTTAAAAGTCACAAATTGCTTCGAAAGTTTTAGGAAATATTCAAATTATCCCATAAAATATATAAAAAAAATTTCAGCAAAATATATTCAGTACTTTTTTAAATAAAAATTAAAATAATAATTACACCTCTTATATGAAGCGATCACGTGACCATTATATGAAGAGATCACGTGAGAAATAAAATGTGGCATCCACCTTGTGTCAAAATCGTGATTTTTAAAATTATTTTTAATTCATATTTAGTGTTGTATCCGTCCAAAAACCGCTTTATTTTTGCTTAAATTCTGTGCATCTACATACTGAAACAACGCAGTTACAATATATTTGAGTTTAAATGATCATCCAAATTTGATTATGTCTTCAACGAAGCCTATTTTTTACTTATGGAAAATGTAAACCGCAAAATATGTAGAATGAGTTGTATAAGAATTGCTGCATTTCTTTAACGCAAAATTATTAGTTCATGGAGTCTGCAATACAGCTGGTATGAATGAAATATTAATTGATTTTACAGAGAGAAGGACGATTTTTTCGATGAAGTTTTAAGCATAGAGTTTAATTACTTGTACTTCCATGGTCTTAAGTTTTCAAATAAAATAAATTATTATAGTGTTTTGATGAATAAAATGAATGGAAAAATGTTTATGAATGAAATGCTGCTTTTATAGAGAGGCGTGTTATATTTCGATGGCGTCATTTGAATAAATTTCAGTTGTTTTTGATGAAGTTTTCAAATATAATAAATTATTGTAGTATTATGATAATTTTAAAAAGATTACCGAGGAATGTATCGCATTTTAGAGATGCTTAAACCAGGCAATTTACATTTCAATGCCGTCATTTGAATGAAGTTCATTTTTTTCGATGAAATTTTAAGATTTCAAATATAATAAATTAATGTAGTATTGTAATAATTTTTAAAATATTACCGAGGAATGTATCGCATTTAGAGATGTTTAAATGAAATTGCATTGAAGTTGGAAAGTGTTTCATAATCAATGCTTTATGCATGATTGATCTTTCTTGTTAATAATATAAGACGATGTATGTCTCTCCGTCTGTGTGTGTGTTTGTGTGCGAGCACCGTAACAGAATATCCAAAAGATCTCTTTTGGATATTCTGTTGTGTATATTATATGGTATACAGATACAAAATTTGGTACAGTGATACGACAAGTCTCGCGATGTTTTTGAATTCAAGTTAGTGTTTTAGATAGCAATTTTTCACTATATTGTTTTAAAAGGAAACGAAAAAGTCGATTTTATATCACATATTTTGTAGACTGACTGTCGCGATAGTTCGTATCAAAAATCCAGCTGGAATAAATAGATTTGGAATAAAAATGCAAACTAGTTTTCTCAATGTTATAGCTATATGCTTTAAATTATATATATATATATATATATATATATATATACGATGATAATTTCTACAAAATTCATACGATTCTAATGATAATCACTCAAGTTAAGATTTAACGCTGGCCATAATTATACGGGCTAGGATTTTATTCAGCAGGTAATTGTTTCCATTTTATTTTGTTGGATAATTTGGAGAGGATTTTTAAAAGATTCATTTAAGAGAAGATTTTTTAAAGAATTCAGGGAGAAGATATTGTGCTCAGGGAGCAGTCCTCAGCCGGTTTACTTGGAATATTTTCAAAAAGCAACGGGCTATTATCATTTTCTTTACTGCGTGCATAATGGTAAGCTTTGGAATACTCTTAAGGATTTGTCATTATAAATTCGATGATAAAAGGAAATATTTACTTTTTATTTTTCTTACATTATATGGCATACTGAAGTGGAACTAAGAGTTGTCTTGCAATTAACTCAACATTTATCATCATCACTCATCGTACCTAGTGGCACATAAGGCCATCAGCTTGCGTCGCCACCCTGGCCGATCCTGTGTCGCAGTCTTTGCGTCTGACCAGCGTGCCCATCACATCAAATTCCTCACTTGTTCTTCCAGTCTCCTCCAAGTTAGCTTAGATCGGCCCGAGATACATTAGCTCTCATTAGCTCTTCAAAATTTCAAATGGAAAGTTTGCGGATATTTGTTAAAACATGTTCAGAAAAAAAAATTATATATATACATATAGCATTTTAAAGAAGCTTTTAGTAGAAAGCTTTTTAACTTGTATCATATCTGCGGAACACATTTTATCTTATTACATATCTTTTGAACACTTTTTATCTTCTTATATATTTTCAGAACACTTTTTATTTTGTTACAGTCATGTAATACTTTTTGATTTGTTACAAACCTACAGAATTATTATTTTTTCTTTTCACACATCTACAGGACAATTTTAATCTCGCTACATATCTACAGAACACATTTGATCTTCTTACATATCTACAGAACATTTTTTATCTTGTTACATATTACATAATACTTTTTATCTTATTGCATATCTTGCATATCTACAGAACGCTTGTTATCTTAACATCCTTCATCTTGTTGCATATTTACTGAACAATTTCTAATTTGTTACATATGTACAGAACACTTTATCTTTCTACGTAACTACAGAACAATTTCTAACTTTTGTTACATATTTTCAGAACACTTTATCTTGTTACATATCTACAGAACGCTTGTTAGCTTGCTAGTATCCACATAATACCTTTAATCTTGATACATATCTGCAGAACACTTGCTATATTGTCGGCGTTAACATAACACCTTTTATCTTGTTACATGTTACCAGAACAAATTATAACTTGCTGCAGATCTAACAGAACGCTTTTTGTCTTGTTACTACACATCTACAGAACACATGACAATTTTTGTCTTGTTACATATTTGCCGAATAATTTTTTTAATTTTTATATATCTACAGAATACTTTATGTTGCTACATACTTCCGACATATTTTATCTTATTAATATCCACAGAACATCTTTTATCTTGTTACATCTTTACAGAACAGTTTCTTACTTTTACATATCTAACCTTGTTACATATCTATAGAATACATTTTATCTTGATTACAAATCAAAAGAGCACTTTTATCTCGTTTCATATTTACAGAACACTTACTTTTAATAGGGAAACATCTTTAAAGTTTAAGACCGACGTGCTCACCCGGATTGTGTGCTTACATTTAGCAGCTAAAACTTCTTATCTCTTGCTAAAGATAGTCCACCATCTTGTTTCTAAACATTCCGTGTTAAAAAAGTTCTTAGCTGAGTGATAGGTATGATATTTATATCATATATTTGAGTGAGACAGTCCTACTGACTAAGGGATGAATACTACCCAAACTGCTGAAAGTGGAAATTTGAAAATTTGGATACACGTGGGAATTAATCTATAAATAATAAGAAGAATCTAAAGTCATAGAATTTTGTTCCAAATATTTATAAATGCTGAACATTTTATTCTAACATTCTTTCAGATATAACTGAAAGACGGCTAGACACGATAAAAATTGATTTTATACCATCATACTCATAATTAATATATATATATATATGTGTGTGTGTGTGTGTGTATGTGTATATATATATGTGTATATATATATATATATATATGTGTATATATATATATATATATATATATATATATATATGTATATATATATATATTCTATGGCGATGTTAATATCACTTGAATTTTTATTATTACATATTTCTAATATATATATATATATATTAAAATAGTATATATATTCTATATTTTCTTATTAACTCTATTGGTATACAATCAACCATTCTTGAGATATTTGAATTTAGTTATGACATGAAACAAAAATGTATTTACATATTTGTTTGTCATTCGTTTTGTTGTACCCCCCCCCCCCCACACACACACACACATACACACATTTATGATAAACTATGATTTTCTACGACAAAAATTCGCATTTTACAGGTTTTGTGCGGTTTTTTATTTCAAAGAATTAATGTTAAATTTTATAATTTCAATTTTCATAAAATTCATTCCAAAATTCGTAACTTTAAGACAAACCTCTACTTTCTACAACCAGAGTTCATGTTTTAAATTTTCGGACTATATGTCACACATTCTTTGTCGGAAGCAATTCAAGAATATTAATTATTGCGATATTTTCGACTGGAGCTTCTTTCAATCTCCTGTTCTTGTAGTCGATTTTTAACACTTTACAACAAAGTTGAAAAGTGTTTATGACTTTGTTCATTCTGTCTGTCTGTCTGTCTGTCTGTCTGTCTGTCTGTCTGTCCGTTAGCACGATAACTGCCGTAAAAATGGCTTAATCAAAATGAAATTTTAGTATGTTGTTCAGACGGTCTACAGGACCTATGGGAATATAAATGAATAATATCACCCAATTAGTTTTGGATTGAACCCGGGTTGAAAAAATGGAATACATTGAACCCTATGGGACCTAATTTTTCAAGCATTTTTTAAGCGGATTTAAAATTCACAAATTGCTTCGAAAATTTTAGGCAGTATTCAAATTGTTCCATAAAATATATAAAAAAAAATTCAGCGAAATATATTCAGTAGTTTTTTAAATAAAAATTAAAATAATAATAACACCTTTTATATGAAGCGATCACGTGTCCATGATATGAAACGATCACATGACCCACTTCAAAATGATATATGGCATCCATCTTGTGTCAAAATCGTGATTTTTAAAGTTCTTTTTAATTCATATTGAGTGTTGTATCCGTCCTAAAACTACTTTATTTCTGCCTAAATTCTGTGCATCTACATACTGAAACAACGCAATGACAATATATTTCAGTTTAAATGCTCATTCAAATATGATTATTTCTACTATTAAGCCTATTTTTCACCTATGTAAAATGTAAACAGCAAAATATGTAGAATGAGTTGTATTATTATCGCTGTAATTCTTTAACACAAAATCATTTAGTCCATGGAGTCTGCTTAGCTGATATGAATGAAGTATTCATTGATTGTAGAAAGAGAAGGACGATATTTTTCGATGAAGTTTCAAGCATAGAGTTTAATTTTTTGTAGCTCCATGGTCTTAAACAAAATGTTTAAATAAAATAAATTATTATAGTATTGTGATGAATGACATGAATGGGGGAATTATTTATGAATGAAATGTTGCTTTTATAGAGAGAGCCAGGCGTGTTATTTTTTCTATGACGTCATTTGAATAAAATTCATTTGTTTTCGATGAAGTTTTCAAATATAATAAATTATCGTAGTATTATAATAATTCTAAAATTATTATTGAGGAATGTATCACATTTTAGAGATGTTTAAACCAGGCAATTTTTATTTCAATGCCGTCATTTGAATGAAGTTCATTTTTTCGATGAAGGTTTAAGTTTTCAAATATAATAAATTAATGTGTGATAATTTTTAAAATATTACCGAGGAATATATCACATTTATCTCTATGGTGAAAGGCCTAAACTATTTATTTAAACTGTCAATTTTGTAAAAATAACTTATTAACGCAGTGCAAATTAGAAGTGAAACAATAAAGAATATGCCAACGTACTCCAGATTTTTTTTACCTCTCAATTTAATTTTATCTGTATTTGAACTCTATCCCACAACTATGAAAAAATACTGATTATTACTTTCCTTATATACATTGTATAATGTATAAGGAAAGTATTGTGACGGGATCGAAAATTTGAATTCGAATTCTAGACGGGAGAGCACGTCTCAATCATCTCTGAACACGAATCAAACGTTTTTGAGACGATGTCTGTCTGTGTGTGTGGAAGTATGTGTGTGTGTGCATGAAAGTATGCTTGTGTGTGTGTGTATGAAAGTAGTCGTGTGTGTATGTGTGTGTGCATGAAAGTATGCGTGTGTGTGTGTATGAAAGTATTCGCGTGTGTGTGTGCATAAAATGAAATGTGTGTGTGTGTGTGTGTGTGTGTGTGTGTGTGTGTGTGTGTGTGTGTGTGTGTGTGTGTGTGTGTGTGTGCGCGCGCGCGTGTGTGTGTGTGTGTGCCAGTGAGTCTGTGGAGACAATATCTCACGAACGAATAGAGCGATTCTAATGGAATTTCGTATAAAAATTACACTCCGTGAATACTGGAAATTTTTTGTTTTTAAACGCAATCGAATGCATCCGTCTAAATTTTCCAGTGAAATTTAAAAAAATTATCAAAAAATAAAAACTTTTAATAAAGTTGCGCAAATAGTCATTTCTTATGTAATGTTTCATTAAAAAAGGATTGACACAAACTTTAAAACGCTAACATGAATTTTTCTCGTGAAATTGCCCATTTTTCAAATAAATGTATCAAAAAATCATATAAAATAAAAAATATTAACTATTGCGAAATATGATCATGTTTCATATGTAGTATCATGCGATGTATTTGGTGACACTATTCTCTTGGATTTAGCTCGTTCCATTCATGAGAAAATATACTTTTCTCATACTTTTGTATTTTGACGCCGGTAGTCATTTATCTGCTATAAGAATAACTTATTTCTACGTAATAACGTATGGCGAGATTTTGACGACGATTTTGGCCAAATATTGTCAACTTGGCGACTTTTTAAAATGTTGCCTGCCAAATTAATAAAAATGACGATAAATTAATGAAAATGATGACTAATTGATGAAAATTCAATATCTTGGAAAGAACATAACATTAGACTATAAAAATATCCCATTTCTCCATTCGTCCATAACGCTTGGCGACAAATTTAGCGGGACATCGCCAACTTCGCAACTATTATAAATAATGCCAAAGTGATAAAAATAAATGTCATATGGGAAGAAATGTTTCCCAAATTCAGATTTCCCTCATATGACAGACATACCTTCTAGTATATAAGAAATGCTCTGCTCTCCGTTTGTTTGTAATAGTACTTGGTGATGCATTTGTCGAACTTGGCGAATGATTTAGCAAATTATTGCCCATTTGGCAACATTTGGCGAATGATTTAGCAAATTATCGCCCACTTAGCAATATTTGGCGAATCATTCAACAAATTATCGCCCACTTAGCTATATTTCGCCCAAGATTGACAAAAATAAAGTCAAAATTGCAAAAATGACGCTAAATTAATGAAAAGACGCCTAATTGATGAATTAATTAATAAAATATTTTAATATTCGGATATGTCGCTTAATGGATGCTATTAATATTGATAATTATTTATTCAGAGTTGCACGAAATATAAGTTAATTATGTGCTTTAAAATAGTTTTACATATTGTCATCAGGAAAATCGCCAAATGTACAAATCAACGATAAAAGCACAATACCGTGGATCTTATACATTATATTTTTACTGTAAAAGAAGTATATTCATTGCATAATATAAGGAAAGTCATGTGCTGCCCACATCATATATTTTATACTCATAATTAAGGAACCTTTAACTTAAAATTAATCAAAAATACATGTTCAAAATACTACGTCTTTCTGTTGTGTCAACAAACTTCTGTTGTGTCAACAACTATATTAACACTGGCGACATTTAGATGTACTTCTCAAAGCATTGTGGGATTTTAAAATGCTTCATCCATAGGAGTTTTATCGCCTTCTTTCAAACTCCATGGTACGGACATCTGGTTCAAATATTATTAACAAAAAATTATCGTCTGTTGTGCCATAAAATATTAACCGTTTGCGTTCCTCAAAGCCATTTCATTTAGAATAGGTATGTTTTTCAAATTTGTTTATGCAGTTTATGATCTTTCTAAATATGTGTTTGTTTATACTTTTTATGACTAAAGTGCTTTTTTGAAAGATACTATTTGATTACGCGACGTCTGAACAGTTGCAAATATTCGGTAGAACTCTCATTCTGCATTAAAAATTGCTTATATAAATAAGTATTAAGCTATGCCTAAAAGGAAACGAAAAAGTGAACTGCAAAGGCAGCGTGAAGCTGCTGTGCATATGAGACAAATAAGAAGTAATGAACATCATAGAAAGAATGAACAGGAACGTAATACAACTGAACATTACAATCGCCGCAAAGATGAAACAAATAGAGAAAAAGAGCGGATCACAGACAAAATACGTCATCAGAAACTTCGCGACAGTGACGAATTTAGAGAAACCGAGAAAATTCGAGATATAAGAGCTCATCGACAGTATCGCGAGGATGAAGAATTTAGAGAAACCGAGAAAATTCGAGATATGAGAGCTCATCGACAGTATCGTGAGGATGAAGAATTCAGAGAAACCGAGAAAATTCGAGATATGACAGCTCATCGACAGTATCGTGAGGATGAAGAATTCAGAGAAACCGAGAAAATTCGAGATATGAGAGCTCATCGAGAGTATCGCGAGAATGAAGAACACAGAAAAAACGAGAAAATTCGAGATATGAGAGCTCATCGACAGCATCGCGAGGATGAAGAATTCAGAGAAACCGAGAAAATTCGAGATCTGACAGCTCATCGACAGTATCGCGAAGATGAAGAACACAGAGAAAACGAGAAAATTCTAGATATGAGAGCTCATCAACAGCATCGCGAGGATGAAGAATTCAGAGAAACCGAGAAAATTCGAGATATGCGAGCTCATCGACAGTATCGCGAGGATGAAGAATTCAGAGAAACCGAGAAAATTCGAGACATCGAGAGTATCGCGAGAATGAAGAACACAGAAAAAACGAGAAAATTCGAGATATGAGAGCTCATCGACAGCATCGCGAGGATGAAGAATTCAGAGAAACCGAGAAAATTCGAGATCTGACAGCTCATCGACAGTATCGCGAAGATGAAGAACACAGAGAAAACGAGAAAATTCGAGATATGAGAGCTCATCAACAGCATCGCGAGGATGAAGAATTCAGAGAAACCGAGAAAATTCGAGATATGCGAGCTCATCGACAGTATCGCGAGGATGAAGAATTCAGAGAAACCGAGAAAATTCGAGATATGCGAGCTCATCGACAGTATCGCGAAGATGAAGAACTCAGAGAAACCGAGAAAATTCGAGATATGAGAGCTCATCGACAGTATCGGGAGGATAAAGAATTCAGAGAAACCGAGAAAATTCGAGATATGAGAGCTCATCGACAGTGTCGTGAGGATGAAGAATTCAGAGAAACCGAGAAAATTCGAGATATGAGAGCTCATCGACAGTATCGTGAGGATGAAGAATTCAGAGAAACCGAGAAAATTCGAGATATGAAAGCTCATCGACAGTATCGCGACGATGAAGAATTCAGAGAAACTGAAAAAATTAGAGATATAAGAGCTCACCAACAGCATCGAGAGAATGCTGAATTTAGAGAAAGAGAAAAAAATATAGATAAAGAAGCTCACTTTCAGCATCGACAGGATAACGATTACAGAAATAAAGAAAGAAAAAAAGATAAAAATGCTCATTCTAATCGTCGCCTATGCCCAGAAAGCAGGGAAAAAGAGAGAGTAAGAGATAAAGAAGCTCATTGTTCAAAGCGAGAAAATATGGATAGTTGGGAAAATATTATAAAGAAATTTAAAGAAAGTAAAAGTGATGGACCAGTACATGCATGTGTTTGTTGTGGCTGACTATGGTTCAAATCATCTATACGTCTTCTGCCACAGGAAAATTTAGTTAATAAAGGATTTTCCAATAATTTTATAACAGCGGTGTATTGGTTGAAAGATAGAGAAGAAAGGGAAATTTTTTGTAGTACCTGCTACAAGCAAATACAGCAAGGAAATATACCAAAATTATGCTTAAAAAATGGCTTGGATTTTCCTAAAATACCAGAATGCCTTCAAAGTTTAAGCATATTAGAAGAAAGAAATGTTGCCGCTCGCATTCCATTTATGTGCATAAGATCACTAGGAATAGACAAACAATGCGGCCTAAAAGGTTCTATTATAAATGTGCCTAATCCTGTAGACCGTACTGTTTCGATGCTACCAAGACGGTTTTCGGATACCTTCAATATCCAGTTAAAATTAAAGCGCCGAATGGCTTATAAAAATCATTACATGTGTGAAACGGTGTGTCCGGAAAAAATTTTCACAGCAGCAGAATATTTGGTACAACAAGAACTGTATAAATTAGAAGGAATTAACTTGTCTACAGATTGGGTAGCATCGGCGAATTTAGAATTACAGTCTATTAAAAAGAGTGCTGTTGCAGAAACGTGCAATGAAGATGAAAATAATGATGTGGTAAACAGAGGAAATGATACCGAGGATGTCGAAGATGAGTTTGAAAATTTTCGCTTTGAGGACACTTTGCTTCAAAGTGAAGAAGTTCCTGGGATAATTTATGCCCCCGGAGAAGGTCAAAAACCCTTATCTTTACTCCTGGATGAACACGCAGAGGAATTAGCATTCCCTACAATATATGGAGGAAAGCCACGAATTCCTACTGTGCGTCTTTCTTATTCAGATATATCGAATTCAGAAATTCGGCGCTATGATCGTAGAGCTGCTCGAACGGATCATCTTCTGTACGCTTATAAAAAAAATGAAATTTCTAAAATTGCAAGTTCAGTAAGCATAGCCCTAAAAAAAAAGCGAACATCTTTTCCCCAAGTGAAAGTAAGAAACATTTTGAACAGCACGGAAGTAAATAGTTTAATACAAGCCGACGAAGGTTATAAGTTTTTAAGAAATATCAGAAGCTCCCCCGCTCACTGGGAAGCAGAAAAGAAAAAAGTTTGTGCAATGATACGACAATTTGGATTGCCAACTCTCTTTATCACTTTATCGGCTGCAGAAAGCAAATGGCCTGAGCTTTTAAAAATGCTGAAACTCAATGTAGATGGCACTGAAATCTCCATAAAACAAGCAAATGACCTACCATTTATTGAAAAAGCCAGATTAATAAGAGCAGATGCTGTAACGTGTGCTTTGTATTTTTGGCACTCGTTCAAAGAGTTATTAAAAACATGGAAATCGAAGCATGGACCATTTGGAAGCCATGAAATAGAACACTATTACTTTCGCATCGAATTTCAACATAGGGGTTCTCCTCACGTGCATATGCTTGTCTGGTTAAAAAATGCACCAATCTTCAGTTCCACCAATGAAGAAAAGTTAAATAGCATCACATCATTTATAGATGAAATGATAACTTGCTCTTCCAAAGTAAGTGATAACGATATTGAACTCATTCAACTTCAGAAACATAAACATACTTATACCTGCAAACGGAAAGTTCAAAATGCCAATACATGCCGTTTTGGAATACCATTTTATCCGATGGACTCCACAATTATTCTCTCACCACTAAATGATGAAGAATCAGTACCCATTTTGAAATCCAAGGTGCAATCTATAAGAGAGAAACTGAATGATATGCAGAATTGCAATATGACATTTAATCAATTTCTTCATGATTTGAACATTTCAAAGGATGAATACATTTTGTGCATAAGATCCACACTTCAAAAACCAAAAATATTTTTAAAGAGAGAGGTGGATGAGATTTTTGTTAATAATTATAATTACAAAATTCTTAGTCTGCATAGAGCAAATATGGATATTCAATATATATTAGATGCTTATGCTTGTGCAACTTATGTTATTGATTATATTAACAAAAGTAATCGAGGAATGTCAAAGCTCTTAAGAGAAACTTTAGCAGAAGCTCTATCTGGAAATACATCTCTTAGAAAGCAATTAAAAACGGTAGCAAATACATTTATGAATGCTTTTGAAATAAGTGCACAAGAAGCGGCCTGGAACCTCTGACGCTTACACATGTCAGAAGCTAGTGAAGCAGAAGTTTTTATACCAACATGCTTACCAGATGAACGTATCAGAATAATAAAAACTGAAGAGCAACTTAGAAAAATGCACCCGGACTCAACTGATATATGTGTCTCGGGATTGATTGATCATTATATAGAAAGACCAGATATCCTTGAAGATACCTGCTTAGCCAAATTTGCAGCTTATTATAATTTCTTCAAATCTCGTAAGCAAACAGAAAGTTCTACTCTCAATAATGATGACAAAAATATTATTGAAGATAACACTGAAATTTTCAAAAATGAAGCTGTAATGCCCTTAAAAAATAATTCTGGATTTATAAAATTACGTACTAAGCCTAAAGTAATAAGATATAGAAAATATGTAGAGAACAAAGATCCTAACAACTTTTTCAGAGAATTACTTATGCTGTATACTCCGTGGCGGAACGAAACAACGGAGCTCATAAACATAGATTTTAAAACAGTATTTGAGCAGAAAGAGAGAATCATAATTGAAAACAGAAAACTTTTTGTTGCAAACTTAGATGACGATTCTGAAATTCAAGATGCCATTGATTTTAGAGAAAATATGTTAATTCAAGAAGACGAAGAAGAGAAAGAGAATGAATTAATCTCTAATGATCAATTTGCTGTTTACGAATGTAATTCACCAGTATTTAAGTTTGATATAATGACTGAATTGGGCGAAATTGCACCCGAAAATTGCGTTGCATGTGTCTCTACTCCACATCAGATCTCTGAAGATGAGTATTTTGAAATGCTGAGGAAACTGAATTTAAAACAGCGAGATTATATTATGCATGTTATGAATGAAATAAAAACAAGCCACAAAATAATGAAGCAATTTGTGAGTGGAAGTGCCGGTACAGGTAAAACTTTGTTAATAAAAACGCTTTATCAGTCTCTCATACGATATTTCAATAAAGATCGAGGCACTGATCCTTCTGAAGTGAAAGTATTATTGTGCGCTCCAACTGGCAAAGCTGCCTTTAATATCGAAGGCATAACACTACATTCAGCATTTTCTCTTCCCGTCACACAAGCTGGAAGCAAAATGAGTGATTTATCAGCCGAAATTTCAAATACATTGTCGGTAGTCTATTCCAAAATTAAAGCTGTAATTATTGATGAAGTGTCTATGATGGGTGCGCAAATGCTAAATAACGTAAATCGCCGTCTTCAAGATATCTTTAGAAACAAAGAGCACTTTGGAGGAATTTCCGTTTTTGTATTTGGTGACTTTAGGCAACTTCCACCTGTCGGAGACACTTTAATTTTCCTTCCAAGTCGATCGGATGCTCTAGGACAGATAATAGGCTCCCCGTCAGTATTGTGGGAAAATTTTGAGCTCTTTGAGTTGACGCAGATAATGAGACAACAAGCAGATTTGAACTTTGCAAAGGCTCTTTGCAATTTAGCAGAAGGTAGTATGACGGAAACTGATATTGAATTATTCACATCACGAGTGTTCGATAAAGAGTCACTTCCAGAAGAAGCTAGAAATTGTCTGAGACTTTTCGTAACAAATGCAGAAAAAGATAGATATAACGACGAAGTTCTAAAAAAAATGGGAAGCGAAGGAACACTTTCTATAGCCTGCGATTCTACTATGGGATCAGGATCTGCAAGTGTTAAAAAAAGCATGCTGGAAATTGCTGCTAATAAAAAAGTTGCCGAGACTTATGGTTTGCCTTATTCAGTTCTTTTAAAAATCGGTGCTAGGTATATGCTGACAAGTAATACAAATATCGCAGATGGGCTTGTGAATGGCTCAACCGGACGTTTAAGAAAAATACAATACGGTACTATTAAATCAAATGATAAGTCCATCCCAATCCGTTTATGGATTGAATTCGACAATAAGAGAGTAGGTTCTATGGCACGGTCAAATTTAAGCTTTTATCGCTCTCATCATAATATACCTGAATCTTGGACTCCGGTTGAATTATCCAAACGAGTAATACATACTCGAAAGTCCAGCAACATCCAAGTTCTCAGAAGACAATTTCCCCTTATAGCTGCAGAAGGAATCACGGTGCATAAAAGTCAAGGTTCTACATACAATAACATTACCGTCACACTAAATAAAAGGATGACAAGACAATCATTGTATGTAGCTTGCTCCAGAGCAACAAAGTCATCTGGTATTCATTTGATTGGTAAATTTGAACCTCCACACCCACCAAATAAATGTGATATGGTGATAAACGAAATGGATAGATTAAGGAAAATTGCACTAGTACCGAAATTTCAATTTTTGCACGAACAAAGAGAAGAGGTGCAAATAATATTTCAAAATATACAAAGTCTCCAGAAACATCTGCCAGACATAACTTGTGATGTATGTTTCATGTCATCCGACATTTTACTTTTAGCTGAAACTTGGACGCTTCCATCAGATGAAGTGCAATTTCCTGGTTTTAGAGAAATCGGAAGAATAGATTGCTTTTCCTACAGAAAACCAGTAGGAGTCGCTGCATACATCAAATTAGAAACTTTTCCTGAAGTGACTAACATTGAAAAATTCACCAGTACAGCCCGTCGATCCCCACATATGGAAGCAATTAAATTTTTATTATTTGGTGTATCAGTCACAGTGGCATATATGTCGCCAAAATGTACGATACAAAGTGTCATGGATTTTTTGAAAAATATTGTCAAGTTTCAAAGTAGACAAATTGTGTCAGGAGATTTTAATATTGATATAAAAAGTTCCAATGGAAAAAAATTAATTGCATTCTTCAATGAAAGGGGCCTAAAGAAAGTAAGCCCTCTAACAATGTATACGACGGACAATAATACAGAAATCGATGCAATTTTTTCTAGTATATTATGCACTGGTGATGTTTATGAAAATTTAGTCTCATACCATAAACCAATATGGTGCAGATTCAAACCTTAAGGATGTTTGATATAAGTCGATTGTATATTTATACGCGTGTATATAAATATATATTTAATTCTACTACAAGAATATAGTTATTGCTCTAAATTATAAATTCATAATATGTTGTGTCTAGTTACGTTATAACATTCTTTGCCTATTTACAGTATATTAACTTACTTATGTATATATATAGTTTGCAATTAATATGAAACTTAGTTTTATATGCTACTAAATCATATTATTATTGTATTGTACATTGATTTTAAATAGTTTTATATGATATGCAATCCAATACATTAATTAATAAGATTTTCCTATATTTTTGAAAGAAATACATATATGCATATGTAAAGTTTGCTCATTTAATTTTAGATGAAAATCTATAAATTTAATGTTTTAAGCGTAGTATAACGAAATATTATGTTTACATTAAAAGTTTTAAAATTCAGTTTATGTAACATGATTACATAGATTAAGAATAGCATTTATGTGCGCAAACAATAAATATTATATTAATGTGTGTGTACATAGTTATTGAAATCTCTTCGGCATATGCTTATTACTTAAGATTTTGTGCATTTTTGCCTATGTCGATAATTCTTTGTTTACTTATAGTATGTTCATTTACTTTTCTATTGTATATATTTTTCAGATAGTTAATGAATTTTATATGGTTACATTTATATTCCTAAAAATCGTATTTTCTATATTTACATTTATATTAAGAAAAATTATACACAAATAAATTATTTCTAGATAGGAATGGGTGTACTCGAATATAATTTCATTTAAAATTATAAATATATTATGTACAATTTATATATATATATATATATATATAGAAACGTCTCTCTATTCTTCCATTGGATTTTTAAACTTTTATATATATATATATATATATATATATATATATATATATATATATATATATATATATATATATATATATATATATATATATGTATATCATCGACATATTCAAATGTCTAAGTATTGTGACGTATTACGTTTACAATTTTTTTTCCTGTTCACGAAGTATATTGAACAAACAGAAAGTTTGCTGCTTTTATGATCAACTAAATTGTTTCTATATGTGTGTAGATATTCATTTACATTATTAATCTATTAGTCAAACACATTTTTATTTAAAATTACTATTGTATAGGCATTATGTATGTTGGACATATTCCATAATTTATCTAACTATAACATATTCTTTTTTTTATGAATATGCAAATATATTACAGTTAACTTGAATGTTATAAAAAGGCTTATGATCACATATTCTAATTGCATTGTGCATTTATCAAGAACATTTACGTGTCTAAAGTAATTATAATTGATATATACTTGGATATACAATGTTTGTAGTTTGTATCATATTATTTACAGTGTTTACATAAGAAATGCTTAACGTAACAAATCATTTTCATAATGTGAACTGGGGACTATAACAGGATCACATGTTTTATAATGTTTTCAGCGATTTCAATGTTTCACTTTTTAAATGTTTAATATTTTTAGATAGTCTATGTTTTTTCCGTTAGTTTTGCTTCATATAAGCTTTATATTTACATAGGCATGCTCTTATAATACTTAGTTTAGTACATCGTTTCAAGTTAGCGCATACTTTTTAACACTTTACAACAAAGTTGAAAAGTGTTTATGACTTTTCAACTTCTGTACATTCTGCCTGTCTGTCTGTCTGTCTGTCTGTCTGTCTGTCTGTCTGTCCGTTAGCACGATAACTACCGTAAAAATGACTTAATCAAAATGAAATTTTAGTATGTTGTTCAGACGGTCTATAGGACCTATGGGAATATAAATGAATAATATCACCCAATTAGTTTTGGATTGAACCCGGGTTGAAAAAAGGGAATACATTGAGCCCTATGGGACCTAATTTTTCAAGCATTTTTTAAGCGGATTTAAAATTCACAAATTAATTCGAAAATTTTAGGCAATATTCAAATTGTTCCATAAAATATATAAAAAAAAATTCAGCGAAATATATTCAGTTGTTTTTTAAATAAAAATTAAAATAATAATAACACCTCTTATATGAAGCGATCACGTGACCATGATATGAAACGATCACATGACCCACTTCAAAATGATACATGGCATCCATCTTGTGTCAAAATCGTGATTTTAAAGTTCTTTTTAATTCATATTGAGTGTTGTATCCGTCCTAAAACTACTTTATTTTTGCCTAAATTCTGTGCATCTACATACTGAAACAACGCAATGACAATATATTTCAGTTTAAATGAAATTTTCTCTTCCAAATTTCATTATTTCTACTATTAAGCCTATTTTTCACCTATGTAAAATGTAAACAGCAAAATATATAGAATGAGTTGTATTAGAATCGCTGTAATTCTTTAACACAAAATCATTTAGTCCATGGAGTCTGCTTAGCTGATATGAATGAAATATTCATTGATTTTAGAAAGAGAAGGACGATATTTTTCGATGAAGTTTTACGCATTGAGTTTACTTACTTGTAGCTCAATGATCTTAATTTTTAAATAAAATAAATTATTATAGTATTGTGATGAATGACATGAATGGGGGAATTATTTATGAATGAAATGTTGCTTTTATAGAGAGAGCCAGGCGTGTTATTTTTTTATGACATTATTTGAATGAATTTCAGTTGTTTTAGATGATGTTTTCAAATATAATAAATTATCGTAGTATTATGCTAATTCTAAAATTATTACCGAGGAATGTATCACATTTTAGAGATGTTTAAACCAGGCAATTTATACTTTAATGCCGTCATTTGAATGAAGTTAATTTTTTTCGATGAAGGTTTAAGGTGTCAAATATAATAAATTAATGTAGTATTGTGATAAGTTTTAAAATATTACCGAGGAATGTATTGCATTTTAGACATGTTTAAATAAAATTGCATTGAAGTTGGAAAGTGTTTCATAATCAATGATTTAAGCATGATTGATCTTTCTTGTCTTTTTTCCCTTTCGACCCAGACCGTCCGACCTATCCGAAAGTGTAAGGTACTTGCTTGGATGTCCAGAAAGTGCCACCTAATTTAGACCGGAATCCAATGGGGGCGGCATCCACAAAGTCCGTACCATCCTCTCTCTACCACCAACCTCTCGAAAGTATTTTCAGACCCACATGTTTAACGTACCCGTATTTTGCATGAACACAGAGACAGTTTGGGCGCAGCCGGGAATCAACTCGAGTCGTCAGAGTGCAATCCCCTCTTGTAGTCCAGTTTTTATCGCATCTGCAGACAGATGCTCCTTTTATTCTCTCCACACTTCATTTTGAATAAAAAGTTGTTTAATATTTACGCCAAAGTCTGCTCAGCTTTGTTTTTGTCCCTTCGCCCCACTGCGAGAGATCTACATTCGACCTTGAGAAAAGTACGTCTGCAAGCGACATCTCCACGAACGATCAAATACTTATCAAAGCAGTTATTTAATAAGATACAATCGGCTTGGGTAAATTTCGTGCTTGGTGTCTGTATCACGTGCTTAATGATTCAATTGCGTACAAAATCACAGTATTAGCTGCTTTAAGTTTTTCGATACGGAATCAAAGCATACAGTTATCGTTCTAAAATCTCTAATAGTAATTCCAAAATAGCTAAAGTTTTAAATATCTTTTGTATCTTAGGCATGATTTTCCCTACAGTCAGTGCTGAATGTGTCATGAAGTAAATGAAACGGACGCTTCGGGTTCCACTTCTGAAAGTGACTGCGTTTTTACAGTTAACCATCTGCCTTTTTAAGCCCCCCCCCCCCCTACCTGGTCGATTAATTGTGAATGTATTACGGGGAAATAAGAATAAAATGATATATAAGGAAAGTATTGTGACAGAGTTGAAAGTTTAAATTCAAGTTTTCGACAGAAAAGTACATTTTAAGCATCCCAGAACTTAAATCGAACATTTTTAAAAGGATGTGTGTGTGGAGGGAGGCATTTCTTCCAGACCTACATCCAGGAGGCGACCCCCCCCCCCCCGGAGATATTTTATATTAACTTATAGTTTCTATTTATGTGACAGCGTTTAGATAATTTTATATGGGGCAAATAGAAAACTCCCCCCCTCCTAAAGTTACATTCGTCTCCCCCCCCCCCCCCCAATATCTCGAAAAAAATCAAAATATCTCGAAATTGATCAAATTACGCTAAATAAATGAAATGAATTGTGTTTTGTTAGAGGTTAGTATTGTGATGATGTTTCGTTAATTTGTCGCCAACTGGGACTGTCAGTTCTACAGTCCCACTTGGCGATAAATTTGGCGATTTTTTTAAATGTCGCTAAATTGGCGATAATGTCGCCAAATCTTCTATAGAGATAGCAATTTTCAGACGATATTTCTTCCACCAATTTATTTGAAGCAAATGATATCATATCGCTTAGCAACGGATTTATTAAATCCAATGTGTTTATGAGGCAGACGATTTTTATTAAATCTTTTCGGATTTGAATAAAGAAGATATGTATATAAAATAAATTTCATTGCATTGCATTTTTGGCGGAAAATGCAATCATATGAATTTTGCATTATCAATTACGGTCTTCGGGTTTAAACATTATTATTACTAGCCGCCTTTGGCGAACAGCCTGTTCGCTACCCTTGAAAATTCTGACCGTGGCAAACTCGTTGGCGCGACCTACCAGAAAGGTGTAAGGTAACTGCTTGGAAGGCCAGGAAGTGCCACACAATTTAGACCGGAACCCAATGGGGGAGGCATCCAAAGAGACCGTACCCTCCTTCCCCTACCACAAACCTCTCGGAAGGACTTGCAGTCCCACACGTTTAACGTGATCGTACTCCGCGTGAACACGGCTGCAGTTTTGGCAATGGCGGGAATCGAACCCGGGCCTACCGAGTGAAATTCCCGCGCGCTAACCACTGGGCTACCGTGCCATCCGCGACAATGTCCATAACTTTATTTTTATTCGGCAATTTTGGGAATCGAACCCGGGCCTACCAAGTGCAAATCCCGCGAACTAACCACTGGGGTACTTCACCCTCCGCGATATTCTTCATAACTTATTTTTTATTCACCCAATTTAGACCGGAACCAAGTGGGAGAAGCATCCACAGGGACCGTACCCTTCTTCCCCTACCACCAACCTCTCGGAAGGACTTACAGACCCACATGTTTAACGTGATCGTACTCCGCGTAAACACGGCGGCAATTTTGGGAATCGAACCCGGGCCTACCGAGTGCAATTTCCGCGCGCTAACCATTGGGCTACTTTGCCCTACGCGACAATCTCCATAACTTTCTTTTTATTCACCCAATTTAGACCGTACCCTCCTTCCCCTACCACCAACCTCTCGGAAGGACTCACGAACCCACATGTTTAACGTGATCGTACTCTGCGTGAACGTGGCGTAAGTTTTGGCAGTGGCGGGAATCGAACCCGGGCCTACTGAGTGCAATTCCCGCGCGCTAACCACTGGGCTGCCGCGCCCTCCGCGACAATCTCCATAACTTTCTACATATTCACCCAATTTAGACGGGAACCCAGTGGGGGAGGCATCCACAGTGGCCGTATCCTCCTTCCCCTACCACCAACCTCTCGGAAGGACTTACGGACCCACATATTTAACGTGATCGTATTCCACGTAAACACGACGGCAGTTTTGGCAGTGGCGGGAATCGAACCCGGGCCTACCGCTAACTTCCCGCGCGCTAATTTGCAATGGGGGAGGCATCCAAAGAGACCGTACCCTCCTTCCCCTACCACAAACCTCTCGGAAGGACTTGCAGTCCCACACGTTTAACGTGATCGTACTCCGCGTGAACACGGCTGCAGTTTTGGCAATGGCGGGAATCGAACCCGGGCCTACCGAGTGAAATTCCCGCGCGCTAACCACTGGGCTACCGTGCCATCCGCGACAATCTCCATAACTTTATTTTTATTCGGCAATTTTGGGAATCGAACCCGGGCCTACCAAGTGCAAATCCCGCACACTAACCACTGGGGTACTTCACCCTCCGCGATATTCTTCATAACTTTCTTTTTATTCACCCAATTTAGACCGGAACCAAGTGGGAGAAGCATCCACAGGGACCGTACCCTTCTTCCCCTACCACCAACCTCTCGGAAGGACTTACAGACCCACATGTTTAACGTGATCGTACTCCGCGTAAACACGGCGGCAATTTTGGGAATCGAACCCGGGCCTACCGAGTGCAATTTCCGCGCGCTAACCATTGGGCTACTTTGCCCTACGCGACAATCTCCATAACTTTCTTTTTATTCATCCAATTTAGACCGTACCCTCCTTCCCCTACCACCAACTTCTCGGAAGGACTCACGGACCCACATGTTTAACGTGCTCGTACTCCGCGTAAACACGGCGGCAATTTTGGGAATCGAACCCGGGCCTGGTAACTGGTTGGACGGCCAGGATGTGCCACCCAATTTAGACCGGAACCCAGTGGGGGAGGCATCCACAGGGAACGTACCCTCCTTCCCCTACCACCAACCTCTCGGAAAAACATACGGACCCATATGTTTAACGTGATCGTACTCCATGTCAGTGGCGGAAATCGAACCCGGGCCTACCGCGTGCAATTCCCGCGCGCTAACCACTGGGCTACTTCGCCCTCCGCGACAATCTCCATAACTCTCTTTTTATTCACCCAATTTAGACCGTACCCTCCTTCCCCTACCACCAACCTCTCGGAAGGACTCACGAACCCACATGTTTAACGTGATCGTACTCTGCGTGAACGTGGCGTAAGTTTTGGCAGTGGCGGGAATCGAACCCGGGCCTACTGAGTGCAATTCCCGCGCGCTAACCACTGGGCTGCCGCGCCCTCCGCGACAATCTCCATAACTTTTTACATATTCACCCAATTTAGACGGGAACCCAGTGGGGGAGGCATCCACAGGGGCCGTATCCTCCTTCCCCTACCACCAACCTCTCGGAAGGACTTACGGACCCACATATTTAACGTGATCGTATTCCACGTAAACACGGCGGCAGTTTTGGCAGTGGCGGGAATCGAACCCGGGCCTACCGCTAACTTCCCGCGCGCTAATTTGCAATTTAAAATGACCATATGCTTAATTCCATCATCCTCATTCCATTGTTTCATTGTTCCATCATTTAAAATATCCATAAAATTAAAATATCCATTTAAAATATCCAAAAGTTAAAATATACATTTAAAAAATCCAGATCGTCCCATCATTTAAAATATAAATATAATAATTTATATCTATTCAGAACCGTGACGTCACCTCCACCTTGACGTCCCCACCCACCACCTTCCCTGCTTCAGCGAGGGAGAAACGAACGGAACGCCGAGCGGAACGGCGAGAAATTTAAAATCATGACGTCTTTAAAATTGCGATTCTGAAGGCAATTTTCATTATTTCTGGACCAGATTAGACTTGTAAGAATGCCAGATGTTTGACCTTTCTGAAAATGTAAATTATTAGTCGAAATTATGAGTACTTTTCACGATGCGAGAATTTAAAAACCAAAAATCGTTTTCTTGAGCCAAAAGTGACTTTTGTTTTAAAATCTTTAAAAAATATTAGAAATCGAAATGGAGATTTGAAATTGATATATTTTTACTCGAAATTCTCTGCTCTTTCCGATGGTGTGATTTGTTTTTTTTCTACGATGTCTGGATCGAGGAGAAAAAAGGGCAAAAAGATCAAAAAAAGGTCGAAATCGCATAAAACATTAAATAAATAAAAAAATAATTAGAATTTTGAAAATCGGTTTTCACGTGTCCCCTTCCCACCCCCCAGGGTCTCCGATTGCCAAATTTCGTAACTCTCCGACGCGCGGTCGCGAAACGTATAGTGTATAAGACACACACACACACACACACACAGACATTGCCTTTTATTATATAGATACTCCGTACGAAGAACGGGTATGTTGCTAATTATGCAATAAATCTGTTAGCATCATTCTCTTGGATCTAGGTTATATAGAAGAGCTTTTATTTCCGCCTATTTGTGTATCTGTAATTCTAAGCGATAAATTCTGATTGACTTATTTTGCTCTTATTTAGGCGTTCTGGTCTAAGCTTGTTACACTGAAGATAAAGTGTAAATCGATTAGTGTACCACGATATCCATTGATTTCTGAAACGAACATACTTTTTTTATCTTCGTATACGCCTACTTTATGTTGTAGCAGCTTATTGTTGTAGTATAGCTTTATTTTTTTATCCCAGAAAAACTCCCCGTACAATAAACAGGAACCTCCTTCCAATCCAAAAAGTTATAAAATCTCAAAATTGTTTGCGCCAAGTTTCCGCAGAATCTGAGCTATCATTGATTAATCACTGTTCTGTAACTAAGGCTGTAGGTAGTTCAACACTAAAGAAAATGGACGAAAAATGAAGTGTTTTCAATTTTTGAGATTCTAAATGAAATTTATCTTCAAGGTTTTAAGAAATATATGTTCCTTTCACCAGAACAATGAGCTTTAGTCATCAAAATCGGATGGTTGTAGCCCCTTCAACATTGAAATAAAAAAAGTCCGGACTGAAAATATTCGAAAGTGCACTTTTAAAGTTATTTTTTCTAGGGTGCTACCGCACCAATTAAAATTTTTGTTTTGCTTTTGTCAACTCTGTAGTAATATTACATAAAAAAGATCAAATCTACAGCAATCTTGGGGACTGAGACCCCTGAAAATCACGTATAATATACACATGCCGGCTACAAATTCAGAAATGACTATTTGGCGGCGATTCGGCGGGACGGAACTCTACCGCTTCCTAAAATACACACATTTGGCGACTTTATGAACGATGATTAGATTTTTGCCATAAGAACGAAATTCGTTTTTCCAAATTAAATAAAGTTAAATACATTATTGACTTATGAAAAACATAATTAGAATTCGGATTTTAAATTTTCGGATTCTCTTGATTGGAACTCAAACTGTCGGTTTTATATAAATTATTAAAATAGTTTAATGTATGGACTATATTGTTTAGCGGATAATAGCAAATTTTCTTAAAGCTGCTAATTGTCAAATTATATTTACGCGAAATATAAGCTAATTTGGTATTTCGACATATTTTTACATGTTGTCATCAAGAAAAGATCTTACATTAAACATAAAAAATTTCTATTATGCTAACTGCGTATAGTTCTAAACTTTCAGATATACGTTAATTTTTGGATTTCAGTCGAAACACACATAGAAGATATCTTGCTAACCGTGGAGGGGAAAAAAGTGTCTGACAAAAAATAACTGTCATTTGCAGAATTCGATATTTTTTCGAGAAAAATTCCATAATTTGAATTTTATTATACGAACTTGTATGCACTTTTTAATAAAAACATTATGGCTTTAAAAATCGTTTATTAATTTTCCAAAAAACAATTTATTTTCAGCCATCCCCAGGTATGCGTGCCTCTATATAAAGGACTATTAAATATGTTTGTATTTTCTTGGAATAGGCTTTCTGGGAAAATCGTTAAGCACCCCCCAATAACTATGTGAGAAATGGTCCATGAGTGTGAACGTTAGATCCATCTGTAGTAAAGTGACTATGCGCGATCAAATAAAAAGGATTGCAGCGCCCTTACTGAAGAATTTAAAAAGTTAGGATAACCGTGGTGCTTGAGGCAACACATATCTCAAGTTCAACTGGAAAGGGGGGGGGGGGGGGCAACAATTGCTAAAATAGACAGTGGCGTATTTTGAAATTCAATTTGGGAGGAGGAGATTTCAGTTTTAAATATCAATCTCAAGGCTAAAGGTTTACACGGTTAAGACTAAGTTAGAGGTTAGCTCGGGCCCAACCTGGTCCAAGGGCTCAGGCCCGATTTGGTCCATGAGCTCGGGCTTGGTCTATGGGCTTAGGCCCGACTTGGCCCACGGGCCAGACTCGAACCACGGTTTATTAAATTCAGGTTGCACAGGGTCAAAATAAACAAAAGAGCCAAAAATAGAATAAAATTGAAACAGGAAAATTTGAAATTACATATGAAAAAAGCATTTTCAATTAGCGAATTTTCAATTAGTCTAATTTATCCCATATTAAGTAATAAAAGTTTGCTCTGTACGGAGAACGCAGATGGGTAAATTAGAACCGAATATAGAAAAATTATAATTTCAGATAAAAAAAAAAATAAAGACTTGCATATTCGACGACATTCTGAAGTAACAAGAAAGATCAATCATGTATAAAACATTGATTATGAAACATTTTCCAACTGCAATGCAATTTTATTTAACATCTCTTTTATTTAACATGCGATACATTCAGCGATGATATTTTAAAAATTATCACAATACTACAATAATTTATTTTACTTAAAAACATGGAGGTAAAAGTATTTTCTAATTCCATGCTTAAAACTTCATCGAAAAACGCATTACTATAGAATCGTCTGCGTCTCTATGTAAAATCAATGAATCTTTCATTCATATCAGCTATATTGCAGACCCTAGAGCTAAATAATTTTGGTTTCAAGAAAATCAGCTGTTCTTATACAACTCATTTTACAACGTCCTTCCGAGAGGTTGGTGGTAGGGGAAGGAGGGTACGGTCTCTGTGGATGCCTCTACCACTGGGTTCCGGTCTAAATTGGGTGGCACTTCTCGGCCGTCCAAACAGTTACCTTACACCTTTCTGGTAGGTCGGACGGTCTGGGTCTTAATCAATAAACTCATCTTACAGCTTGATGTGTTCAGATTCTCCATACGTGAAAATTAGGCTTCGTTGTAGAAATAATCAAAGTTTGATGATCATTTAAACTCCAAAACATTGTAATTGTGTTGGCGCAGTATATAGATGAACAGAAAAAAATAAAAAATAAACAGGTTTTAGGATGGATACAACATTAAATATAAATTTAAAAGAACTTTAAAATCGCGATTTTGACACAAGATGGATGCCATATTTTATTTTGAAGTGTGTCACGGGATCACTTTATATAATATTAATGCAATTATTATTTAAATTTTTATTTAAAATTCTACCGAACATATTTTGCTGAACTATTTTTATATATTTTATAAGATAATTTGAATATTTCCTAAATTTTTCGAAGAAATTTGTGAATTTTAAATTCGCTTAAAAATTGTTTGAAAATTAGGTCCCATAGGGTTCAACGTATTTCATTTTTTAAACCCGGGCTCAATCCAAAACTAATTGGGTTATATTATTCATTTACATTCCCATGTGTCCCACAGACTGTTACAATAACATACTAAAATTTCATTTTGATAATGTCATTTCTACGGCAGTTATCGTGCGAACGGACAGACAGACAGACAGGCAGAATGAGAAAAAGTCATAAAAACTTTTTAACTGTGTTGTAAATTGTTAACAAGAAAGATCAATCATGCATAAAGCATTGATTATGAAACACTTTCCAACTTCAACGCAATTTTATTTTCACATCTCTAAAATGCGATATTTTCCTTGGTAATATTTTTAAAATTATCACAATTCTACATTTATTTGTTATATTTGAAAACTTAAAACTTCATCGAAAACAAATGAACCTTATTCAAATGACGTCATCGAAATATAAATCGCCTGGCTCTCTCTATAAAAGCAGCATTTCATTCATAACTTTTTCTATTCCTTTCATGTATCACAATACTATAATAATTTATTTCATTTAAAAACTTAAAACCATGGAGGTACAAGTGATTTAACTCTATACTTAAAACCTTATCGAAAAAACGTATGCTTCTCTATGTAAAATCAATGAATGTTTTATTCATATCAGCTATATTGCAGACTCCATGAGCTAAATAATTTTGCTTTAAAGAAATGCAGCAATTTTTATACAACTCATTCTAGATCTTTTAATGTTTATATTCTCCATAAGTGTAAATTAGGCTTCGTTGTAGAAATAATCAAACTTTGATGATTATTTAAACTCAAATATATTGTAATTGCGTTGTTTCAGTATGTAGATGCATAGAATTTAAGCAAACATAAAGCGGTTTTAGGAAGGATGCAACACTAAATATGAATTAACAAAAAAGATCAATCATGCATAAAGCATTGATTATGGCACTCTTTCCAACTTCAATGGAATTTTTTACAAACATCTCTCAAATATGATACATTCTTCGGTAATATTTTTAAAATTATCACAATACTACATTAATTTATTATATTTGGAAACTTCATCGAAGAAAATGAACTTCATTCAAATGACGGCATTGAAATATAAATTGCCTGGTTTAAACATCTCTAAAATTCGATATATTCCTCGGTAATATTTTCAAAATTATCATAACACTATAATAATTTATTATATTTGAAAAATTCATCGAAAATAAATGAACTTTATTCAAATGACGTCATCGAAATATAAATCGCCTTTATATTAAAGCAGCATTTCATTCATAATCATTTTTCCAATCGTTTAATTCATCACAATACTATAAAAATTTATTTTATTTAAAAATTTGAAGAATTGTTATAAACCATATTTATTTTAAATTGTGAAACCTTTCTCATATATAAAATAATTAAACTCTTGGAAAAAGATATTTATTATATAATATATCTCTTTTTTCTTTCTGGAGGATATAACGAGAATCTGAATTTAATTGAATTTGTCTTTCTCCCTATATTAAATAATTTTTATTTAAAAAACTATCTAACATATTTTACTGAAATTTTTTTTTATATATTTCATGGGACGATTTGAATATTTCCTAAAATTTTCGAAGCAATTTGTGAATTTTAAATTCGCTTAAAAAATGTTTGAAACATTAGGTCCCATAGGATTCAATGTATTTCATTTTTTCAATCAGGGTTCAATAAAAAACGAATTGGGGGATATTAATCATTTATTTTTCCATAGGTCCCACAGACCGTCTGGAAAACATACTGATAAAGCCATTTTTACGGTAGTTGTCGTGCTAACGGACGGGCGGACAGACAGACAGAATGAACAAAGTCATGAACACTTTCAACTATGTTGGAAAGTGTTAAAAAGGGCTTTAAAAATCACGATTTTGACACAAGATGGATGCCATATTTTAATTTGATCTGGGTCACGTGATCGCTTCATATAATGGTCGCTTTATCTCTTCATATAAAGGGTGTAATTATTATTTTTATTTTTATTTAATAGACTACTGAATATATATTGCTGAAATTTTTTTATTTATTAAGCGAATTTTAAATTCGCTTAGAAAATGTTTGAAATATTAGATCCCATAGGGTTCAATGTATTTCATTTATTCAACCCAGGTTCAATCCAAAACTAATTGGGGGATATTATTCATTTATATTCCCATAGGTCCCACAGACCATCTGAACAACATACTAAAATTTCATTTTGATAAAGTCATTTTTACGGTAGTTATCGTGCTAACGGACAGACAGACAAAATGAACAAAGTCATAAACACTTTTCAACTATTGTAAAGTGTTAAAAACTCACTTTATAGTAATGCTCATTCTTGATTTGTTCGGATTTTTCAAATTTAGGTTCTTTTTAACACTTTACAACATAGTTGATAAATGTTTATGACTTTGTTCATTCTGGCTGTCCGTTAGCACGATAACTACCATAAAAATAATTTTATCAAAATGAAATTTTAGTATGTTGTTGAGAAGGTCTATGGGACATATGGGAATGTAAATGATTAATATCACCCAATTAGTTTTGGATTGAACCCGTGTTGAAAGAATGAAATACATTGAACTCTATAAGACCTAATTTTTCAAGCATTTTTTAAGCGGATTTAAAATTCACAAATTGCTTCGAAAGTTTTAGGAAATATTCAAATTATCCCATAAAATATATAAAAAAGTTTCAGCAAAATATGTTTGGCAGTTTTTTAAATGAAAATTAAAATAATAATTACACCCATATTATATGAAGCGATCACTTGACCCACTTCAAAATAAAATATGGCATCCATCTTTTTTCCCGGAGTCAAAATCGTGATTTTTAATGTTCTTTTTAATTTATATTCAGTGTTGCATCCTTCCTAAAACTGCTTTATTTTAGGGTAATTTCTGTGCATCTATATTCTGCATCAATGCAATTACAATATTTTTGAGTTTAAATGATCATCAAACTTTAATTATTTCTACAACGAAGCCTAATTTTAACGTATGCAGAATGTAAACATGTCAAGCTGTAAGATGAATTGTATAAGAATTGCTGAATTTTTAACGCAAAATTATTTAGCTCTGGAGTCTGGAATATAGCTGATATGAATGAAATATTCATTGATTTTACATAGAGAAGCAGACGAATTTAACGAAGCAGACGACAGACACATTGCCTTTTTCGATGAATTTTAAGCATGGAGTTATAGAAAGTGCTTTTACATGGTTTTTAAGTAAAATATTCTGATAATTTTAAAAATATCACAGCTGAATGAAAGGAATGGAATAAAAGTATATGAATGAAATATTCACTACTTTTACATAGAGAGCCTGGCGATTTATATTTCGATGACCTCATTCGAATAAAGTTCATTTTTTTTCGATGAAGTTTTTAAGTTTTCAAATATAAAAAATTATTGTATTATTGTGATAATTTTTAAAATATCACTGCTGATTATATTATCGCATTTTAGAGATGTTTAAATAAAATTGCATTTCAGTTGGAATGTGTTTCATGATCAATGTTTTGTGCATGATTGATCTTTCTTGTTTATTTATTACTGTATGCATGAGTGTATGCAGGGTTTATTCAAGGGGATTGCTAAAATCGATTACATTCAAAATTTAGAGAATACTATCAAACTTTCATTTTTAAAGTTTTGAAATTAAGAAACAGAACTCTAGTTTAGAAATGCCTGTATTAGTTTGTGCTCCTCCCCCAATATATATAAAATCTAAGCTGTTCATTTAAATAAAATAAATAATAAGAAATATCCAATCGAGTCGGGTATTAAAGAATCTAAGAGAAAACAACAATTTTTTTTCCTTCATAGCGGAGAAGAAAAAAATTAGTATTTTCTTTAGTTTGGAGAAGTGATTGACAAAAAAAGAATGGAAAATTTATTTGAAGATAAAGCCAAACATTAAACACAAAAAAAATATATCAAGGACACATCAGGTTAAATACAAAGATGGCTAGATAGAAAGATTGAGAGTAATAAAATGGGAAGAAATAAAGAACAAAAATATTCGAGTGGAGTATAAAAAAAAATCGGACACATCAGGCATAAGAAGAAATTATCATATATTTAATTTTTTTTTCCCATCAATGAGAATAAGTAAAAGACCAAATTTCCGTTTTTAACACTTTACAACATAGTTGAAAAGTGTTTACGACTTTGTTCATTCTGTCTGTCTGTTTGTCTGTCTGTCTGTCTGCCCGTTAGCACGATAACTGCGTAAAAATGACTTTATTAAAATGAAATTTTAGTATGTTGTTCAGACGGTCTGTGGGACGCTATGCGAATATAAATGAATAATATCACCTAATTAGTTTTGAATTGAACCCGGGTTGAAAAAATGAAATACATTAAACGCTATGGGGCCTAATTTTTCAAACATTTTTGAAACGAATTTAAAATTCTCAAATTGCTTCGAAAGTTTTAGAAAATATTCAAATTGTCGCATAAAATATATAAAAAAAATTTCAGCAAAATATATTCAGTAGTTTTTAAAATAAAAATTAAAATAATAATTACACCCTTTATATGAAGAGATCACATGACAATTATAGGAATAGATCACGTGACCCACTTCAAAATAAAATATGGCATCCATCTTGTGTTAAACTCGTGCTTTTAAAGTTCTTTTTAATTCATATTTAGTGTTCTATCCGTCTAAAAAAGCTTTATTTTTGCTTAAATTCTGTGCATTTACATACTGAAAACATCTGATGTGGGCAACACATGACTTTCCTTATATATTGCAATGAATTTACTACTTTTACAGTTAAACAAAGTGTTATTCTTATAGTAGATACTTATATTCTTTCCAATATATTGAATCTTCTTCAATTAGTCGTCATTTTCATTGATATAGCGTCAATTTTATCCATTTGGCGAGATTTTCGTTAATTTGGCAACATTAAAAAATGTCGCCAAGTTGGCGACATTCCGCTATATTCGTCGCCAAAATCTCGTCAAGCGTTATGGACGAAGAAATAAGTTATTCTTACAACAGATAATTGACTATTGGCGTTCAAATACAAAAGTATTATTTAAAGTATCTTTTCTCATGACTGGAACGAGTTAGATTTATGAGAATGATGTCATCAAATTTATCGCATGATATTATATATATGAAAAGTAAACATGTTTCTCAACAGTTAATATTTTTTAATTTATGGGATTTTTTGATAAATTTATTTGAAAAATGTGCAATATCTCGAGAAAGGTTCATGCTAGCATTCTAAAAATTATGCCGATCGTTTTCTACGGAAAAATGACATAAGAAATGTCTATTTGCGTAACTTTATTAAAGATTTTGATACTTTGATAATTTTTTCGAAATTTTACTCAAAAATTTAGGGGGGGAGGG
This sequence comes from Amaurobius ferox, assembly GCA_951213105.1. Lineage (NCBI taxonomy): Eukaryota > Metazoa > Arthropoda > Arachnida > Araneae > Amaurobiidae > Amaurobius > Amaurobius ferox. The sequence goes on along the minus strand of OX578144.1, from coordinate 111,368,357 downwards.
TCTGAACATTCGATTGTGTTTCAAAACAATAGGCTTCCAGTATTCATGGATTGTGATTTGGGACCAAATTTCACATGAATCGCTTCATTCGTTTGTGAAATATCATCTCCACACACACACACACACACACACACAGACAGACAGACATCACCTCAAAAATATTCGATTCGTGATCAGGGATGCTTGAAACGTGCTCTCCCGTCGAAAACTCAAATTCGAATTTTTGACCCCGTCACAATACTTTTCTTATACATTATGTATATAAGGAAAGTAACAACGCAATTACAATATATTTGAGTTTAAATGATCGTCAAACTTTGATTATTTCTACAACGAAGCCTAATTTTCACTTATGGAAAATGTAAACACCAAAAGATGTAGAATGGGTTGTATAAGAATTGCTGCATTTCTTTAAAGCAAAATTATTTAGCTCATAGAGTCTGCAATACAGCTGATAGGAATGAAATATTCATTGATTTTACCTAGAGAAGAAGACGATTTTTTTCGGTGAAGTTTTAAGCATAGAGTTAAATTACTTGTACCTCCATGGTTTTAAGTTTTTAAATAAAATAAATTATTATAGTATAGTGATGAATGGAAAAACGTTTATGAATGTAATGCTGCTTTTATAGAGAGAGCCAGGCGATTTATACTTCGATGATGTCATTTGAATAAAGTTCATTTGTTTTCGATGAAGTTTTCAAATATAATAAATTATTGTAGTATTATGATAATTTAAAATTATTACCGAGGAATGTATCGCATTTTAGAGATGTTTGAACCAGGCAATTTATATTTCAATGCCATCATTTGAATGAAGTTCATTTTTTTCGATGAAGTTTTAAGTTTTCAAATATAATAAATTAATGTAGTATTGCGATAATTTTAAAAGTATTACTGAGGAATATATCGCATTTTAGAGATATTTAAATAAAATTGCGTTGAAGTTGTAAAGTGTTTCATAATCAATGCTTTATGCATAATTGATCTTTTTTTTTTTTTTTTTTTTTTTTTTTTTTTTTTTTTTTTTTTTTTTTGTTGTTGTTGTTGTTGTTGTTGTAAGAAAAGTAATAAACAAACACACCTGAAATAATTTTTAGAGATATCCAGCAAAAATACAGGAATAATGACACGGACGTTTATAGATGATTAGGAGAAACGAGAGATTTAAAACTGTAAGGGGATGAGAATAAGACAAATATTTTTTTATTAAATCGAGGTCATTTTAATTTAAACCCGTACAGACCTCTAGTCTCTAACTGGCTTTTGATCTTATCTTCTTCTACCGGCTTCAGGAACCGGGATTTTTCCAAATTTGGAGACTTCCGATCTTGCTGGAGAATTTTCGCCCTATTGCAGTGGCGCAGTAGCCGGAGTCCTTTTTTTAACACTTTACAACATAGTTGAAAAGTGTTTATGACTGTGTTCATTCTGTCTGTCTGTTAGCACGATAACTGCCGTAAAAATGACTTATCAAAATGAAATTTTAGTGTGTTTTTCAGACGGTCTGTGGGACCTATGGGAATATAAATAAATAATATCACCCAATAAGTTTTTTATTGAACCCGGGTTGAAAAAATGAAATACATTGAACCCTATGGGACCTAATTTTTCAAACATTTTTTAAGCAAATTTAAAATCACAAATTGCTTTGAAATTTTTAGGAGATATTCACATTATCCCATAAAATATATAAAAAAATTTTCAGTAAAATATGTTAGGTAGTTTTTTAATTAAAAATTATTTAATATAGGGAGAAAAACAAATTCAATTAAATTCTGTCTTTTGGGATATCCTCCAGAAAGAAAAAAGAGATATATTATATAATAAATATCTTTCCAAAAGTTTAATAATTTTGTATATGAGAGAGGCTTCACATTTTAAAATAAATTTGGTAAATAACAGTTTTTCAATTTTTTTTTTAATTTTATATAACTCTTCATGATATACTGATTTGATGGCATTTTTAATGCACTTTCCTACGTTCTAGAGAGTTAAAATTGGTACACAGCTTAAATTTGTTGAACATTTTATTCTACAAAAATTTGGTGGATCTTTAAATATAGATCCTACATTTTTTTCGAAATGGCCTGCAAATAATCCCAGTCCAGTTCTATAAATCATTGTTATAATATTGTTAAAAATTCTGATGTGGGCAGTGTAATGCCAGAAATGTAAAATATTAAAGATTTAGAAGGATTAAGAAATGATGGAGCAAGGAATGCGGGCGGAATAAATATCCCCACTCTAAGCACATTGGCGGTGACATACAGGTGGCCCCACGTCTTACATACCACGCCCCATGTCTACGCATCAGCCCTCAAGTTTACATACCAGCACGTAGACGTCCAACGGGAGGAAGGTATATATATGAGGTCAAGCTGAACCTTACGGATGAGATACAAAGATCCCTTGCTGACGCATCCTCCTCTCGCCCCCCCCCCACGCTTCAATACGCTTCCTCATCACATCAAAGTCAAAATTCAAAATCGTAATGACATCCGTCGTCTTTGGCAGGCCACCAGAAATCCCCTCATCAAAAACCGCCTTAACTACCTCAACAGGACTCTCCGCTGCGATATTGCAAAGTACAGCCAGAACAGATGGAAGGAATACATTGAGTCCCTCTCCCCCCAGGATAAAACCATTTGAAAAGACATCAAACGGGTGAGAAGGCCATTCGCGCGCTTGCCGCCTCTGTGCACCAACACGGGAATGGCTTTCTCAGACCTTGAAAAAGCTAATGCCATTGCGAACTGTTATGAAAAACAGTTCACATTGGACATCCCCAACAACGACTTTCAGGATAATATCAGCATCATTGTAAATGACTTTCTCCAGGCACCCCATCCCGACCCTGTCCCCCCTCCCCCCCCTCGAAATCTTCCAAATTATTCAAAAACTACAAAATAAAAAATCCCCGGGCATTGACAAAATTTCTAATAGGGCTCTTAAGTTTCTCCCCCTAAATATCATCTTCTTCATCACCCACCTGATAAATGCCGTACTAAACTATCGTCACTTCCCCTCAAACTGGAAAATGTCGATCATCGTGCCCATTCTCAAGCCTGGAGGCACCCCCTCCAACCCTGTCTCTTACCGCCCCATCTCCCTCCTCCCGGCTCTTAGCAAGATCACAGAGAGAGTCATTCAAACTAGACTCCTTAACTTCATAAACGAGAAGGATCTTTTCATTCCGGAGCAGTTCGGTTTCCGGCCGGCACACTCGACCACCCATCAGCTCCTTAGAGTAGTTGAATTCGTAGCAGAGGGGCTCCAAACCAAAACCCCGGCCGGGGCCATTATGTTGGATGTGGAAAAGGCGTTCGATAAAGCTTGGAACGTCGGAATAATTTATAAGCTCATCCAGATGGAAATCCCCCCCCCCCTCATAATAAACTCGTATCTAAATCAGCGTAATTTCCGGGTCAGAATCCTTAACACCCTCTCCGACATTAAACCCGTAAACGCAGGGGTCCCCCAAGGGTCCATCCTTGCCCCCCTCCTCTTCAACTGCTTCATTAATGACACCCCCCGGTCCCCCCATACCACCCTCTGCCTTTATGCTGACGATACTTGCATCCTCTCAAAAAATCGTAATCTCAACTTTCTTCACGCGCATCTTCAAAAGCATATTCACACCCTCGAAAAATACTACGAAAATTGGAAGATCAAAATAAACCCCTCCAAGTCGCAGGCCACATTCTTCTCCGGTGTCAGGTTCCCCCCTCCCCCCATTCTGATCAGCAATCAACCCGTCTGTTTCGGCCGCTCCGTCAAGTACCTCGGCGTCCATCTGGACAGCCGGCTTACTTGGCGCGAGCACCTCAGCTATGTTCTTAAAAAATCCAAGAAACTGGTAGGCACCCTTGGGCACCTCCTTTTCTCCAGCCACCTCGAAATTAAAAATAAACTCCTCCTGTACAAGTCCATCATCAACCCCATCCTCCTCTACGCTTGTCCTGTCTGGGGATTCGCATGCAAGACTAGCATTGCCAAACTCCAGACATAACAGAACCGCATCCTTAGGATCATTCGAAAAGACCCCCGGTACCTCCGGAATGATGTGATTCACCGGGATTTTAAAATTAAAACCATCAAAAAAGTCATCCGAAAGCATACCAAAAATTTTTTTCAAAACCTCCCCAGCATTAATAACGAAACCCTGTTTACCCTCCCAGACTACGACCCGAGGCTGCACAGGAAGCGTCCCCGGTCCATTCTTTTCGAACCGCCATGATTTACTCAAATTCATGCCTTCCACATCCGTATTTCTCATTAGTCTCTATTTGTATTCATTCTCTTTGCTCGGTTTGATCTCATGCATAACATGCTTAAACATTTAAACTTGTGCATCCACTCTTGACACACTCTCCCCCTTGTGGTTGCCCGTGCCTCTCATAGAGGGCGGCACCACCGCTCCTACAGCTCCCCTTCATTTTGAAGGTCTGGCCAATGGGCCTGTTCTGTTCTCATACTTCCATTGCTCAAATGATGTCATGTATCACACAATGCTCCCAAACTGGAGGTAAAAGCCAATGAGGCTAGGAACTCCGATAATTTGCACATCCTAGTTACGGGTCAAGAGAGTTGCTTGTTGCTCGGAGTTGGTGAGCAGTTGGAGTTCAGTCAGTCTGTTGGAGTTGAGCATGTATGTAGAGCAAGGCAGTATAGCAGTATTTTAGATGTATATGTGATGAGTTCGGAGAGCTCTGGTGTTGAAAAAGTAGATGGTGAAAAACCCGGCGATTATTCAAAGATGTGAAAGATATTATCTGGTACATTTTTAATTATATGAGGATTTATTCAAAGGTGGGTTTTTTTATGAAAAAGTTAATTAATGCATCCCACCCAGTGTTACAACCAAATGTAACTAGTCTGGCATTACATCTCGCTAGTTAATTAATTAAGTGTCTGAAGAAGAATGATAGAATTTGTAATATTAAAAATAATGATGTAACATTCATGATGTGTGTTAAATAAATTGAAGACTGTTCTAATTACCCTTATATCTTATTAGTGAATTTCTATAAGATTATTATATTACCTAATCATCCGTTATGCTGAAAATGGGTGGGTTTTGCGGCCACCAAAGCAATGTACTGACCCAAACTACTAATGGCTGTAGTTAATAAGTTAGATGATGTAGAGTTACCCTTCTTTAAGATAAGTAAATAACTAAATCAACACGGCACACAAAATAATTGGCACATTTGGTGCCGTGACCGGCACAGGCAGCGCATGTCTTTCCCTGCAGACTCATATCCACGTTCTCTTAATTTTTCAATAATAATTTGAGTTTACAAAATAACAGTCATAAGTATTTTAAATGACATTGAATTTGCACGTTAAACTTGAATTTGGTTCTCATTTGATAGCTGGACTTATTATTGTCAAAGGTGACGTAGTGAAAACGCGAAAAAACTAGAATATCTCAAGAACGGCTAGGCCTAGAGTAATGGGGTTAGTCTTATTCTTTTTGTTGTCAAAAATCACGTATAAAATAGGAATTTAATTGATATAATTGAGCACACGTAGTCTTTTATTTTTATATTTAACGATTTTTGCGGGCCATTTCGCAAAAATAGCCCGTTCCTTTTTTCCGAATCGTACTAGAATAACCTACAAATGATTTATATTTTGTATACTAAATTTTGTTAAATTTGGTATATAAATCACTTGTAGGTTATTGAAATATTATACACCAAATTTTGTTACATTTTTCCCATTAGTTTTTAGCTAGAGTGGATAAAGGCAATTTTTGCCGGCCATTTCGCAAAGAAGGCAGATTCTTTTATTACGAATCGTACTATAATCTAATGCACATCAGGGTTTCCCACAAAAAACATACCTACCAAATTTTATGAAATTCTGTCCATCAGTTTTTCAGTTAGAGTGGATGCAATATCCTCACAGAAACACACACAGATACACCCTTACACACACAGACGTCTTCCTAAAAATAGTTTTTTCGTGTTCTGGAAGTCCCAAAACGTGTAGATCCTTCGAAAATTCGAGTTCCGATCTTCGGCACGATTCCAATACTTTGAATACATACACATACACATATATTATCTGTGTATTATCTCTGTATCTAAATTCCGTGCCTACGCAATTACAATAATTGGGATTTTAAATGACCCCTAAACTTTTATTATTTCTTCAACGAAGCCTAATTTTAACTTATGCAGAATGCAAATATCTCAAGCGATTGTAAGGTGAGTTACATAAGAATTGCTGAATTTTTTTCACACAAAATTATTTGGCTCTGGAGTCTGGAATACAAGTTATATGAATGAAATATTCATTGATTTTGCATACAGAATCAGATGATTTATATTTCGATACAGTTTTAAATATTTAAGTATAATAAATTACTGTAGTAAGTACTGTGATAATGTAAAAGATATCACCACTGAATGTATCACATTTTAGAAATTTTTAAATGAAATTGCATTTCAGTTGGAAAGTATTTCATAATTAATGTTTATGCATGATTGATCTTTCTTGTTAATTCTTAGTTTGTAAAAACTCCTTATTCGTTATTTCTTTTTATTATTATTATTATTATATAATAATAAAAGGGGTTGTTTTTCTAGTTCAAGGACTTCAGAACGATAAACTGAATGGGGATTTAGTGGAGTTTTTTTTATGGCATGTATGTTTAGGAAGTATTTTGAAACTTTTCATATTTTATGGGGGGGGGGGGGGGTTGAATCCCCTAATCCGATCCCGGTCAGTATCATCTTACTGTGGTCCATAATATGGGGCTAATTTATCGCTCTGGACTAATTTCACTTGGTTGAAGACTATTTCTGAATTCGATAAATAACACTATTTATGCCCATTATTATGAAGTAGGGTCCACCTGTAATTTCGACGAAAATCCTGGTTGTCGCCTAGAGTTGAACAGCCACACTTTATCGCCTTCTTGGAATCGCCCAGCTTGGAGAATGGACATCTTCTCTTTGTATGGTCTCTCTCTCTACAACTGCAGCACCCTGGTCGACTTGCAAGCGAGCAGGACGATTTCTTGAATCCATCGTCATTTTATTTCTAGAGCATCTCTTTTAGTTCGGCTTTCAACTCGGAATCTACGGTTCTCAGCTCTTGTTTCATCGCTTCTTGACCGGTTTTCATTTTTTCATGTCCGGCTATCATCTCTTTGTATCCGGAGGCAATAGATTTCATGTCTTCTATCAGTCTTGTCCAACCTTCATCTGTTCCTTCATTTCCTTCAAGAAAATCATAATAGTAACTTCAAATTGTTCCTCCATCTTTCTAGACCAGTTTTGTTGAAACGCATCCTCTCAGACCATGGGTATACTCTCAGAATGAGTCCGAATTTCTAGATAAACGCTTTTATTTAAATGCACCAAAAACAGGAACAATATACAGGAAATAGCTTGATAAGTATCTTACAAGATCATTAAACAACAATTAGATACAATGAAGCAGCAATTAAATGCTCAACTAATTTACAGAACAGCGAAATCTGTTTTCAAACCAGTGATCTATCGCACAGTTCAACTTATCTCGTATTTTGTCAACTCTGTCCAAATGAACGATGACATTCTTAGTACTCTCTATAGAAATCTCCGGAAAGAGGGAGGTATCGAAACGAGTGAATATTTCTCAAAAGTTTCATCGGGCTCGGAAACTCGACAAAAATTGCCATGTTGGTTATATTTCGCGAAATCTGGCACCCATGTCAGAAAATAGTAACCAAGACCTGGTAACCCTACTTCCGTATAATACGGATGGTTACCTGCAAAGGTTGTTTTAACTTGGAGATAGGCAATATGCCACAAAAGCATTTAATTTATTCGTAACAACATGTATCACATATCCGAATTTCAAAAAATCTGATGTGAACAACACATGACTTTCCTTATATAATGCGATGAATTTACTACTTTTACTGTAAAAAAAATCGGTTATTGATACTTATATTCTTTCCAAGAATTGAATTTTCGACAACTAGTCCTCATTGTTATTGATTTAGCATCATTTTTATCCATTTGGCGAGATTTTCGTTAATTTAGCAACATTTAAAAAGTCGTCAAGTTGGCGACACTCCGCCAAGTTCGTCACCAAAATCTCGCCAAGCGTTATGGACGGAGAAATAAGTTATTCTTATAGCAGGTAAATGACTATTGGTGTTCAAATGCAAAATTATCACTCAAAGTATCTTTTCTCATGAATGGAACGAGCTAGATCCACGAAAATGATGCCACCAAATTTATCGCATGATATTACTCGTACATATGAAAAGTGAACATGTTTCTCAGCAGATAATTTTTTGTTTTAATTTATGAGATTTTTTGATAAATTTCTTTGAAAAATGTGCAAGATCTTGAGAACGGTTCGTGCTAGCGTTCTAAAGTTTATGCCAATCGTTTTCTAAGGAAAAATTACATAAGAAATGTCTATTTGCGTAACTTTATTAAAGGTTTTGATTTTTTGATGCTTTTTTCAAAATTTCACTCGAAAATTTAGGGGGTTCTGAACATTCGATTACGTTTAAAAACAATAGGCTTCCAGAATTCATGGATTGTGATTTTTGTACCAAATTTCATTCGAATCGCTCCATTCGTTCGTGAGATATTGTCTCTACAGACTCATTGACACAACCACCCACACACATACTTTCACACACACACACACACAGAGAGAGAGAGATCACCTCAAAAAGGTTTGATTCGTGAACAGGGATGCTTGAAACGTGCTCTTCCGTCGAAAACTCGAATTCGAATTTTCGACCCCGTCACAATACTTTCCTTATACATTATGTATATAAGGAAAGTAAAAAAAAAATCTGTTCAGTTTTAGAGCAGTTATCATGGGACAAAGCATGCAGACAGATAGACAGAAAACAGCAAATCGCGACTAGTAAAAATTGTCACTTCCCTCCCTCTCTTCAAGATAAAAGTCGAAAACTTACTCATTCCGTTCACTGGCTTCAATAAAAAAAACACCTTCATAGGAATAAATTACGAGTTCACACCGAGCTCTAAATATATCTAATCAATCAGCTTTGTTCTAAATTTAACCCGCATACGATGCCTCTGTTGCAGTTATATTCCGATCAAAAAGAATAGTCGGAAAATATTTTCATTTCGAATGCCGAATAATCAATATGTTACCGTAGTGACAGTTTGAGCATTAAAAAGCCTGAAAAGAACTTGACACATTTCAATGTAAACATGTTTACGTGTTTCTGGATTGAATGCTGGCGCTAACGTGTGGTTGAAAAGGGAAAAAAGTTGTTGAAAAATATGTTATAGTTTCTGGAGACTATTTCGATGATTAAAGAGAGAATGTTTTCACATTTGCGAGTGCTCTTGAAATGAGAGTACTCTAATGATTGTATTCCAGATATTCGTGAGTATATAGAAGGAAGCAGGTAAGTGATTACGACAGCGTTTTCTTAACTGGTGTTCCGCCCGTGAGAAACGAATACGGGTTCGACGATAAATTTTTAAAATTAAAAAAGGAAAAAAAAACCCATAATATTTTGACCCTATAAAAAGCTACATTTGCCTAAAATATGTTGAAAGATTAATTCAATAAAGATTATAAATGTTTAAAAATGATCATTATTGTAATGCAATGAATAAATTGTTTGCTTTAATGACAATAAATGAGCCCACTCCTGGAGATGAACTTTTGTTTTCATTTGACTAACCGTCCTGCTTTCACGAGGGTTTAGGGCTGCAAAAATCATTTATTGTAATCAGAAAAAAAAACATTTATTGTAATCAGAAAAAAAAACATTTATTGTAACCGCAATTTATTGTAACTGCAAAAAACATTTATAGTGTATGTAACGAGATGTACTTTGTAGCAAGTGAACGTATAGCCTCTGAACCAACGAAAATATCTATTGGATATACATCAATGTGTCAATTGTGTAAATATAGAGGGTTCCTAGTAAATTCTATGCATCATTTGAGTAGTTCCTAGTATCATGCACCAGTTGAGTGATTCCTAGTAAAGTCCATGTACTGCAATAACTAAAATGGCTGAAATATTTACCCAATGGCTAAAATATTTAACAAATATCCATGTAAAAGAACAGATTTATTAGATTTTATCCACAATTCACCATTTAATTCACGCATTAGCTTCAAAGTGAAATTCAGTCCCATGACTTACAAATGGAATTTCAATTACACGTAACTTTATGAATACAAATAATATCAAATACATTTTTCACCTAATTATGGAAATATAAAAAGGGAAGAACATTCACCATCGGAAGAGATTCCAGTAAATTTTTAATAAAAAAACAAGCAAATCTGCATAGCAGCTCAGCTTCTATGCTTTGAATTCTAGAACATGTCAACTAATTGTCACCCAAGCCGCCTTTGCTACCTCAGTCTGAAACTATATTTAGGAGGGGTTGCTCAAGCAACGATAATTCCACTCAAAATGTTTTTTACATCACTAAAAGACTCTGTGAAGAAGAGGGTGGAGTTACCCCAATGAGGAAGGAATTTTGAAAGTTTGCAAAAAGTGGGAATTTTCAGTCATTATATTTTGCATTGGAAAAGAAATGTGTATGACCCAAAATTAATATTTATTTTTTACATTCGGAATTGTAAATGGCTAAAGCAAAAAAAAATTGAGAGAGATTTGTTAGCTCCAAGAAAAATATTTAATTTATGTGACATTCTTATTATATATATATATATATAATATCCAAAAGGAAGAAGAAATTATGATGCTAAAAATGCAAAAAGTATTTCATAAAATTGCTCTTTATAGTTGCTAATTTCAAAAAACACAATACATGACAAAATTGCAAAGAAAGAAGAGGCAATTGCCTTCATATTGGCAAAAAAGTTGGGGAAAGAGCGATTATGAACTCTTCTTAGTCCCGATTATAGCTAGCTACCAGGTCATGGCACACTCTCGGACGCCAGCATATGAATTAGCAAATGCCCCGAATTGGCGTCATAAAATCGGACATTAGCCAAATATGGAGCCACAAGAAATCTATAGAAATTTGGACAAAACATGAAATTAACCTATTAAAAACCCTATATACAACACACCACCTACATACACAACCATCATCAAGACATCAACAACTTCATTTCCTTTTAATCTGCCACCATATGTCCACTTTCCGAAATTCAAACTTATTTGTTAAATGGTTTCCTCTTTTACCCTAGTTGCCATTTACAAAATTGCAGTTCTTACCCTGGCAAAAATCCTAATTTACCATAATCACATAATATATATATATATATATATATATATAATGTCTTTCTATGTTCTTCTTGCTCATTTAATATGTTTTATACATTTCCTTATTTTATCTTTTGTAGTAATGCTGCGTAATATTCCGGTTGTTTCGAGTAAAATTCCTTTACGTGACGTAATACGAATTTTCTTGGGTACTGCTGCAACATTGCCTGCCTGATTAGGCAATAATATTTTTTTATTCTATCGCATTCAAAAGTAATTAGATTATTATTTCTGTATAATTGATTTAAAATTATATTTCTGTACATACTGATATGTATATTCGAATTCCATTGAATAAGAATGTTGTATTCAAAATTAAAATCGTTTCTTTTATCATATATTGTGAAATGTCTAGCAGTATTTTCATTTTCTATTATATTGAGGTCAAGGAATTGTAATATATCCGGATTTTTCTTTCATTTTTAATTAAATAAAGATATTTTGGATAAAAATCTTAAATACACTATATCGCTATTAATGTGGGCATTGGTTTAACAAATAAGTTTGAATTTCGGAAAGTGGACCTATGGTGGCAGATTAAGAGGAAATGAAGTTGTTGATGTCTTGATGATGGTTGTGTATGTAGGTGGTGTGTTGTATATAGGGCTTTTATAGGTTAATTTCCTGTTTTGTCCAAATTTCTATAGATTTCTTGTGGCTTCATGCTTGTCTTTTGTCCGATTTTATGACGGCCATTCGGGGCATTTGCTAATTCATATGCTGACTTCCGAGAGTGTACTATGGTCTGGTAGCTAGCTATAATCGGGACTAAGAAGAGTTCACAATCGCTCTTCCGCCAACTTTTTTGGCAATATGAAGGTAATTGCCTCTTCTTTCTTTGCAATTTTGTCATATATATATATATATATATATATATATATATATATATATATACATAAATATATATAAATCGGAAAATAAGATGCATTTATATTAATGTTTTGAATTTTATTTTCGCTAAAAAATTGTAACTTTTGCCAGTTTTGAAACTACGATTTGAGCGCCCTTATAATGGTGTATAGTGGCATTCCCGTTTATCCAGTTTTTCTATGAATTACTTGTTTAGTAAGAATTTTCATCTTTGCTTTATGTTCATATTCTGAATTGCTTATACGGGTTGTTCATATTCTGAATTGCTTATACGGGTTGTTCATATTCTGAATTGCTTATACGGGTTGTTCATATTCTGAATTGCTTGTCCGGTCCCCTACTCTGACTCACTGGACGGGTCTGGGAGTATTACTGTGAACGTTCGTACTGCCTCTGTGGTTGTATTCCGACTTACTCACTCCGGTGCTTCTAGATAATTTAAGCTGTTGAGGTTGATCGTGTATACACGTGGTGAAAGAAGAAGGATTCATGCCACATGGTAATACAAATTTTCTTAATGTTTCCCATCTTCATTTTTTCATTTTTTGATGCCTGTAGTCTGAGTTTGAGTATTTATAGTAATATACTATTGCTCAATTTGAAACAGGCATTTGTTTGGGTTAATTAGAACTAAATACTCAGACGTGAAGAGGAATTTTATTCTGACTAATCATCGAATTTTGGCGGGTGCTGTTCTTTTCTCTTATCGGCATTATGGCCGTGATTTTGCTTTTATGATGTTAATATTACTTGATTTTTTTATTATTGCATTTTCTAATATATATTCAACATAACATTCTTAAAAAATCCTTCAATTATCCTAATGGAGACCATAATATTTATAATTCCTTTAACAATTCTAAAAATAAATAAAAAAGAACTAAAAGAGCAAGTAAATATAATAAAAAATTGTCCTCATTATCTGAACTAAAAAATGCCATCCTACAGCAACATGCAAATTTTAAAATTACGTTTGATTGAAAACAATGTAAAAACTGGATTTTTGCAATTAAATATGGTATATAACCTTTTTATAGCTACTGCATTTGATAACATTCATTTTAAACATTTCTTCCATGATTTGCTCATTACCAGAAGTAAAAATCTTAAAGTTTATTTATATGTCACTGATTTAAATTTTAATGACGAATCAAAACAATATACTAAAATAAACGAATATTGTACCTTGAATTTCACTAATTTTGTCTTAAGTAATCTGAAGATAAATAATTTTTTACTTTCCCTGCAATACATGATAATGTATAGGGAAAGTATTCCAATCATGCCGAAAATTACAACTCGAGTTTTCGACGAATCTACACGTTTCAAGACCTTTAGAATGCGAAAAAACTATTTTTAGCGTGACGTCTGTGTGTCTGTCTGTCTGTGCAATGTATGTATCCACTCTAACAAAAAAACTAATGCACCCAATTTCATAAAATTTGGAATGTAAGTCACTTGGGTGGGACCCTGGTGCTGATTAGTTTTTGGTAGGATTCGTAAAAACAGAACCCGCCTTTTTTTTGTGAAATGGCCCTTAAAAATTTCATGTATCCACTCTAGCTAAACTACTCATTGACCAAATTTCACAAAATTTGGTAGATAGGTTACTTGTAGGATGATCTGGTGATGATTACAATTTGGTACGATTCGGAAAAGAACAACCTGCCTTTTTTTACGAAATGGCCCGCAAAAATTGTCAAAATCTAAAATAAAAGAACTACGTATGCTCAAATATATCCATTAAATACTTGTTTTATACGTAATTTTTAACGAAGAAAAGAATAAGACCAACTGCATTACACTAGGACTAGCCGTTCTCGAGACATTTTAGTTTTTTCGTATTTTCTCTACGCCACCTTTGAAAATAAGTTCAGTTACCAAATGAAAACGAAAATTGAATTAAAAGCGAATTAACTTTGAATAAAATAAAGAGAACGTGGATATAAGTCTGCAGGGAAAGCCATGTGCTGCCCACATCAGATTTTTAAAATCGGTTTCCAATTACTTTCCAGTCAAACATGTAAATCCTAAAATTGCATATAAATATGATAAACCGCTAGGACGTTATATTTTCAATTATAATCAAATTGCCAAATCAATAGATATTAATCAAAATTATGATTTGGATAAAGAGTCATACTGCCACTGTCATTTAGATAAATACAAAGACTTCGTAGATAAACACCATGGGCATGTTATAACGGGAAATCTAAATATTATTAATTATAATGCACTGGGATGACTGATGTTACTTGGTACTAAGTACCGTATACCTAATAAATTTAAACATAAATTAATTTGTAAAGATTTATTTCTTGACTTAAATAAATTTATCTATGAAATCAGTTATAAATATCAAATCCCTGTAGATGCCTTCAAACCCGGGAGTATCTTAATAGAGAAATACTTAAATCACTATATATATAATCAAAAAATTAATAAATCATATAAACTTACTTCAATTAAAAAGGATATTAAAGAAATTCAAAATGATTTTGTCATTACATATGTCGATAAGGCAAGTAGTAACTACTCAATCATTTGTAAATATTACTATATAAGTACCCTCCAGTCACACTTAATAATCAAATCTATAATTTACATAATACTAATCTTAAAATCTTATCCAATAGAATATCAGCCAAATATAAGGAAATCCATCTAAAAATAGTTGTAATAACATTCCATATATTGTTTTAGTACCCAAGTTTCATAAATCCCCTGTTGCTTTTCGAACTATTACTAGTGGCCATAATTCTTGCATTACTAATGCTGGGAAATTATTATTAAAAATATTACATGAAGTATCCTTGTCAGATGAAATTTCTAATAATTGTCATATTGTGAAAGACAGTTTTGAATTAGTTAAGAAATTAAAAACTCTTACTAATATTCATAGCATTTATACTTATGATTTCAAAGATTTGTTTAATAATATTGATATAGAATATAGATGATCTGTACAGAATTATTTTAGGAATTTTTGAAAAATATAATATCAACCTGAAATATTCAAATTTTCTTTTTAAAAAATTACTTAATTTCACTCTATGAGAATTATATTCAACATGGTGGTACTGTTTTTAAACAACAGTTTGGTATCCCACAAAGGCGGTGTGCCTCATCATTGTTAGCTAATCTGTATTTATTCTTCTATGAAAAGAACATTAATCCAAGCTTGCATAATATGCACATATTTAGATATTTAGATGACATATTATGTGTATCCCCTAATAATATCCCTATAGTATTTAACTTTTATCCTAATAATTTACAATTAAATGCAAGTAATAATGACTCTAATGTTGCAAACTTTTTGGATTTAAATTTGAATTTACAAAATTGTAATATGGTTATAAACTTGTATGATAAAAGACAAGATTTTAAATCTAATACATCAAAAATTCAACATTTTGACTCTTGTTTGCATATATCTGTTTTCAGAAATATTATAATAAACCAGGCTCTTAGAATCAATAAAATTTGTGATGAAAATTATAAATTAACATATTTTATGGAATTATTGAGTACAGCGACTAATAATGCATCTCCTCCCAAGTTCTTTATTAAAATTATCAACTCAGTGTATCAAATTCCACTCGATAACATCCAAGAAATCTTTCCCAATTATAGTGGCTAACATATATATATATATATATATATAATATTAAAACACCGTGAAATACTACTCCCCCCGGCCATTTTTTGGTATATTGTTTCCATCCATACCTCTTTTCTTTTTGAATATATATATATATATATATATATATATATATATATATATATATATATATATATATATATATATATATATATATATATATATATAATTATTTATTAATTATATAAATAAATAAAAATGAAAAATAATAAAATAAGTTAGAAAAATAAAAAAAATCGGAAAATAAGATGCATTAATAATACCGTTTTGAATTTTATTTTCGCTAAAAAAATTGTAACTTTTGCCAGTTTTGAAACTACGATTTGAGCTCCCTTATAATGGTGCATAATGGCATTCTCGTTTATCCAGTTTTTCTATGAATTACTTGTTTAGTAAGAATTTTATCTTTGCTTCATGTTCATATTCTGAATTGCTTGTCAGGTCTCCAACTCTGACTCACTGGACGGGTCTGGGAGTATTACAGTGAACGTTCGTACTGCCTCCCTGGTTGTGTTTCGACTTGTTCTTTCCGGTGCTTCTAGATATTTAAACTGTTTACGTTGATCGCGTATACACTTGGTGAAAGAAGAAGGGTTCATGCCACACGGTAATACATATTTTCTTAATGTTTCCTATCTTCACTTTTACATTTTTTGATGCCTGTAATCTGAGTTTGAGTATTTACAGTAATGTTCTATTGCTCAATCTGAAACAGGCACTTGTTTGGGTTAATTAGAATTAAATACTCAGACCTGAAGAATTTAATTCTGACTAATCATCGAATTTGGGCGGTGCTGTTCTTTTCTTTTATCGGCATTCTGGCCGTGATTTTGTTTCTATGGTGATGTTAATATTACTTGAATTTTTTTTATTATTACATTTTTCTAATATATATATATATATATATATATATATATATATATATATATATATAACAAAAATTAATTCCACAAATAAATTGTAATTTAATTTGTAAATATTTGAAATGTAAAATCACTTCGAACGATATAATACTCATTACAAAGTGATTCACTCATTCATGTTCAGTTAATATTGAACGATAATAAGGAATCTATATTAGTCCCAATAACATTTTAATAATTTTGTGACTTAATAGTTTTTTGACTTGTGACTTAATAGCTTTTAATAGTTTTTTAATATTATTAGCGCATTTTCAGAAACATCTTTGTAATTTCAAATTTTCAAAACTGTTATTTCAATAGATGTTACCTTTAAACTAATACAAAGATTTAATAGATTTATCTAAAGGGCAATCGATCATTAAGGTTTAAACTGCTTGATGGATAGGATTAGCCAGAGCACGTAAGAAACGTGTCAAATTGTTTCTTCCCATCAGTGTCTAAAGCTTCCAAAATTCCGAGATTTATTTACACTTCTCAAAATTTCCGGGTTTTTTGCAACTCTATTTTCAATACGATAGGCGATCATTACAGGCCTCTTTTTTTTTATCAATCAAAGAACATGGTGCTTTATCAGAGTGACTGAATTTTTAGTTTAGAACATTTTTTCCCACAAAGAGAAGAATTTTTTATTTCAGAAAAAATACCCATACTCTAAAACCCCTAACAATTACGAGATTAGTAAATCCTTTTCTAGAAATCCGATCTGTTGTAGATAGAGCAAAAACCGATAGGCTCTTTTTGTTTCAACTTGGAATAACCTGTTAGAGACTACATTGCTAAAACTCTTCAATGAACTTTTTTGACATTCTTCTAAAACTTTTAAATGACATTCTCATAACAATGGCTAGAGAAATAATGCTTCAAAATAAACATTCATTCATTCTGGGAAACCGCCATGTTCTTTGTTTAATAAGAAGGAGGTCTGAAAATGATCGTCTGACGAATTGAAAAGAACAGACGATATTTCTGATATATCTTTGAGGTTACATTAGTACCTCAAAGATATATCAGAAATACCAGAATCAGATATATCAGAAACCATCTAACTGAAAAAAAAAAATCCACTATTTCAATTTTTCGGTACAATATATGATTTTAACATTTGACGTGAGCAACTTTTTGGTCAACTTGTATTATGAACTTTCCATCTGTCCGTCAATAATGTTGTTAATTCGCGTTATCATGACCGTTGCAGCACAGTAAGTGAAGTTTGTAACAAATTTCAAATACACATTTGGGTATTCCGCATTCATATCAACTCTAGTGCATAACGATTAAGCTATGTCGTTGGCATGGATTTTATTGTATTACTTTTTAGTAAAAGAAAAATATAAGAATGCCAACAGTTTTGACAGAAAATACAATAAAGAGAAGCTCCTAGAGAGTAGGTGTCAAGGAAAGAGAACCCTTTTTTTAACACTTTACAACAAAGTTGAAAAGTGTTTAGGACTTTGTTCATTCATTCTGTCTGTCTGTCCGTTAGCACGATAACTGCCGTAAAAATGACTTAATCAAAATTAAATTTTAGTATGTTGTTCAGACGGTCTGTAGGACCTATGGGAATATAAATGAATAATATCACCCAATTAGTTTTGGATTGAACGCGGGTTGAAAAAATGAAATACATTGAGCCCTATGGGACCTAATTTTTCAAACATTTTTTAAGCGGATTTAAAATTGACAAATTGCTTCGAAAATTTTAGGTAATATTCAAATTGTTTCATAAAATATATAAAAAAATTCATAGAAATATATTCAGTAGTTTTTAAATAAAAATTAAAATAATAATTACACCTCTTATATGAAGCGATCACGTGACCATGATATGAAAAGATCACAGGACCCACTTCAAAATGATATATGGCATCCATCTTGTCTCAAAATCGTGATTTTTTAAGTTCTTTTTAATTCTAATTGAGTGTTGTATCCGTCCTAAAATCACTTTATTTTTGCTTAAATTCTGTGCATCTACATACCGAAACAACGCAATTACAACATATTTGAGTTTATATGGTCATCCAAATTTGATTATTTCTACAACGAAGCCTATTTTTCACTTATGTGAAATGTAAATAGCAAAATATGTAGAATGAGTTGTATTAGAATTGCTGTATTTCTTTAACACAAAATTATTTAGCCCATGTAGTCTGCATAGCTGATATGAATGAAATATTCATTGATTTTACAAAGAGAAGGGCGATTTTTTTCGATGAAGTTTTAAGCATAGAGTTTAATTACTTGTAGCTCCATGGTCTTAATTTTTAAATAAAATAAATTATTATAGTATTGTGATGAATGAAATGAATGGGAAAATATTATGAATGGAATGCTGTTTTTATAGAGAGATCCAGGCGTGTTATTTTTTCTATGGCGTCATTTGAATGAATTTCAGTTGTTTTCGATGAAGTTTTCAAATATAATAAATTATCGTAGTATTATGATAGTTTTAAAAATATTACCGAAGAATGTATCGCATTTTAAAGATGTTTAAACCAGGCAATTTATATTTCAATGCCGCCATTTGAATGAAGTTCATTTTTTTCGATGAATGTTTAAGTTTTCAAATATAATAATTTAATGTAGTATTGTAATAAGTTTTAAAATATTACTGAGGAATGTATTGCATTTTAGACTTGTTTAAATAAAATTGCATTGAAGTTGGAAAGTGTTTCATAATCAATGCTTTAAGCATGATTGATCTTTCTTGTTAATAGTTCTTCAAGTTTGTGAAAGATTTCACATTTCTATGATGACCATTTTGAAGATAATAAACTGACAAGCAAATTATTAATTAGCAGATGAAATTAAAGGATAGTCCACTTTTAAGGATGGTCGTGGAATATTAACGGTATTGTGAAAATCTTTCTATTTAGTAATACTAAATTCATGGCAAAGATCTGTAGTTTATAGGATTTGATATCAGAAAAAAAATTTGACACACAACTTGATTGGTTTCAATAAAGCATAATTCGTTAAGTTAAATAAAGGCTGCTCTTAGAACAAGAGTTTATAACCGATGGGGGAGTGCGATGATTCTGGAGAGATTTAGTGTTTCCCTCATAAACACACCCTGCTCTGGTTGGAAAGAAGGAGTAGACGAACTCCTTCTTTCCAACCAGTCACAGAGTTTTATTTATTAATATGTGCAACCAGTGATCGAACTGAACAGTTTCCCAAGAAGCACATCTCAAATTAAGAAATGCTTTCTTTCGACCCAGATCGTCCGGTCTACTCGACGATGTAAGGTATCTATTTGGACGGCCGAGGCAGTGTCTGCCAATTTAAACCGAAACCCAGTGGGGTGTGACGTCCACAGAGACCAAACCCTCCTCCCCCTATCACCAACTTCTCGAAAGGACTTTCAGATCCACATATTTATGTCCGTACTCTGTGTGAACACGGGTATAGTTTGGGCAGAACAGCGAATCGAAATCGGGTCATCCGAGTGCAATCGTCACTTCTGATAGGTGAAGCCAGTGCACTAACTTGTGACGTCTCGGGTTTTTCCCAGATCGCAATCGGTGCCTCTGCTATTTGCTTCCCTTTTATTAACACTTTACAACGTCGTTGAAAAGTGCTTATGACTCTGTTTATTCTGTCTGTCCTTTCGCTCGATAACTGCCGTAAAAATGACTTTATCAAAATGAAATTATGTTGTTGAGACGATCTGTGGGACACATGGAAATGTAAATAAATAATATCATCCAATTAGTTTTGGATTGAACCCGGGTTTGAAAAATGAAATACTTTGAACTATGTGAGACCTAATTTTTCAAACATTTTTTAAGCGAATTTAAAATTCGCAAAATTGCTTCGAAAATTTTAGGAAATATTCAAATTATCCTATAAAGTATATAAAACAAAATTCAGCAAAATATGTTTGGTAGTTTTTTAGATGAAAATTAAAATAATAATTACACCCATATTATATGAAGAGATCACGTGACCCACTTCAAAAAAAATATGGCATCCATCTTTTTTCCCAGAGTCAAAATCCTGATTTTTAAAGTTCTTTTTTATTTATATTTAGTGTCCGTCCTAAAACCGCTTTATTTCTTTCTGTGGATCCATATTCTGCGCCAACGCAGTTACAATATTTTTGGGTTTAAATGATCATCAAACTTCGATTATTTCTACAACGAAGCCTAACTTTAATGAATGTAAACAAGTGATTGTAAGGTGAGTTGTATAAGAATTGCTGAATTTTTTCACGTAAAATTATTTAACTCTGGAGACCAGAATAAAAGTGTATGAATGAAATACTCACAGCCTTTACATAGAGAGCCAGACAATTTATCTTTCGTTGACGTCATTTGAATAAAGTTTGAATGAAGTTTTAAGCATGGAGTTAGAACGTACTTTTACCTGCATGGTTTTAATTTCCCTAGTAAAATAATTTATTGTAGTTCTGTGATAATTCAAATAATATCGTCGTTGAATGTATCGTTTTTTAGAGATGTTTAAATAAAATTAGAGTTGGATAGTGTTTTATAATCAATGTTTTATGCATTATTGATCTTTCTTGTATGTATATTTAGTGTTGCATCTGTCCTAAAACTGTTTTATTATCTGTGTTTCTAAATTCTGTGCTTAAGCAATTACAGTATTTTGATTATTTCTACAACGAAGTCTAATTTTAACGTATGCAAAATGTAAACAAAACAAGCGACTGTAAGATGAGTTATATACGAATTGCTGAATTTTTTGCAGTAAATTTTCTGCCCTATCCGCGCTTTGTTAACTTTCGCGGCACACATATTTCGCCGAAATTCTGCTCAAACTGTTGCGAAATATTTTCTTATAGATAAAATGCTATGCTTAGATTATATTAAAACTAAATTTAATACCCAATAAAACATAGAATATATGTTTTATTTTAATTTAAAATATTTTTGGTGCTGCCATCTGTTGTCGCAATTTAATGCATGCCAACTATTTTTATTTTTTAATGAACATTTTTAAATGTCTATTCCTTCTAATACGCTATTAAATACAACAACAGATCATATATAATGCCATAATCACGAAAACGTAATTGAACTTGGACTTGAAGACAAAGGAACTTGAAGACAAAACTGCAGTCCTCAGTGATGTACATTCAGATCCCTTATCAAATTTATAGAATGATAAATTACCTTTCCGTGATTGTGGCATTATTATATATGATCTGTTGTTGTATTTAACACTGTATTAGAAGGAATAGTTATTTAAAAATGTTCATTAAAAAATAAAAATAATCGGTATAAATTAAATTACGACAACAGATGGCAGCACCAAAAATATTTTGAATTAAAATAAAAAATATATTCTATGTTTTTTGGGGCATTAAATTTAGTTTTAATATAATCTAAGCATTGCATTTTATCTTTTAGAAAATATTTCGCAACTGTTTGAACAGAATTTCGGCGAAATATGTGTGCCGCAAAAGTTAACAAAGCGCGGATAGGGCAGAAAATTTACTGACGCTCACCCTAAACTCTGGAGTCTGGAATATAGGTGATATGAATGGAATATTCATTGATTTTACTTAGGGAAGCAAGCGATTTTATTGCATTGTCTTTTTTGATAAAGTTTTAAGTTGTAAGATGATATACTATGATAATTGTAAAAACTACTACTACTAAAACTACTACTATTGTACTATGATAATTTTAAAAATATCACCGCTGAATATATTGCATTTTAGAGATGTTTAAATGAACTTGCATTTCAGTTGAAAGTGTTTCATAATCAATGCTTTATACATGATTAACCTTTCTTGTTTCTTCATTCGATGTAAATGAATAAAAAATTTTTAGTAAAACAATAATATTCATTAAATGTATAAGTTTAAAACTTTCAATACTTACAAATCATAGAAAAAATAAAGCCATACGTAAGGAAATGCTGTATTTATTTTTGCTCACAAATATTCCGTTAATTTACATTAAATTGGATGATTTAGAAAATTAATATCGCTGTAAGTTTCCTTAAAATAAAATTTATAATTACGCAAATTCACTCTAGGGGCAAAGATGAATGGCTTTCATTCAGTTAGTAATGCTTTGATATATGTTTAAAAATAACCCTGGGTATTTTTTAATCAGGCATTTTATTTAAATAATTTTTCAGTACATTCACTTACAGCTAAAATATACTGAAACTAAAATGATTACGGAATACTGTATTTCTCTTCATCCTTTTTCTTTGAATATCATAAGATAATCAGAAAAAATAAACCCAGGATTTAACTTTCAATATGCTTTCTCTTTTGCCGAATTATTTCTTGTAAATTGTAAAATGATTTAGAATTAAGATAAAATACTAGTTGAATGTCATTCATTAACCTATGCACTATAACCTGTAGAAGTTCAGGTTTTCTAATATGCCACATCATAAATTCTTTTTTTCACTACTACACATTAATAATATAAACACTTTGATTTATCTGTCTGTTTATCTATCTGTTTATCTCTGGGGCGAAAATTTTAGCGACGATTTTGGCGAGATATCGCCAACTTGGTGACTTTTTAATGTTGCAAAATTGAAGAAAATGTCCCCAAATCGATAAAAATGACGCCAAATTGATAAAAATGACGTCAAATCAATGAAATTAATTGTGTTTTGAAAGGGCGATAGTATTGCAATAATGTTTCAGCAGCGTTTGTCTGTCAGTCCAACTGTCCCACTTGGCGACAATTTTGGCAAATGTTTTAAAATGTCTCAAAATTGAACAAAATATCACAAAAGTTAACGAAACTGTCACCAAATCGATGAAAATTCAATATCTTGGAAAGAATATGACTCTACTATAAGAAAAAGCCATTTCTCTGTTCATCCATCCGTGACGTTTGGCGATAAACTTGGCGAAGAATTTTGCGGGATGTCGCAAATGTCGCCAAATGGGAGGTAATATTTCGGAAATTTTCAATTCCGTTATATGACGGGCATGCCTCCTAGTTAAAAAATAGTAAACAATTTTACTTAAATATAAAATTTGTAATACAAGGGCTTTACAAATTTAATAAAGCTGTGTAATAGAACTTTTTGGCATTAACATTTCATTTATTATTCCATTGGATTGAAGAAGTAAGAAATGTTAAATTAGCATTGTGTTATTAAGATAACATTAACAAATATATTGAAATATTCAATGATAACTTGAAACTGTAAGTTAGTTCTTTTCTTTGTTTCAAGTAATTTTAACAATTTTCAATAACATAATAATAGTTTATTCCCTACATTTGAAAAAATGTGCACAACATAAACAAAAATGACTTCTTAACCCATTATTTTTAATTTCAGCATGACATAACAAAAAATCTGATGTGGGCAGCACATGACTTTCCTTATATAATGCAATGAATTTACTACTTTTACAGTAAAAAAATAGGTTTTTCTTATAGTAGATACTTATATTCTTTCCAAGATATTGAAGTTTCGTCCATTAGTCGTCATTTTTATTGATTGAGCGGCATTTTTATCAATTTGGCAACATTTAAAAAAGTCGCCAAGTTGGCGACATTCCGCCAAATTCGTCGCCAAAATCTTGCCAAGCGTTATGGACGGAGAAATAAGTTATTATTATAGCAGATCATGACTATTGGCGTTCAAATACAAAAGTATTACTCAAAGTATCTTTTCTCATGATTGAAACGAGCTAGATCCACGAGAATGATGTCACCAAATTTATCGCATGATATTACATATGAAAAGTGAACATGTTTGTGTTTCTCAACAGTTTATTTTTTTTTCAATTTATGGGATTTTTTGATAAATTTATTTGAAAAATATGCAATATCTCGAGAACGGTTCATGCTAGCGTTCTAAAGTTTATGTCAATCGTTTTCTAAGGAAAAATTACATAATAAATGACTCTTTGCGTAACTTTATTAAAGGTTTTAATTTTTTGATGATTTTTTGAAAATTTCACTCGAAAATTTATGGGGTTCTAGATATTTGATTGCGTATAAAAATTGCGCTTCCAGTGTTCATGGATTGATTGAATGAAGACCCTGACCACACGACCAACCCGAAGGTTTATGGTAGCTTAATGTGTGGCCGGGAGAGATTATGGAGAGTGTTCATGGATTGTAATTTTTGTACCAAATTTCTTTCGAATCGGTCCGTTCGTTCGTCAATTATCGTCTCCACAGGCTCACTGACACACACACAGATGCTTTCACACACACACACAGATGCTTTCACACACACACACACACAGATGCTTTCACACACACACACACACACACACACAGACACACACAGACATCATCTCAAAAACGTCTGATTCGTGTTTAGGGATGCTTGAAACGTGCTCTCCCGTCGAAAACTCGAATTCGAATTTTCGACCCCATCACAATACTTTCCTTGTACATTATATGGATATAAGGAAAGTAATAATCAAAAATATACATGCAATATATCAAAATACTAAATCTTTTATATGTAATTCCTTACTTGTCAAACGGTTAAAAATATTCTATTTGATGTATATGAAATATTACGTTTTGCAGTATTATTTTGCTTTCATAACTTTAGTGTAGCATTTTTATTGCTACAATTTCTTACTATAGATAATATTTAAAAAAAAAATGAAATTTTTTATCTATATAAGTAAAATTGAAAATAAATCTATTTTGTTTATCTCATCATCATGGGAGAACAACAGCTGCATCGAATGTCATGAAAAATTTGTGGGTATCCTTGGAATAGTTCCACTTAAAATTTTGTCCATGTTTTGAATTTCTAGGACTAGAGGTTGTCAAGATATGAATAAAAATCGCACACCCCCTTCCATAGAAATAGCATTATGCAGATGATATATTTTCCGCAAATTTATTAAGAGAATTATATCATGTTGCTTAACAACGCAATTAATATGTTTATAAGGCAGACGATTATTATTAAATTTTTAACGATTTAAATAATAAAGAAATTGATATAAAAGAAAATTTTATAAATAATTAGAATTTCAATTTTGACTAGATTACATCAATTACAGCTTTCGAGTTTAAATATTCCGGGGATTATTGATGTTTTCAGTTTCATACCTCATATGTTACCTCATATGTTTTATTTTGGCAAAAATTTTTCAAACTCATAATGTGTTTAGCCAATTCATTCATATATTGCGTTTAGCCAATTAATTCATATATAGCGTTTAGCCAATTAACTCATGTATTGTGCTTAGCCAAATGTTGAAACAGAATAAAAGTGATACGGGTATATCATATGATACCATTTTAGCATTTTCATTTTAGTATATATTGATCCAATTTTATATATATTTTATAATTTGTTTGCAAACGGAACCAGGATGTTTTATTCTTCAGATCTGCTTGTGAAGATAATTTTGTATAGAAAACACGGGAAGGAGAATTAAATTTAAGAGAATTAAGTGAAATAAGAAGAGAATTAAATAAAATATTTTAATGGATTGTTTCGAATAATAATGTCATTTAGAGTATTGCAGGAATGTGCACATATTTTAAATCATAAGCAACGTCGGGTACATCTGCTATTACCTGTATAAATAAAATTGTATAAATTTGTGCATCTATCTGTCTGTCTGTTTATTATCTTAGCACGGTAGAACTTACCTATTTTCTTTTTGTTAGAATTATTATAAAATTTCAAAAATAAAGACAATACTCGTATTAAAACTTCAATGCAAATTCTGAATTTTCAGTTTCTTATGCTATATACTGTCAGTAAGAAGAACGGACATGCTGCTAGCCTTTTATGAAATATCACAAAACTAACAACATTAAAATTATTTTAACATATTTGCAGCAAAATGAATGATTTATGACAGCAAATTAAGTACACTAGGCAAATGCAATGAATGACAAAAGTTAACCTGATAAAATTACATTTAAACACTGAATGATTTTAAATTCTTAGTAATTATTTAAGAAAGCTTAATTTCTCAAGTGTCTAGGTAGTTCTTCTAATGGCACAACAATAAAACGTTAAATCTAGCCAAGAAAGCTTTGCTGACGTTATATTAGCAACAAAACAATTTGGAATCCAATTAGCTTTAATTGGGAAGAAATTTAGACAAGAAGGGATAATATAATTTAAATATTTTGAATGGCATATATTTAAAATAATACGTATTTTTAATGACATGAGAAGAAACAAAAAATTGTAAGCACTTACTTTTAAGGAACATGGAACATCCACACTCTGTAGAACAATAGTTATTTATATCCAATGTATCACGATAAAAGTAATAAGGGATTTATTTCCATGATTTGATACAGATTTTGCATAAGAAATTAAACAAAACAAAATTTAACATAAAATAATCGTGTTTAAAGACAAAAGTCCGTTGACCGTTACATTCACGAGCCAGCTACTCGATGACGTTCTTCTTTGCGTAGGCTAGTGGGGAGAATTTTCCAAAAAAGAATGTCAGGGGATATTTGAGCTTGAAATTCGAAGGCCAGCTTTGGGCCTACGGATCATGATGCTACCGCTATGGTTTATGCTATCGGGGGTATCTGTGCAATCCCCGTGCCTTAACCTTATCTTGTTTTCAATGATATCTTGTTTTCAATGTCTTTTCGAGTTTGTAACGGTAAGCCGCGGGTTCGAACTACACCGCAGAGCAGCAATCGCTAGACATTAATCAACTAAAAGAAGATCACTTTAAAGTGAGATGCGAACATGTCGTTCACACTCAGAGGAGATGTGCATCGGCGTACTAAGGCTCTTGGAAAAGGGGATCGATGGCCGAATGTGGGGGTGCAGTGTTCAATTTCGTTTACCAATATAGACCCTATGGAAAGCTTACTCAGTTGTTGAGCCAATAGGGTATATGATCCCTCCCCCTGCCTACGCTATTGGAGATGTGAATGTTAAATAATGTTAAGATAATTGTTAGATAGAATGTTAAGATAAATATTACTGACTTCGAAGAGTGTTCGACAAAATGGAGAAACATTTGTAGGCTACCTTTCGATAGTAGGTCGTCTTTGTCGAATACCCGCATTTCCTAAATTGTTTCGTTTGGAACTAACACAGTGTATGATTGATCGATATTTTACATTAACTAGACTAGAGAAGACTTGAGAAGGAACTAATTAAAAATAACGCTATTGCCTGTAACTGTTGTTTTGGGGGTAATAGAGGTGGGCAGTCTTTACTTTAAAATCCCAGAAAATAAAATAATGCATTATTAAAAAATGTTTTCTGTTAACCTTTTGCTTACGGGTGGGACAGCGCCCATCCCAAACGAAGAACCTCTCAAAAAGAGAGGTGTTTGGCATACCTTATCCCAAACAGTTCGATCCTACTTTGCAGGCATTGGCGTCCCTGGACGCCAGTGCCTGTAAAGGGAGATCGAACTGCTTGGAATAGGGTATGTCAAACACCTGTCTTTTTGAGAGGTTCTTCGTTTGGGATGCACGCTGTCCCACCCGTAAGCAAAAGGTTAAAATGCGAAGATATACACACAACTTTTTGCCAAACAATAGATTTGTAGTTATACTTATTTCACCGCATCCGAAAAATAAGATCAAATATCCTAAAAAATACAAATTTCGAGATATTTAAATAAAATGAATTTGAAGGAATTGTGCTACGGATTCGGTTCAAACACCGCTGACAAGAACTTTCTTCAGTGTTTTCGATGGTGTAAGATGGAAACTCTGTGATAATAGTTTTTGTCGCTAAGGGTGAAAATTGCTATTATGTCGCTAATTTGTGTGAAAATCGCTCAAAATCGTGCTAAAATATAAAATAACTACAAAACTGATTTGAATTTTAAAAACTCTTAAAGAGGCGTATTTTTCCGGGTCTTGAAGTAGTGCTGTACCAAATTTCGTTGCTGTCCGACGCTTATATTTTCCGCTACAGATCACATACATACACAGACAAACACATTCTTTTGTTATGTTAGGTATGGTAATTGGTAAACGAAATCCAGCACGTTAAACTCCCACCACTATGACTACTACCATTCGGTTGTCGAGCACCTCCTTCCCAAGATCCCTCTCTACGTCTATGGTGATTTGTATTTGTTTACTTTCAGAATTCCTATTTTGTTTCGTTTTAAGTTAACATTACACCGACAATAACAATTTCCTGACCACTATTTAATTGGGATTTTTAGTCAGTGACCATTTAGCATTTTAATCGTACTATGCACTGTTTTCTTTTCTATTCTCTGTAACGATGCTGTTGCTAGGCAACCTCCACTCGTAAACAACCTTGTTTTTCCAAAAGAGAGTCAAATTTCCCTTGTGATCTCAAAACATTTTCCCTGTACTTTTCTTTCGCATCTTTCTGCTCTTTTTCCCCTATTCCTCTGCTTATAAAGCTGTTCATTTTCTTCCGGAAATTTTTATGTCATGCTTTTCACGTTGAAGGTGTTGTAGGTTTTCTTGTGTCTGGAAACGAGGAAAATATTTTAAAGGAAGAAAAACATTTATAATGATATCGAAAATGTTCTTGACGTATTGGAAAAAAGTAAAACAATTCTTGATGCTGATAAATAAATAACAGTGAAAATATGAACTGATAAAAGAAATATGTTAAATTATTCATCAGGAAATATCTGAAATGAGAATCTCTATTCGACTTTCTCATACTGCTACGAATATGTAAAAAAAAAAAAAAATTACTGTGCTTTTCCCTTTCACAAATTGAATACGTAGCGCTGAATACATAACGGACCTTTGTTCTATTGAAAGAGAGAACACCTTTACAGGCAACCATTCTTATTACGTAAATGCAGGGTTATTATATTTTGAATTTCGGGGTGCGGTTGCCAGATTAGGCGGTTTATCGTCAACTTGACGACTTTATGAATGTTCTTGAACTTTCTCGAAGTAATTAATATTATTGAAGATACGAGCCCCTTCTGGAAGTTTCTACGGAGAGTATTTAAAACCACCTTATCGCCACTTTTCCATATTCGATAAATATTGACTGCCAGTATTGGGCCAACAGTAGATTGCTAATAGTGGTCGTATATTGTTCTTGTTTACGTTTATTAGTGCATTTAAATAAAAGGGTTAGTTACCCAGAAACTTTGACTCATTCTTGCATCATGAAAGTACACCCAAGGATCCAAAGGATACATCGAAACAATGCATTCATATTGAATATTGCTTGGAAGTTCGTTATATAGGGTTACAAAAACGCGTTATACTTTTATTTCCTTTAGTTTCGTTATTTCATAATTCTCATCTTTACTAATCACCTATTATCATTTCACGGTATTGTGACCAATCACTTGTTTCCAGCCAGGCCAAGTTACCATAATAATAATCGCTTAAGGCAAAGGGGAGAGGAAGATTATAGGATTCATTTCAACTAAAAAAGAGTTGGAACCTTGTCCTAACTGAATGGTTAGAGCAATGGCTGACCCGTTCGAAGATCCGCTGTTCCATTCTCAGATGGAACAATGAGACATTTTCAGCTTATTATCAGTAGTATGAGAAATAAATAAGTGGTATATTTTTTATCAAACTCCTTCGCAAGCTATTATTTAAAAAAAATTTATAAAAATTCTTTGAAGCAATTTTTTTTTCATACTTACTATATGCTGCCAAACCGATCAATTGAATGCATTTGACTGATTTATTTATCTATTACTTTCCTTATATACATAATGTATAAGGAAAGTATTGTGACGGGGTCGAAAATTCGAATTCGAGTTTTCGACGGGAGAGCACGTTTCAAGCATCCCTGATCACGAATCAAACATTTTTGAAGTGATGTGTGTGTGTGTCAGTGGATCTGTGGAGACGATAACTGACGAACGAATGGACCGATTTGAACCAAATTTGGTACAAAAACCACAATCCGCAAACACTGGAAGCCTATTGTTTTTATACGTAATCGAATGTTTAGAACCCCCCTAAATTTTCGAATAAAATTTTGAAAAAATCGTCAAAAAATCAGAATCATTAATAAAGTTACGCAAATAGACATTTCTTATGTAATTTTCCATTAGAAAACGATTGACATACATTTTAGAACGCTAACATGAACCGTTCTCGAGATATTGCACATTTTTCAAAAAAATTGTCAAAAAGTTATATAAAATAAAACAAAAAAATTTCCTATTGAGAAACTTAGATGAAAAAAAATACTTTGAGTAATACTTTTGTATTTGAACGCCAATAGTCATTTATCTGCTGTAAGAACAACTTATTTCTCCGTCCATAGCGCTTGGCGAGATTTTGGCGACGAATTTAGCGGAATGTCGCCAACTTGGCGACTTTTTGAAATGTTGCCAAATTACCGAAAATCTCGTCAAATGGATAAAAATGACGCCAAATCAATGAATTTGACGACTAATTGTCGAAAATTCAATATCTTGGAAAGAATATTAGTATCTACTGTAAGAAAAACCTATTTTTAGTGTAAAAGCAGTAAATTCATTACATTATATAAGGAAAGTCATGTGTTGCCCACATCAGATTTTTTTAATACATAATTACATTTCCATCCATAACTCAATTCTAACATTTCCCCGCATACATTATAATACCGCGATTGTTCTGGAATTTATTGCTTCCCATGGGAGATAATGGTATGAAAATCTTAACATGTTGAAAAATTCGTATTCTAAACATGCAAATTGCAAAAATTGTATCCAGTTACAGTTTTGCACAATGTATTCATACATATTTCTAGCGTTACGAACGTTTTTTTTACTTTCCCTACAACACATTATAATGTAAAGGGAAAGTATTGGAATCATGTCGAAAATCGCAACACGAGTTTCCGACGGATCTACACCTTTTGAGAACTCGAAAAATTACTTTTAGCATAACATGTGTGTGTTTGTCTGCGCAATGTATGAATCCACTCTACCTGAAAAACTAATGGACCAAATTTAACGATATCTAGTAGATAAGTCACGTGTGGGCCTAGTGTTGATTTGATTTTGGTTCAATTCGGAAAAAAACAAAGAAAAAAGATGAACTAGCATGTTTTGAGAAATGGCCCGCAAAATTCGTATTTATTTACTTTAGCTGAAAAACTAATAGACCAAATTTTACAAAATTTTGTGGACAAGTCACTTGTGGGTTACCCTGGTGTTGATCAGATTTTAGTATGATTCGGAGAAAAGAATTAGCCTTATTTTCCGAAATGGCCCCCCAAAATCGTCAAAATCTAAAATAAAAGACTGCGCATGCTCAAATATGTACATTAAATGCTTGTTTTATACATAATTTTTGACAATTCAAAGATTAAGACCAACCTCATTACTCCAGGACTAGCTGTTCTCGAGATACTTTAGTTTTCTTGCCACCACGCCTTATAGAAAATACGCCCAGTTACCAAATGAAACCGAAAATTATATTAAAACTGCAAATTCAGCGTAATTTCAAGTAATTATGCGTGTTATTTTCTGCAATTAAACTCAATTTAAGGAATTTTGAAGCAAATAAAAAGAAAATGAATGAGTCTGTAGGGAAAATCATGTGCTGCCCACATCATATTTATTTCTGAAAAATAGAGCTTGAGATGCTAATATTTCTAAACTTAAAAGATTACTTCAAATGAAATTGTCCTGAAGAATAACTGAATAGATTTATAATAACTGAAACCTTAGCTGTTTCATCGCATATCCCTTTCTCTCCACCACCACTCTCCGCCACAATCGTGATCGAAGAGTGGTGGTGTTTCGGATTTGAATGAAATTCGTTACGTGCTTCCCGAAAACGTTATTGGAAATATTAAAATATTGAAGTTATTTTTGTATATTTGTTAATACACACACCTGCTAGTGAATTAGAAACCCAGGTTCAGTATTTTGTTGGACCGCCTTTAGCCCGAATTACGACACGTATGCGGTAAAGGATTCCACAAGGTGCTGGGAGTGCATTTAAGTCAAAAGAATACCAGGCGGTGAACAAGCACATCGTGAGCTTCTGTATAGTTGATGGTAGAAAAAATTGTTGTCGGACGTGTCTTTCCAACATGTCCCAAACGTTATCGATAGGGTTTTAATCTGGTCATGCTCCTTCAACCACTATTGCACGGTTCCTGCGCGGTGAATTATCGTCTATGAAAGACACATCGGTTGTAGGGTAAAAATACTCCATTGCAGGGTGGACGTGATCGTTAAGAATGTTCTTCAATGGGAGTGTCTTCTATATTTTGGGGGGCGTCCCGTATAGGCGGGTTTTTTGATTATGAACTTGGGCTTCGCAAATTATGTAGCCTGGACAAAATTCTATATGAATTTGATTTACGTAGGACTTAAATTGCCAATTCCCATAGAAGTTCACAAAAATTGTGGCTTATAGCAATATTTTTACTGGCGTTGCAGACATCGGCTATTTCATGCTGACGAACGCATAATAAGTGTTTAGCTGGTACCATTGATGCTGGTATCTAAAATGTGAAGTATTTTCCATATTCTTGGGAACGCCCCTTATAGTCGGGTATTGTGTTTTATCAAGTGTAAATGGTTTACATTTTTATGTATTACGTTCAGAGATGCAAGCGTTCAAAGTGTTTACATTTTTTAATGCTCTGATTTTTGCCGGATACGCCGACCAGAGGCATTATTCACGTTCACAATAAATGTTTTGTCTGTAGTCAAAAGTGATGTGCCGATCAACCAGTTTTTAACACTTTCCAACATAGTTGAAAAGTGTTTATGACTTTATTCATTCTATCTGTCTGTCTGTCTGTCTGTGTCCGTTTGCACGATAACTGCTGCAAAAATGACTTTATCAAAATGAAATTTTAATATGTTGTTGAGCCGGTCTGTGGGACATATGGGAATGTAAATAAATAATATCACCCAATAAGTTTTGGATTGAACCCGGGTTGAAAAAGTGAAATACATTGAACTATGTGGGACCTAATTTTTCAAACATTTTTTAAGCTAATTTAAAATTCACAAATTGTTTCGAAAATTTTAGGAAATATTCAAATTATCCCATAAGAATATGTAAGGAAAATTTCAGCAAAATAAGTTCGGTAGTTTTTTTAAATAAAAATTAAAATAATAATTACACCCATATTATATGAAGAGATCACGTAACCCACTTCAAAACAAAATAGATCATTCATCTTTTTTTCTGGTGTAAAAATCATGATTTTTAAAGTTCTTTTAAATTTATATTTAATGTTGCATTCGTCTTAAAACTGCTTTATTTTTTGCGTATTTTCTGTGCATCTGTATTCTGTACCAACGCAATTACAATATTTTTTAGATTAAATGATCATCAAACTTTGATTATTTCTACAACGAAGCCTAATTTTAATGGATGCAGAATGTAAACAAGTGATTGTAAGATGAGTTGTTTAAGAACTGCTAGATTTTTTTAACTCAAAATTACTTACCTCTGGAGTCTGGAATAAAAATGATATGAATGAAGTATTTATTGCTTTTACATAGAGAGTCAGACGATTTATATTTCGATGACGCCATTTGAATAAAGTTCATTTTTTTTTTCACTGAAGTTTTCAAATATAATAAATTATTGTAGTACTGTGATAATTTAAAATATTTCAACTCTGAATGTATCGCATTTTAGAGATGTTTAAATGAAATTGCATTTCAGTTGGAAAGTGTTTCATAATCAATGCTTTATACATGACTGATCTTTCTTGTTTATTGCTAATTTATTTTTTGCATGTATTTCAGGCTACAACAAAAATCCTCCGTTTCATCTTTATTCTATTATGAAAAGGCGTCACTAATTACCGGGAAAATGCTGCCACTGACGCCTCCACCAAGCTTAATAATATGGACAGGTAAAGTCATATACATACAAGCTAAATTGTATTGCAATGACTATGAATGTATATATTTTCAATATAGAATCCCTCCTTTGGGACTCTGCTTTCATAGAATGAAAATTTTTGTTCCAATTTGTCATTTAGTTTTTGTTGAAATTTGTGGACATACAAGAAATAACGTAACAATGTATAAGGGATTACCATACTTATCATCGATGTTCTATATTAGCCGAAAAATTATGGAGTTATTTAAATAATATAAAAAATCTGATGTGGGCAACAAATGACTTTCCTTATATAATGCAATGAGTTTACAACTTTTACAGTAAAAAAATAGGTTTTTCTAATAGTAAATACTTATATTCTTTCCAAGATATTGAATTTTCGCCTATTAGTCGTCATTTTCATTGATTTAGCGTCATTTTTATCCATTTGGCGAGATTTTCGTTAATTTGGCAACATTTTTAAAAAGTCGCCAAGTTGACGACATGCCGCCAAATTCGTCACCGAAATCTCGCCAAACGTTATGGACGGAGAAATAAGTTATTCTTACATCAGATAAATGACTATTGGCGTTCAAAGACAAAAATATTACTCAAAGTATCTTTTCTCATGAATGGAACGAGCTAGATCCACGATAATAGTGTCACCCAATTTATCTCATGATATTACATATGAAAAGTAAACATGTTTCTCAACAGTTAATTTTTTTTTTTAATTTTATATGACTTTCTGATAATTTTTTTGAAAAATATGCAATATCTCGAGAACGGTTCGAGTTAGCGTTCTAAAATTTATGTCAATCGCTTTCTAATAAAAAATTACTTAAGAAGTGTCTATTTGCGTAACTTTATTAGAGGTTTTGTTTTTTGACGATTTCTTCAAAATTTCACTCGAAAATTTAGGGGGTTCTGAACATTCGATTGCGTATAAAAACAATAGGCTTCCAGTGTTTACGGATTGTGATTTTTGTACCAAATTTCGTTCGAATCGGCCATTCGTTCGTCAGTTATCGTCTCCACAGACTCACTGACACACGCACAGACACACACACACACACACACACACACACACACACACACACACACACACACACACACACACACACACACAGAGAGACATCATTTCAAAAATGTTCGATTAGTGATGAGGGATGCTTGAAACGTGCTCTCCCGTCGAAAACTCGAATTCGAATTTTCAACCCCGTCACAATACTTTCCTTATACATTATTGTATATAAGGAAAGTAATAATAGTTGGCAAACATTTTTGATACAATATTTTTACTAAAAGAGAGAGAGAGTTATGTTATCTCTATTTGAAGTAAGTCAACTATTTTGTATAAGTCAACTATTAAATTTATAGATGTTAATATTATTACTTTCCTTATATACATAATGTATAAGGAAAGTATTGTGACGGGGTCGAAAATTCGAATTCGAGTTTTCGACGGGAGAGCACGTTTCAAGCATCCCTGATCACGAATCAAACATTTTTGAAGTGATGTCTGTCTGTGAAAGTATGTGTGTGTGTGTGTGTCAGTGGATCTGTGGAGATGATAACTGACGAACGAATGGACCGATTCGAACGAAATTTGGTACAAAAATCACAATCCGTAAACACTGGAAGCCTATTGTTTTTAAACGTAATCGAAAGTTCAGAACCTCTCTAAATTTTCGAGTGAAATTTTGAAAAAATCGTCAAAAAATTAAAACTGCTAATAAAGTTACGCAAATAGACATTTCTTATGTAATTTTTCATTAGAAAACGATTAACATAAAATTTAGAACGCTAACATGAACCGTTTTCGAGATATTTTACATTTTTTAAAAAAAATGTCAAAAAGTCATATAAAATAAAAAAAATATATTTCCTATTGAGAAACATGTTCACTTTTCATATGTAATACCATGCGATAAATTGGTTGACATCATTCTCGTGGATCTAGCTCGTTCCATTCATGAGAAAAGATACTTCGAGTAATACTTTTGTATTTGAACGACAAAAGTCATTTATCTGTTATAAGAATAACTTATTTCTCCGTCAGTAAAGCTTGGCGAGATTTTGGAGACGAATTTGACGGAATGTCGCCAACTTGGCGACTTTTTGAAATGTTGTCAAATTAATGAAAATCTCGCCAAATGGATTAAAATGAGGCTAAATCATTGAAAATGACGACTCATTGTCGAAAATTCAATATCTTGGAAAGAATATAAGTATCTATTATAAGAATAACCTATCTTTTTACTGTAAAAGTAGTAAATTCATTACATTATATAAGGAAAGTCATGTGTTACCCACATCAGATTTTTATTTAAGCCTTTGAGATCCAATATAATCATGTCATCCTACTCACTTAATGGATAGATCATAAACTGGATAGTTTGTAGATCCGTGCTTCAAATCCCAGTTGAGATGTTGAGTTCTTTACAGTCGTGCCTGACCAACTTAATCCAGATCAGAAGTACGAGGATGTCTTCTGTCAAGCGGGAGATCCGCGGATCGATTATCTTCGGTAGGAAAACAAATAGTTTATTATAATGGAGTACGAGCAATTCAAACTTCCAGATTGTGATTCTAGATGACTGCGGTTTGAACAATACTAAGAATGTATTTTTTTTTTTTAAATTCCCTACGATTTATAGCAGCTATCTTAAAAATTCACTATTATTACAAAGCACGGGATGCTAGCCTGCATAAAAAGGAAAAAATGAGGGTCTCAATTAGTAAAATACTTTCGAATGAAGGATAAGGGAAACTAGAACAACGTAAATAAGCACAAATGACACAATAATGCAAGAAACAACTGTTTCACAAATCCAAAGCCCAAAAGAGGAACGAGCGCGCGCCCATTCCTCTTTTGGGCTCCTCTTTATTGATCCTCGCGCCCATTCCTCTTTGTTGATCCTCTTGCAGTGACGAAGGGGGATCCAGCGTATTCTCGAAACAGCTGTATGCTGCATTATTATATTATTTGTGGCAATTTACGTTGCTCTAGTTTCCCCTAATAAGAGTGTCGTTCAGATCGCATGTTTCACTTCGATCTGAAATCTAAAAGAGGCGAATGTAGGGTCCACTTTTAATAATGGTATAAGAATTTCGTCATAGCAGGTTAATGGATAGAGCAGCAGCGTTCGGTTAGTTCAATGATCCATTGCTTGAATCTCGGTTGGGACATAAGGTTCTTTACAAGCTTTGAAGTAAAGAAGCGTAAAATGATGATCACATCATTACATATTTATATAAAAATATTTTTAAGAGGTTATGTTGTTGAAATTTCGAAAATCTTGGAAAGCCAAACGCAACATTATATGTAATAGAAATCTATCCTTGATGCAAATTAATTTAGGTGTAAATAAGCAGTTGCTCCTGAAGTACCAAAAATTTTGTTTTGGATGAAATTTTTTCTGAGTAATGTTGCGCGTAAAATGCTATACCAATTTTCTGTTCGGCAAATGGCTCCTAGTTTTCAATTCTCTATAAAAATATTTCTTTATATTATTTTTAAAAAATGCGTACATTAAAAGAAAATATATATATTTATCACTAGAAAGAAAAAGTGTGTTTTATAAGATATACTTTATGAAATATAAAAGGATGAATATAATGAATTTCATTTCACTTTTTAATATTTTTAGAGTCCCATGAGCCCCCCCTCCCCCTGAGAAGAAGAATATTTAAACATTTATAAAAAAAATATATATCCAATTAAAATGTTTTCTAATTAACGTTTAGATGCTGTTTCTTTTAGATACAAGTCGCTGATTTTTTTTTCTCTATAGTTTATTATAAGGGTAGTTTATTATATTTGTAAAATTTCCTTACCAAAGTTTTGACAAAATGTACACCTATCGAATATCGATTGTAGATTTTCTTCGAATCTTCTCTTAAAAAAATTCGCAAATCCTTCTGAATCTCCTTCAGATTTTCGTCCAGCCAATCATTTGGCTTCGAGAATAACGAACCTGAATTTTTTCTTTATTCCACATCTTTTCGGAGCTTTTTCTGTAGCGCTCTTAAAGCCTAAATAAATCCCCATATCCTTGGGCATTGTTCCGATTGATTCCTTGTTGAATCGCTCTTTTCATTTGTTGAAGCAGAGAAATCCCTAGAAATTGTATGAGGTACTTAGTATTAAATTCTTATATAACACAGTTGAAAACGTATTAGAAATGTCACATTTTTACATTCTTTTACTGTGATGCTCATGTTCCTTAACGTTGGTGAAACTTTTAATATTTTTTAACAATTAATGCAAAATTAAAACACGTATTTTGCTTCTCATCCCTTTTTAAAAAGTGTTTTGTGATTTATTAAATTTGTAAAAGTATTTTTAAGTAAAATAAAACAAGTAAATATATAAAAACTTCATTTTTTGGACAAAATATTTTATTCATAATTCGCCATGAGCAGTATCACATGGTAAAATTTTTCTCATTTAAAGATATACTAGATGCATAGATATACTAGAAGATATACTAGACTATAGATATACTAGTAGACTATACATAAAGATATACTAGACTATAGATATACTACTATACTATACATAAAGATATACTAGACTATATTAAAAGATTATACATAAAGATACAATAAACTATAGATATATTAGTGGACTTTACATAAAGATATACTAGACTATAGATATACAAGTAGACTATACATAAAGATCTACTAGACACACAGAGCATCTGCGCTCTAGTG
Organism: Amaurobius ferox; assembly: GCA_951213105.1. NCBI lineage: Eukaryota > Metazoa > Arthropoda > Arachnida > Araneae > Amaurobiidae > Amaurobius > Amaurobius ferox. The sequence goes on along the minus strand of OX578144.1, from coordinate 111,329,235 downwards.
CATTTTAATGCTCAGCATCTGTTGGTGACTTTATAAAAACTAAGCCTTTAACTTGTTTATCGTTCGGGTGCCAGTGATCTCTTCTCGAGGGTCAGATTGGAGTATATAGCTGGAGCCTTATTGACCATTTGAATCAAAACTGACATAACTCCAAACCTATGTCTGAAATGACCCAGTTTCCTTACACACAAACTCAAGATTCAACCTGAATAAATTATTAGCATAATAATGGGAATGCAGCAATTGGCTGTATAACTAAAGCTATACAGGGTGTCCCAAAAAGATTGAAACGCGCTTTAATTCTGTACCTGTTGGAGATAAGTGGGCAATGTAAATTGCAAAAATGTTGAAAGTAAGGTAGGAAATAAGACTACGCTAATGAAATAGTCGTCCCTATAATTTTCAAAAAGTTACACTTTTTAGATTTTTAAACGACCCCCTTAGACAAATTTGATCAATCAGAAAATTTTTATTTTTAATGCAACAAGATCATTAAAAAAAAACGACATATCTGTGTCTTTAAAATTGAGCGAGTTATATTAAATTGAACATTGTGAATGGGGACCCTATATCAAATTAGAAATGTAAATTTGTAACATATCACAAAAAAGATAAAACTGGATGATAATACATAGTATACCCAACCGCGTAGTGACTACCACTGCCTTATATAATCTCTATCTGTGTAATGCTTTATTTAGATGCATTTGTAATAAAAAATTTTGACACATATTAACGTGTTTTTGATCTAAACAATTTCCATCGGCAATTGTTTATGATCCCTATTTTCACTGATGAAACAGCCTTTCACATGGTACGGAAAAATGGCATAAGTCAGATTTTTTTCCTTTATCATAATTCAGTTGAGTTTAAAGCTACAGATATGCGTTTTTAACACTTTACAACAAAGTTGAAAAGTGTTTATGACTTTGTTCATTCTGTCTGTCTGTCTGTCTGTCTGTCCGTTAGCACGATAACTGCCGTAAAAATGACTTAATCAAAATGAAATTTTAGTATGTTGTTCAGACGGTCTGTAGGACCTATGGGAATATAAATAAATAATATCACACAATTAGTTTTGGATTGAACCCGGGTTGAAAAAATGAAATACATTGAGCCCTATGGGACCTAATTTCTCTAACATTTTTTAAGCGGATTTAAAATTCACAAATTGCTTCGAAAATTTTAGGTAATAGTCAAATTGTTCCATAAAATATATAAAAAAAAATTCAGCTAAATATATTCAGTAGTTTTTTAAATAAAAATTAAAATAATAATTACACATCTTATATGAAACGATCACGTGACCATGATATGAAACGATCACATGACCCACTTCAAAATGATATATGGCATCCATCTTGTTTCAAATTCGTGATTTTTTAAAGTTCTTTTTAATTCATATTGAGTGTTGTATCCATCCTAAAACTACTTTATTTCTGCTTAAATTCTGTGCATCTACATACTAAAACAACACAATGACAATATATTTGAGTTTAAATTCTCATTCAAATTTGATTATTTCTACAACTAAGCCTATTTTTCACCTATGTAAAATGTAAACAGCAAAATATGTAGAATGAGTTGTATTAGAATTACTGTATTTCTTTAACACAAAATAATTCAGTCCATGGAGTCTGCATGGCTGATATGAATGAAATATTAATTGATTTTATAAACAGAAGGACGATTTTTTTCAAAGAAGTTTTAAGCATAAAGTTTATGAATTGTAGCTCCATGGTCTTAATTTTTAAATAAAATAAATTATTATAGTATTGTGATGAATGAAATGGAGAAAGTTATGAATGAAATCCTGCTTTTATAGAGAGATCCAGGCGTGTTATTTTTTCTATGACGTCATTTGAATTAATTTCAGTTGTTTTCGATGAAGTTTTCAAATATAATAAATTATCGTAGTATTATGATAGATTTAAAAATATTACCGTGGAATGTATTGCATTTTAGAGATATTTAAACCACGCAATTTATATTTCAATGCCGTCATTTGAATGAAGTTCATTTTTTTCAATGAAGGTTTAAGTTTTCAAATATAATAAATCAATGTAGTATTGTGATAAGTTTTAAAATATTACCGAGGAATGTATTGCATTTTCGACTTTTTTAAATAAAATTGCATTGAAGTTGGAAAGTGTTTCATAATCAATGCTTTAAGCATGATTGATCTTTCTTGTTTTTAATGATCTTGTTGCATTAAAAATAAAAATTTTCTGATTGACCAAATTTGTCTAAGGAGGGGGGGGGGGGGTCGTTTAAAAATCTAAAAAGTGTAACTTTTTGAAAATTAATGGGAGGACTATTTCATTAACGCAGTCTTATTTCCTACTTTACTTTCAACATTTTTGCAATTTACATTGTCCACTTATCTCCAACAGGTAAAGAATTAAAGCGCGTTTCAATCTTTTTGGGACACCCTGTATATATTTACAGCAGCCAGATTGCACATCATAGCTTAAAGCTTTTATTACTGAATTCAGCCCGGGACTTGGCTATAGAAACGACCTTACTCAAAACGACGTAATAAATTACGAAATGATCAATGCTTACCAAACTGCATCGACATATATCTAAATATGTCCAAGAACTCTATCGGGAACTAGATCCTTCTGATCATCACTATACCCATCTGTAATATCGTATGCACCAACTTTGTGGAACCTCCGAATATGCACGCTCACAGCGATTCAACTTTCAAACAATCCTTCCTTCACACGCGAATAGAAACTTTATCCTGCCGTACTGCAGGAACGCAGAAATGTTACTTGGCTCGGTGATTGGTCTACATAACGCAACCAGTCAGAAGTTGTTAATTTAAAGTAAAACATAAATTTTAACGTAAACTAAGTGAAATCACAATGAAAGGTTATATAGACCTTATAACTTACCACTCAATCTCTGGAGTGTGAGTCTTCATTCAATTTAGGCCCGAAGAAAGCAATAAGTATTTGAGATATAGCCATGGAGGTAGAGGGACTCCATGGGTACTTTTAATAAAGTTTTTAAATCATGGAGTTAAGAGTTTCCTGTTACCTTCATGTTTTAAACAATGCAATTAAAGTTAAACTCGTTGCCATTTGGCAAACGATTTGACAAATCCTTTTTTCGTGCCACGCACCTCAGCAAAATATATAGATAGAAGCAAATTTGCATATTGGACTCATTTTTAACTATCTTACGACAATGGGATATTATATATATATATATAGACAGAGAGAGAGAAGCGAAGCTGCATATTGGACTCTTTTAACTATCTTACAACAATGAGATTATATATTTTTATAGAAGCGAAGGGAGATTTTCCGCGGGCCATTTGGCAAAAAAAATGCCGGTTCTATTTTTCGAGAATCCGCTAAACTTGTATAGATTAAAATGTTCTACTGGACAAAGCTGTGGACGCAGGGAAGTATGTTAAAAATATTATCAAAGAAGTTGAAACAGATAGACAACCATCGGTCATGATGAATTCAATAGAATATTTTTAAAAAGTACTAAAAGAAATTACATCCAAATCTTTCTAGCATAAATCCCTTACAATGAAGTCACTTCTGCCCTATAATAGGGAATCCGATATAAGCAAGAAAATGCTCAACCAAGCATCCATCACCACTGGTGACCATGATTCCACTACTGGCAATGACTGCAAAAGTATAGCCCACAGGTAGTGGTGGGTGATTAATTGAGCACTTTCTTGCTTATATGCTACGCCCAGTTATAGAGCTGAAGTCACTTCACTGCATTCCTGAGCTTTTAGAATTTTATTAACGACAGGCGGGTTTCAAAACGCCCTTATCGTTTCTGAATTTAAAGTTACTATACAGGGTGCCCACTTATATCCGTTACACCCCCTTAACTTCTAAACAGTGACAGCTTAGGCCATAAAGTTGGTGTCTAGGTATTGTAAAAAGGCTATGCGCTACTTGATGAGACAACTTACAACGCCATTTATCGGCAAATTTTGGAATTAGCGGTCCTATCTCGTAAACGGTGAAAGATACATAAAAAAAGTCAATTAGAAAGTTGTAGAGCACTCTCGATTTAGTACGAAAAAATACCTTGCGCACATTAATACTCAAAACAGAATGCAAGAAATGAACATTTGTTTGATTGTGAAGCGAAGCGAGGGAAGACCACCTTACGGACTAAATACGAGCCTGTGTTGTGGCGCAGGGGAAACGCACGTGATTCGGATTCATGAGGACCATGGTTCTGTCCCCACCGGTTGCGTGTTTTACTGAAGTCTCTACAAACCATGAAAACTTTCTGCTGTTCTTGCAAAATCGTCTCTCCAAACACACAGCTCAACTCAACCATATCTGGTATAAAAATCACATGGAACTCATGTATTATGCAAATGAGGATGGAACGTCATACCTGTTCACCAGAGACTACAACTATAAAAAGGATGTTTCTGCTGGGTTGTACGTTAAAGTGGGGAGTTATGGCAAAATTTGGCAGTAACGAGTATTGCGAGATGTTGTTAATTTACGGTGAATGTGGGCGTAAGGCAAAATCAGCTGCAAGGCTGTGTCGTGAACGTTTCCCTCAAGGCCCGTTTCCTACACGGCAGACCATCTTAAAAGTTGTAAAACGTTTAAGGGAGACGGGCTGCGTGACCAGCCGACCTCAAATTCGTACACTTCTTAATGTAGGACGCAAAGTGCAACCTGAAGATGTGCTAGCATACGCTCTCGCCCATCCTCGGAGCAGCACAAGAATAATCAGTGAAAATTGTGGCCTCTCAAAAACCCGCGTCTGGAAAATCCTGAATGAATCAGGTGCTCATCCATACCGATCCACACCTGTGCAAGGATTGCTGCCACGAGATGCTGAGAGACGTTACACGTGGTGCAATTTTGTGATGAATAACTTAGAGGTCCACCCAACATTCCTGGCAGACATAATATGGACGGATGAAGCATGTTTTTCGAGGAACGGAATGTTTAATAGACAGAACGTTCATACCTGGTCGCTGGAAAATCCGAGATATACTGTCGAAGTTCGACATCAACAACGCTCGTCGATTAATGTTTGGTGTGGAATTTTTAATGACAGGCTCATTGGACCAGAATTTCACGAGAATACGTTAACGGGACAACGATACTTGCAGCTTCTGCAGGATGTAATAACCGACTTTGTTGAGAATCTACCGTTGCACCAACTCCTAAATGTATGGTTCCAACATGACGGCGCACCTCCGCATAAGATTTCAAACGTTCAGCAGTACCTAATAGAGACATTCCAGAATCAAGTCATCGGGTATGGTGGTTCCGTCAAGTGGCCCCCGCGCTCACCTGACTTGACCCCATTGGACTTCTTCTTATGGGGATACATAAAAGGGCAGTTATATGCGACCCCTCCGTCAACATTGCAGGATCTTCGACGACGCATTACTGATGGTTGTGCGTCCGTAACACCTGCCATGTTGCACAATGTGCTGCGAGAAATCCAGTCCAGGGTGCAAATGTGTATAGTGGCTAACGGAGAGCATTTTGAGCAATATACTATTGTAAATAAATGATCCTGAAGACAGGGAAGTGTCTCAGTTTCTTTCTTCCACTCTTTATGACATGACAATTTTCGAAATCGTGACCAAACAAATGTTTATTTTTTGCATTCTGTTTTGAGTATTAATGTGCGCAAGGTATCTTTTCGTACTAAATCGAGAGTACTCTACATCTGTCTAATGGACTTTTTTCAGGTATCTTTCACCGTTTACGAGATAGGACCGCTAATTCCAAAATTTGCCGATAGATGACGTTGTAAGTTGTCTCATCGAGTAGCGCATAGCCTTTTAACTATACTTAGACACCAACTTTATGGCCTAAGCTGTCACAGTTTAGAAGTTAATGGGGGTGTAAGGGATATAAGTGGTTCTACCAAAAAAAATTCAACTATCTTTGCTTTAAGGAGTTTTGTGTTCGCCTGAGATCGCCTGCACCGTGCTGACGAGCAATAATAGCCGCGAAACCATGGTCTACGGGTAGTGAGGCATGATCAGTTAAGCACTTTTTCACTAATAAATCCCTTACTTAATATTTTGTATTCAATGTACAATTCATTCATCTCTTTCGTTAACTTTAAATCCTTCAGTCTGAAAATAAATATTTACAGCAACCGATTATTATTGCAGCAAGATGCAAAGGATCGCCCACAGGGGAACGGACACCATTCGAGTGCGGGCGTCATAGGGGATACACTGCTCCCTTTATTTTTAGGGAGAGGAAGATATGATAGATTCACAAAGAAGGGAGAATCAAATATTGAGTCCGTGACAAATGTTTGTGAGATTCGGGTCACTTGATCTTGGCGACAAATTTAACTGAGTTACTTTTTGCTAATTTTTAAAAGTTCAATAAAAAGACCAGAAGACCATAAATTTGCTAAATATCTATGTTTTTCTTGATCTTTACATGTAGGGTATGTGAAGCTATTCAGTCTTCAAAGAGCAATGTGAGGAATATTCCCAGTTGTGAATATGTCAGTGTTTCGAGATCAAGATTGCTTTGTTTGTGAATTTGTCGAGCACCTAATTACTGTTTTATTGCATTCGACGGTAGTTCTGCGATTACTAGATAGAGAGATCTTGTTCCGGTTTACGCCTATTGTTGCTCTGTATTAAGTTTAAATTATCCAGATCCGCCAGGGCCGCCCATAGAAATAATGCCCCCACCCCACCCCTACAAGCATTTATCATGGACCCCCCCTCTATATTTGATGTTCTCTTTTTTTTGTGAATTTTTCATATTTTCTCCAACCTCGAAAAGAAAAATATTGCCAGTCCGTGCCCCTTCCGGTGGTCCCACCCTACACTCTAGTGGTGTCCGTCCTTCTTTATGGATGGTCCTGTTGCTTTATGGTTGAATCTCAAATACATTACGGTATCCTGATAATATACCCGCGAATCTAGAAGCTGCGACGCAACAATATCTTTGTCATATCTTTTTAGTCGTATTTATCCACTCCTTCAGTGTCGCTTCCAAAATATCCGAATGTATGAATGTATCAGTAATGATCGTCACGAGTCTTAGGTTTCTTGTCTCGATATTTATAGAACGTTATGTGTACATGAGCCGCCCTCCTATTATTATCGGCCGATTTCGGGCGAAACAGAAAAAAAGCTACCCGGGCTACTTCTATATATAGGGCATTGCACGCATACTATTTCGGGTTAAACATTGATTGGCGCAATAAATAGCTAGTGGTCGAGCCTCCAAAAAATCAGCTTCCTTTTCTGCATATGTTCCGGGGAGTATATGCTATTTATTGTTATCGTCTTGATTCCAATGAGAGCTACGACGACATTGAAATGATTATGATAGATTCATTTTATTTAGGATTTTTCGAGACTTTTCTTTCACTGTTTTGTTTGTTAGTACATTGTACCTGTAATAAAATAAATAAATAAACAATTCTTACCGTTTTTGTATACAGGATCAGGGCAATAACTCGAGAAGTATTAGAGTTATCGTACTCGCGTAATTTTAATGCAGGTGTACAGGAAATCTCAATGGCGCTACATGATAAGACAGCTTTGGGGGGTTTAGCCCCCCTTTTTATAGTGGGATACGGGGGCTATCTTAATTCCCTGTTATAGAGATGGGGGGAGAAGTTGTGGAGCATTGCAAAATTAGACAGTTTTGTCCCTCCGCAAATAAAGGAACCTCCCTGGAAACCAGTGTATACAATCCAACTCCTCTTCCCCCAAATATCGAAAATTTAGACAATGCAGCTGATTAAAATTGACTTTATTATACATAAAATATGAATTGTTTCCTTTCAGCAACAATTGCATGATTGCACATGTAATAAGATGTATCCTCGTATTTTCTAATCTCTTTAAGTTTACACGCTATTATATACAGATAAATAACGCCGTCTTTTTTAAAATCGTTATTTAGTGAGATATTTTGCAGCTTTCGCTGTGGGATAAAAATGCTTAATACTAATTTTACAACATTCTACAACTTTGTAATTGACTTCCTCCAGCAGAAAGCGAGATAGCCCCCCCCCCCCAACATACCCTGTTAAAAGGAGGGCCAATCCTCCGAAAGTTGGGTTATACTTAGTATACCGCCATAGGGATCTCCTTTACAACTGCATAAAAATTATACGATAATCCTAATACTTCTCGAGTTATTGACCTAGGAGTGGAACAGTCCAGTGGTTAGCGCGCGGGGATTGCACTCGGATGACACGAGTTCGATTCCCGGCTCTGCCCAAACTGCCCTCGTGTTCACGCGGGGTAAGAGCAAGTTAAATATGTGGGTCTTTCCGAGAGATTGGTGGTAGGGAAAGGAGAGTGCGGTCCTTGTGCATGCAGCCCTCACTGGGCTCCGGTCTAAATTGGGTGGCACTTTCAGACCATCCAAACCTTCGGGTAGGTTAGACGGTCTGGGTCAAAAAAGAAGAGTTATTGGCGTGGTGCATGACTTTCCTTTACACTCTGTATACAAAACCTATATCAACTGCAACCTTTCTAAAGTTAACACGGTAGGTCGAAGTTCCAGCGGAAAATAGAACCTTTTGGGTTTCATTAAAGCACAAATGAATACGATTTTAAAAGACGAAATATTAGTGATTTGCAAACTGTACCCCCAGGTGCCAAAATCACAGGTAATATCGCAGGTATTTTACATTTTGATTCAAATAATTATGCGTGTTACTTAGTGGTGTTAAATTCACTTTAATGAATTATTTATAAAGTAAAGAGAAAATGAATTTGAGGCCTGTAGAGAAAGCCATATGCTGTCCACGTCCGATTTTTATGCTTAAATTTGAAAGGGTTTTCAATCTTCGATATAGATATCAACAACTGGTAGTAAGTGTATAGGTGTCACATTTAATGACTATAGCCATTTTGAACCCACGAATATCATGTGGAAATGATTAGTTAAATATACACTGCTCACAACTGAAATCGCAACAGAATCGCATGAAGAAATTCATGCATCCTTATGAAATTTACAGGATATAATTGTAACATGGCGATGTGCAAATAATAAAAAAATCATACCTGGAAAATGAAAGCATGGAACTTTATTGACATTAGATGAATATGGAATAGGCCCATCGTGAGCGGCTGTGCAGGATTGAATACGACGAGGCATCCCGTTAATGAGATGGTCAATGGTGTGCTGAGGGATGTCATTCCACGCAGCATTTTCCGGCCCGAGAATCTTGGATATTTTGCCTCTCTGGCGAGCCCTCGGGTCTGGGTTGCCGGACATAGCATGCAATTGGGCTTGTAGCTGAATATGGTTTGCTGGAATTGGGAGTTCTCTTAATCGGCGACCCATGATGTCCCAGATAAGCTCAACTGGCGACAAATTCGGAAAATATGCTGGCTAAGGCAGGATATCAAAACCATGTAGACTATTCATAGTTATCCATGCAGTATGCGGTCTAACATTATCCTGCTGAAAAAGCAGCCCAGGTCTAGTTGGTAGATATGGCTGTACCACAGATCTCACAATGTCAGAGACGTATCGTTGTGCCGTGATACTACCAGAAATGTGGACCAAAGGTATTCGTCCACCCAATGTTATACCACTCCAAACCATGGTACCACTTAGGGGGCTGTGTGCACTGATAGAAAAAGCTTCCTAGTGGCGTTGTTGAAAACGCCGCCATACGCGAGTACGGCTATCTAGCATGCCAAAACAGAATCATGATTCATCCGTGAACAGAAAGTTTCGCCATTCTGTCAACCAATTGCGTCTCATTTGACACCACTGGAGACGGCGTAACCGGTAAAGACGTTGAAACGGTAGGTGTCGAAAAAGTCGTCTACCTCGGAGTCATGCGTCATGCAAAATGTTTTGAATTGTTTGCGTCGAAACCACGTTACCTGTAATGTGGGATAAATGTCGTTGTAACACGGCTGTTGTGGTAAACGGCTCCCGCGCAACGCTTCCCAGAAGCATACGATCTTCACGTGGTATAGTATACCTAGAAGTTCTACTACCCGATCTTCTTGTCGTTTTGTTGTCTTTCACGAACTGTAACACACACAGTTGAACTCCGGCCAACCACCTTGATGCTCTTAGTCCTCGGACGAGTCGGCTTGGCCTGGGCTTTCGACACACAGTTGAACTGTGTTCACATCACGACCCAATAGTTTAGCGATCCTTCGAAGGCTCAGTCCACCCTTACGTAAAACAATGATTTGATGCCGTTCCGTTGACGACAACTGAACGTATACGGTACGTCGACCTACTCTTGGCATACTGTGATGATTTTTACAACCTGAAAACAATGACGCTACAATTTATCTGTGATATCGCGCCTCCTTGACCTGGCGCTTTTATGCTGCTCGCAAGGTGTTAAGTCACTATGCGTAACGAAACTGTGATCATTTGCATATCTGGCCTTGCTGCTTCTATTGCCTGATTTACATAAAGCTACACCTACAACTTTATGGTGTTGCGATTTCAGTTGCGAACAATTTTAAAATGGCTTTTATTCCACATTTGGCAATATCAGTTACATTTACCAATTAAAAATGTCTGTTTCATGTAGCTAGAGATAATTTGCATGATATTTCTGAAACAAGAAAATATTATTAATAAAATATATTACACAAAATGTTTGACAGTCCTAAATGTGAAATTTAAGTTTAAATCTATACATTGAAACAAAAAATGTAGACACTATTTCTTTCTTCTATAAAAATTAGCAGGAGCGTGGTTCAACTCGGCTTTCTCACACAATAATACATTCTTATGTAGCTTGTGGGGGGGGGGGGGGGGTATTTTCCTTTTTTAGTCAAATTCTGCAAGAAAATTTTTGAAAAATTGGTATCGTTAGTTCAAATAATTACAATTATAGTGTGTTACCCTTCACATTAAAAAACTTGAAAAATTTTTTTCGATTGCTACCATATTAAAAATTTACCCCCCTCCTTCCCCGAGGTGACTAATGACGTCACGAACAGAAGAAAGTTGTATCGCGGCTATTTTTCACAACAATGATTGAAACTATAAAGTCTCGCGATCAATTGAGCCATAAATAAACCTTTTTATGCGTGATTATGTCGAATTTTGTCCTATGCTGCCATGTTAAAAAAGTATAAAATTTCTAATAAATTACGTTTACGCTCGAATTTAAAATACATTCTATCTAGTTCTAAATTTTTTGATAACAAAGCCGTATATAAAGTTTTGTGAAAGTCCATTAATATTTATGGCCACTATCGTATACACAAGAAATCGACTACAGACGGACGGACATCACTCCAAAAATGGTCAAAACATGTTCAGGCAGTCTTAAAACATACATTGACATCATCAAAATCTCGAATTCGAAAATTTTCGTGAAAAAAATACTTTCTCCATGCTATATTACTTAACCTTTTGCTTACGGATGGGACAGAGTCCAGCCCAAACGAAGAACCTCTCAAAAAGACAGGTATTTGACATACCCTATCCTAAACAGTTCGATCCCCCATTGCAGGCATTGGCGTCCATGGAAATCGCTGGCAGAAAATTGCACCTGTTTAGGATAAGGTATGTCAAATACCTGTCTTTTTGAGAGGTTCTTCGTTTGGGCTGGACGCTGTCCCATCCGTAAGCAAAGGGTTAATATGAGAAATTAAAAGTCGGCTAGACCTTCATGATCCCAAGGATTACACACCACTGTTTCAGAGAGCTCAAAATGTCTAAAACCATTGATAACTGGAATTCAATTTTCGAATCTATTTCAATATTTTCCCCATACATTGAAATGTATGATTGGGGAAATAAAAACTCAACACTAGTATTTGCCTGTCCATTAAGTGCGGAAAGTCAGGCGGAAACCCTTGTTTGAAAAATTGGCTGGAGTGTGATTCAATTCCACTTTCTCATGCCAAAATGCATTTTTAAATCCCTTGTGATTTTCTTTTACTTTTGCATATTTTTTAAGAAAGAAATTGAACAATCTGTATTGTTGATACAAATAATCCCAATTATAACATGTTACTCTTCATTTTAAAGGGCTTGAAAAAATCTTTCGATTGAAACTGTTACGAAACGCATCCCCAGGAATCATGGGTGTACACACAGGATACAAAAACGAGTCCAAGATTCTGGGTAACTCACGTTTATTCCGAAGCATAAAGTAAACAGGAACAGTATACAATCAAACAGCACTTAAATGCTCCACTAATTTCACAGAATAAGCGATATTATTCACAGAATGCTGACGAAAGTAATTTCACAAAACTGCCTCTACTATTCTCAAAACATTGACAAAAATCACAGTCCAAAGTAGCTCGTGTCACGTCTATTCGTCAACTCCCTGCAACGGAGGGGTGAGTCATTTTTATAGTCTCTCCATAGAAACTTCTGGAAATCTCTATATCTCAAAGAAAAATCTGATGTGGGCACCACATGACTTTCCTTATATAATGCAATGAATATACTACTTTTACAGTAAAAAAAATCTGATGTGGGCAACACATGACTTTCCTTATATAATGTAATGAATTTACTACTTTTACAGCAAAAAAATAGGTTTTTCTTATAGTAGATACTAATATTCTTTCCAAGATATTGAATTTTCGATAATTAGTCGTCATTTTCATTGATTTAGCGTCATTGTTATCCATTTGGCGAGATTTTCGTTAATTTGGCAACATTTCAAAAAGTCGCCAAGTTGGCGACATTCCGCCAAATTCGTCGCCAAAATCTCGCTAAGCGTTATGGACGAAGAAATAAGTTGTTCTTACAGCAGATAAATGACTATTGGCGTTCAAATACAAAAGCATTACTCAAAGTATCTTTTTTCATGAATGGAACGAGCTAGATCCACGAGAATGATGTCACCCAATTTATCGCATGGTATTACATATGAAAAGTGAACATGTTTCTCAATAGGAAATATTTTTTTTTTCATTTTATATGACTTTTTAGTAATTTTTTTGAAAAATGTGCAATATCTCCAGAACGGTTCATGTTAGCGTTCTAAAATTTATGTCAATCGTTTTCTAATGAGAAATTACATAAGAAATATCTATTTGCGTAACTTTATTAGTGGTTTTGATTTTTTGACGATTTTTTCAAAATTTTATTCGAAAATTTAGGGGGGGGTACTGAACATTCGATTACGTATAAAAGCAATAAGCTTCCAGTGTTTACGGATTGTGATTTTTGTACCAAATTTGGTTCGATTCGGTCCGTTCGTTCTTCAGTTATCGTCTCCACAGACTCACTGACACACACACACACAGACATCACCTCAAAAATGTTTGATTCGTGATCAGGGATGCTTGAAACGTGCTCTCCCGTCGAAAACTCGAATTCAAATTTTCGACCCCGTCACAATACTTTCCTTATACATTATGTATATAAGGAAAGTAATAATCGTTCTATTGAGAAGTTTCTGAAACTTTCCGGAAATCGCCAAATCAGTAAACCTTTTTTCTAACTGGGAAATCCTGGAAACCCTGGGCTCACATCATCCCGACGTCATGCACTGTATCTTCTGCGCCTGGCCTTCGAGACAGACGAAAGAAGATGCGTCAAACGGAACATTGCGCGTTCGTAATAATAAAATACCAAGTTTGACATGTACTCCCTTGTGGAGGGTAACCCCCCCCCCCCCACCCCGAGGAGGGCTAATGATGTCAAAATCACGAAAATTGTATCGCTGCAACTTTTCTCTACAATCATTGAAACTGTTAAGTTTCGTGATCATTGAGCTCAAAATAATCCCTTTTAGCATGATTATGTCAAATTTTGTCCTATGTTGTCATGTTAAAAAAATATATAATTACGTATAAATTTCAAAGTTTTCACTTGAATTTAAAAAAAAAAAATCTATCTAGTTCTACATTCTTCGCTAACAAATCCGGATAAAAGGTTTCGTAAAAATCCACTAATATTTGTAGCGGCTATTGTGTACACAAGAAATCGACTACAGACAAACGACAGACAGAGGAACGTCACTCTAAAAATGGTCGCAACGTGTTCATTAATAAAACATATATTGGCATCAAAATCTCGAAATCAAAAACTTCTGTGAAAACATTACAATATTCCATAGTATGAGAAAGTAAAAATATATAAAGAAAAATTGAGCATGTAACAAGTGAAAAGACGCGTTGTATTTATCTGCCCTCACTACAGATTCTACTTTGGCTGTCATAAACACATAACAAGTCCTAACAGATTCTTCGTATACTCTCTTCACATTTACAAAACCTTTCATTGCAATTTGCGTCAGGTGTTTGTGATTGAAGGGAATTCGTTGACCCATTTATTTTTCCAAGAAGTTTCGTAAATAAATATTTGGTACCTAGAGTGAAAAAAAAAATTTAACGTCAGTTTTACTTTCTTATAGTACTATATAGTAAGAAATAGTATTGTTTTCACGAAAATTTACGATTTCGAGATTTTGATAACAATATATGTTTTAGAACCTCCTGAACACGTTTTAACTTTTTTTTAGAGTGATGTCCATCTGTCTGTCTGGGGTGCGATTTATTGTGTACACGGTAGCTGTTACAGACATTAACGAATTTTTACGAAACTTTTTATCTGGCTTTATTAATGAAAAAATCTTGAAATAGATTAAATTATTTGAAACTCTTGCGAAAACTTCGAAATGGATTCGAAATTTTATACAAGGTAGGATCAAAAAGTTCGGGGACTGTGCTGATATTTCCAACTCTGGTTGGAGGAGAGAGAAACTATTTTACCGTGGAGTAGAGGCACATGTGACGCGAGATGTGAAAAGGAAGAAGCAGGTCCGCAGTGCAGGGTTTTTCCAGACAATGCGTGTCAGTGAACTGTAGTCGCTCGCGTTCGTCTAAAATGGAAATGGTGTTTGGCCATACCATTCCATTCCCTAACATACGCAGTTAATTTACGTTCCAATAGACCCTCTAACAAACAAATTTATCAAGCGTTTAATACCTCACAATTTTTATTCCAAGTTTTCAATTTCTGGTCATATTATAAAGGTAAAGGTCATACTATAGAGACTAACTCTCTCTCTAAATCCATGTTTTAAATATTCATATTCTGAATTTCTAAATTGGGATTTCCTCTCGATATTAATTTTGCTATTCAGCTGAAATATATAGGTAAAGGGATTGATTGTCTTCATCGCTAACCCATGAGCTGAATACAGTTCCCCTTTTATCAGGAATTAAAGTATCATGATCCCGCAATTGTGCATGTTGTGACAACGCCTTCGACCTGAGATTATAAACACAAAACTAGCAAAAAAGGCCAAACTTTGAGAGGCTATTTCTCCAGATTCAGGGGTAATTTGTAAAACGGATTTCCGATTTGGGTTCAGCCTGATCGTATTAGTATACATGAGTTTCTTCAGCTCTCAAGGTTGCAATTGGAGCTCTGATGACATGCTAACACTGCGCTTTTAGAGAGATGATAAATGCTTCTTGTAACAGTTTTATTGTCGATTTCTACTCATTGGACAACTTTGTAATTGGCCCTTTTCATCTATCTCGCTTTATTGCCGGGTGCGTTATTTTAACTTTTTTAATTTTCGCGTTGCAATACCCTTTATTCGATAGGGTTTGGTCACTTTACTATATAGATAGACCTAACCTGAACACTCGTTAATTTTTCCTTACTAAAGTATTTTTCCTTACATGAATTTTTCCTTACTGTAAGTTATTTCCGTGTTTAAGGACTTTCCTGGAAAACCTGTATATTGAGAATGATTTAGGTTTCAGCATTTTGGGAATTTTAACTTTAAGTAATTTTTCCGAACTAGTTAAAAAAGTTACGTTTGAATTCCTTAGAAGAGAGATGATACAAAAAGAAGTATAACATCAGAATTTTCGCTTTAGAATGTGGGGGGGGGGGGGGGGGTCTTTTTTTCAAAAACTCAATAATTTTTTTGGAAAATCAAACACTTTGTTTTTGCAAAAGTTCCATTTTTAACACTTTGCAACATAGTTAAAAGGTGTTTATGACTTGTTCATTCTGTCTGTCTGTCCGTTAGCACGATAACTGCAGTAAAAATGTATCAAAATTAAATTTTAGTATGTTATTCAGACGGTCTGTAGAACCTATGGGAATATAAATGAATAATGTCACCCAATTAGTTTTGGATTGAACCCTGGTTGAGAAAATGAAATACACTGAACCCTGTGGGACCTAATTTTTCAAACATTTTTTAAGCGAATTTAAAATTCACAAATTGCTTCAAAAGTTTTAGAAAATATTCAAATTATCCCATAAAATATATAAAAAAAAATTCAGAAAAATATATTCGGTAGTTGTTTAAACAAAAATTAAAATAATAATTACAACCATATCATAAGAAGGGATCACGTGACCCACTTCAAAATAAACATGGCATCCATCTTGTGTTAAAATCGAGATTTTTAAAGTTCTTTTTAATTTATAGTTAATGTTGTATCCTTTCTAAAACCGCTTTATTTTTGTTTAATTTCTGTGCATGTATATTCTGAAACAGCGCAATTACAATATATTTGAGTTTAAATGATTAATGCTATCCATCTTGTGTCAAAATCGTGATTTTTAAAGTTTTTTAAATTTATATTTAGTGTTGTATCCGTCCTAAAACCTCTTTATTTTTGCTTAAATTCTGTGCATCTACATACTGAAACAACGTAATTACAATATATTTGAGTTTAAATGATCATCAAACTTTGATTATTTCTACAACGAAGCCTAATTTTCACTTATGGATAATGTAAACACCAAAAGATGTAGAATGAGTTGTATAAGAATTGCTGTATTTTTTTAACGCAAAATTATTTAGCTCATGGAGTCTGCAATTTAGCTGATATGAATGAAACATTCATTGATTTTACACAGAGAATCAGACGATTTTTTCGATGAATTTCTAAGCATAGAGTTAAATTACTTTGTACCTCCATGGTTTTAAGTTTCTATATAAAATAAATTATTATAGTATTGTGATGAATGGAAAAAAGTTTATGAATGAAATGCTGCTTTTATATAAAGTCGATTTATATTTCGATGATGTCATTTGAATAAAGTTCATTTGTTTTCGATAAAGTTTTCAAATATAATAAATTATTGTAGTATTAAGATAATTTTTAAAATATTGCCGAGGAATGTATCCCATTTTAGAGGTGCTTAAACCAGGCAATTTATATTTCAATGCCGTCATTTGAATGAAGTTCATTTTTTTCGATGAAGTTTTAAGTTTTCAAATATAATAAATTAATGTAGTATTGTGATAATTTTTAAAATATTACCGAGGAATGTATCGCATTTTAGAGATGTTTATATAAAATTGCATTAAAGTTGGAAAGTGTTTCATGATCAATGTTTTATGCATGATTGATCTTTCTTGTTTTTTCTGTGCATCTATATACTACGACAACGCAATTACAATATTTGTGAGTTTAAATGATCATCAAACTTTGATTCTTTTACAACGAAGCCTGATTTTCACGTATGGAGAAAGTAAACAGATCAAGATGTAAGATGAGTTGTATAAGAATTGCTGAATTTCTTTAACGCATTATTATCTAGCTCTTGAGTCTGCAATATATCTGATATGAATGAAACATTCATTGATTTTACATAGAGAAGCAGACGATTCTATTTCTTTTTTCGATGAAGATTTAAGCATGTTACAGTAATTTTATCTCCATGATTTTAAGTTTTTAAGTAAAATAAATGATTGAAGTATTGTGATAATTTTAAAAATATCGCCGCTGAATGAAAGGAATAGAAAAAGATTTGTGAGCGAAATTTTCACTGCTTTTATATAGAGAGCCAGGCGATTTATATTTCGATGACGTTACTTGAATAAAGCTCATTTATTTTTGATGAAATTTTCAAATATAATAAATTGTAGTATTGTGATAATTTTAAAAAAATATCACCGCTGAATGTATCTCATTTTAGAGATGTTTAAATAAAATTGGCAGGGGTGTCGCAGAAATGCCTCCACCACATTACCACCCTTCTGTGCCCTGCCCAAATCCCCAGATTTGTCACCGATCAAGCATGTCTGAGATCACTTGGGACGGCATGTTGGACGAGTTTGGTCGAAGTAGAGGCGCGCTTACAACTGTAGAATGAGATGACGCAGAACACCATACGGGACCTGTATGCCTCAATGACTGCCCGTATCGCATGGTGTATTCACGATAGAGGTGGTCCAACAGGGTACTAGAACCTCCATTCATTTGTACTTTTTCCTGTAATAAATTATCTCTTTGCTTTGATTTTGTATCGCTTATATCAACGTTGCACTCACGTATATAAAATTTCGTTCGATTCTGACAACTCTTTCTTGGTGCGCAAATTTTTATGGCACTGATTGTATTTCATTTTTATCAAATGTTTGCAACATCGCCTCTGAAAATACGTCCAGTCGTCGAATAAAAACGATAATTGAATTAAAACTGAAAATTTAGCGTCATTTCAAATAATTATCCGTGTAATTTTGTGCAATTCAACTCAATTTTATGATATATGAAAGAAAGAGAAATTGAATTTGAGTCTGTAGGGAAAGTCATGTGTTATTCACATTTTGTAGTTATTATATGCACCACTTGCAGCGCTCTCCATTCCGCTTCCAAGAACATTGGTGAGTGACATGTCCAGTGACAGACTCTTATTAATTAGAGAATTCTAGATTGAAAACTGGATTAGGTGTACATTGGGAATATCTGCACGTCTTAATTATATAAATGATTTGGTGGTGCTGATATGGGCAGCACATGACTTTCAATTCGTGACTCAAATTCGATGTATGTATCCACTCTAACTCAAAAACTAATGGACCAAATTTCACAAAGTTTGGTTGATATGTCACTTATGGATTACTCTGGTGCAGATTAGATTTTGGTACGATTCGGTAAAAAAAGAACCTGCTTTTTTTTGCGAAATTGCATGCAGAAATCGTCAAAATCTGAAATTAAAGACTACGTGTGCTCAAACGCATTAATTAAATGCTTATGTTATATGCAATTTTTGACGATTAATTTAATGCTTGTGTTATATGAAAAGACTAAGTCCAACCCCATTGCTCTAGGATTGGCCGCTGTCGAGATATTTTAATTTTTTTACATCTTCACTACTTCATCTTTGAAAATAAGTCCAGCTACCAAATGAAAACAAAAATTGAATTAAAAGTGCAAATTAAGTGTCATTTAAAATAATTATGGCTGTTATTCTGTGCAATTAAACTCAATTTACTCAATTTAATGAATTATTGAAGAAATAAAGAGAACGTGAATATTAGTCTGCAGGGAAAGTCATGTGCTGCCCACTTCAGATTTTTTTAGTTAGATTGGATACACAGGATTTCGACGGACCATTTTGCAAAAAAAAAAAAAGAAAAGAAAAAAAAAAAGTTTTTTTTATCCCGAATCGTATCAGAATGTAATCAGCATCCGGGTAACCCACAAGTGATTTAGCTATATTTTTTTTTTAATTTGTTCAGCTAGTTCTTGAGTTAGAATGGATACATATATTGCACAGACAGACATACACACAGACGTCACGCTAAAAATGTTTTTTTCGTGTTCTAGATATTCCAAAACGTGTAAATCCGTCGAAAACTGGAGTTGCGATTTTCGACACGATTCCAATACTTCTCCTATACGTTCTATGTATTGCAGGGAAAGTAAAATATGTTAGTTGCATGCTGTTACAAAATTTTATTTTGACACTGGGATTTTAAATACAGTGTCGTATCGTCATGAAGCGGAACCGAGCGACCGCGCTAGGATGCCGAACGAGAAAGTTGCGCCTCTTGCGATAAACTTAAGGACAATGACTATATGTAATATAGAAAAGGGCGCCTTGAAATTCTTTCCTCCAGGGACCCAGAAGAATCATGAGCACCAAAAATCAATGGTTCAATATCGGGATAAAAATAAAAATCTGATTTGGGCAGAACATGGATTTTTGTAGTCTCAAATTCTGTTTTTCTTTCTCTATATTTGTATAAGCATAATAGAATTAATTACCGGCATACAATAATGGCACGTTTAAAAAATTAAACGATATATCTAAAATTCAAGATGTTGGATTTTTGCATTTTAAAACCCGCTTCCCGTCTGCAGACTTCTCCGCAGATAGGCAGACATCTGTCTACGATTGAAGTTAGCAGATTGAAAAATCGTCTGCGCAGTTTGATTTTAAAATAACGAAATTTTGGCCGTATTTCGGCTTTAAAAGTTTATAACTTTTGAACTAATTCAAATTTAAAAGAAATCTTGCCGAGATACAACGACCCATGAGTTCAGATACCCCTGTACAAGGGCGCGGTAGCCCTGTGGTTAGCGCGCGGAGGTTGCACTCGGTAGTCTCGGGCTCGATTCCCGCCGCTGCCACAACTGCTGCCGTGTTCATGCGGAGTACGATCACGTTAAACATGTGGGTCCGAAAGTCCTTCCGAGAGGTTGGTGGTAGGGGAAGGAGGGTGCGGTACCTGTGGATGCCTCCCCCACTGGGTTCCGGTCTAAATTGAGTGGCACTTCCCGGCCGTCCAAACAGATACCTTACACCTTTCTGGTAGGTCGGACGGTCTAGGTCGAAGAAGATACCCCTGTACCGTATATCTCGGCTGCCGGAAACTTCAATTTCCAGCTACGTACGATACGCATAATTTGTTTATTTATCCGAGTTGTGCAGCTCTTTACATGAGGAATGGAATCAACATTTCCGTGCCCAATAGACGGGCATATGTTTTTGGTTTTCGTTCTGATGTCAGATGTCCGGTGCTGCAGCTTGAAGAAATGATTTTTATTGCTGGACGTCCGGCTGATTTAGAGAATCCCCCCTTGGAGTCGGAATTCGTGGAGCAATCGTTTTTCAAGATTTCTACTGGACAGAAATAAGATCCTGTGCCATGGATTTTCCTCTTCTGGTTTTCCCTGGATCTGCAGCACGTTTGGTGATTCTGCCTACCGCCGATCTCTGCCGTTCTTCTTGGACCCTTGGTGATATGTTGAAATTCTAATTTTTAATTGCTTCTGTCAGTTTGACATTCGTTTTAAAGTTTAAATTAAGTTGGCTAGAATAAGACCCCCTTGACATATATATTTTAGGTCACCTGAACCTGAGGTTATCTTTAAATTTTGTTGAAATTCCCTTTTGGGGCTAACTTATGTTCTTTTTATTCTAAATTCTAGTTTTGGCAAATAATTGTATAATTTTAATATTGTTAACTTTAAATTTTAATATTCTAACGTTTTTACTTCCACTTTACATCCGGCCATTTATTAATTCAAATTTAATTATATGTTTAATTATGATGTTTAATTTGATTTGTTTAGTTAATGAGATGTTTAAAAGTTGTAAAATGTTTTGAAAATTCTTTAAAAATGAAGTTTAAATTTTAATAAAAGTTAGATTTTTGAAAACCTAAAATCTGTGTTCTTTCTTTTTACTTTAATGTTTTTATTTTTAGGAAAGGGCCATTTTTAATATTTTACAGGAGTACATATTTGTACACTTAGGGAAACTGGTCAATAAGTCCACTTTGGTTTATTTCAGAAAGTTTTTAGGTTTTAGAACATTTTCAGATTTTAGATGACTTTTACAAGTTTTAGAACTTTTGCAGCTTTCAGAGATAGTTTTTCAGTAATCAGAATGATTAGAAACATTTAATTGAATATGTTTTTAGAATATCATAAAGCTCTTTTTCTTCCCGACACTATAGAATATAGTATAGACAAAGTATTTGTTTTTCAAAAAAAATTTTGATTTCGATATTTTGGTACCAATATATCTTTTAGGACCTTTCGAACACGTTTATTTTTAGAGTGATGTCTATGGTCGATTTCTTTTGTACACAATAGCTACAACAAATGTTAATGGATTTTCATGAAACTTTATATCCGGCTTGTTATAAAAAAATCTGATGTTCGCAGCACATGACTTTCCTTATATAATGCAATGAATTTACTACTTTTACAGTAGAAAAATAGATTATTTTTATAGTAGTTATTTATATTCTTTTCAAGATATTGAATTTTCGTCAATGAGTCATCATTTTCCATGTCGTCATCATCAATGCGTTGTCATAGATTTAGCGCCATATTATCCATTTGGTGAGTTTTTGTTACTGTAGCAACATTTAAAAAAGTTGCAAATTTGGAGACATTCCACCAAATTCATCGCCAATATCTCGCCAAGCGTTATGGACGAAGAAATAAGTTATTCTTACAGCAGCTAATTTACTATTGGCGTTCAAATACAAAAGTATTACTCAAAGTATATTTTTTCATGAATGGGACGAGCTAGATCCACGAGAATGATGTCGCCCAATTTATCGCATGGTATTACATATGAAGATTGAATATGTTTCTTAATAGGAAATATTTTTTTTTATTTTATATGACTTTATGATAATTTTTTTGAAAAATGTGCAATATCTCGAGAACGGTTCATGTTAGCGTTCTAAAATTTATATCAATCGTTTTCTAATGAAAAATCACATAAGAAATGTCTATTTGCGCAACTTTATTAAAGCTTTTGATTTTTTGATGATTTTTCCAAAATTTCACTCAAAAATTTAGGGGAGTTCTGAACATTCGATTGCGTATAAAAACAATAGGCTTCCAGTGTTTACGGATTGTGATTTTTGTATCAAATTTTGTTCGAATCGTCCCATTCGTTCGTCAGTTATCGTCTCCACAGACTCACTGATACACACACACACACACACACACACACACACACACACACACACACACACATACTTTCACACACACACACACGCACAGACATCACTTCAAAAATGTTTGATTCGTGATCAGGGATGCTTAAAACGCGCTCTCCCGTCGAAAACTCGAATTCGAATATTCGATCCCGTCACAATACTTTCCTTATACATTATGTATATAAGGAAAGTCAAAATCTAGAACTAAATAGAATATTTTGAAATTCGAGCGGAAACTTCTAAATTTATTAGAAATTTTATAATTTCTTAACATGGCAGCATAGAACAAAATTTGAATAACTGTGCATGAAAGTGTTTTTTTACATTTCAACGATCACGAAACTTAACAGTTTCAATCAGTATAGTGACAAATAGCCGATATACAATTTTTGTGTTTGTGACCTCATTAGCCCGTTTAGGATCAATCGATAGATTTTTCTCAAGTCCTTGAAATTGAAGGGTAACATGCTACTATAATTGTTATTAGTTGAACCAACAATACAAATTTTTTAAAAATTTTCGTACAAACTTGGCAAAAAAAAGAAAAAAATAATGCTACTTGACAATGAATTCTGGTAGGTGAAGGCCGAATTGGCCCACACTTCAGTTCATTATACTAAGTTTCGGTTACCTAGCTTTGGATTATTATTTAAAAAGGAAAAAGAATAGAGAACACGAAAGATCAAGCATGCATAAAGCATTGATTATGAAACACTTTCCAACTGAAATGCGATTTTATTTAAACCTCTTTAAAATTAGATACATTCAGCGCTGATATATTTTAAATTATCACAATACTACAATAATGTATTATATTTCAAAACTTCAAACGTCATAAAAAAATTAACTTTATTCAAATGATATCATCGAAATCTATATCGTCTGGCTCTCTATGTAAAAGCAATAAATATTTCATTCATATCACTTTTATTCCAGACTTCAGGGCTAAATAATTTTGTGTTAAAAAATTCAACAGTTCTTATACAACTCATCTTACAATCTCTTTTTTACATTCTGCATCCTTTAAAATTAGGCTTCGTTGTAGACATAATCAAGGTTTAATGATCTTTTAAACTGAAAAATATTGTAATGATGTTGGCACAGAATATAGATGCACAGAAAATACACAAAAATAAAGCGGTTTTAGGACGAATGCAACACTAAATATAAATTTAAAAGAACTTTAAAAATCACGATTTCTACACTAGGCGAAAAAGATGGATGCCATATTTTATTTTGAAGTGGATCACGTGATCTCTTCATATAATATGGATGCAATTTGGTAGTTTTTTAAATAAAAATTAAAACAATAACATATTTTGCTGAATGTGTTTTTATATATTTTATGTGATAGTTTGAATATTTCCTAAAATTTTCGAAATAATTTGTGAATTTTAAATTTGCTTAAAAAATGTTTGAAAAATTAGGCCCCATAGAGTTCAACGTATTTCGCTTTTGCAACCCGGGTTCAATTCAAAACTAATTGGGTGATATTATTGATTTATATTCCCATATGTCCCACAGACCGTCTCAACAACATATGTGATAAAGTCATTTTTACAGCAGTTATTGTGCGAACGGACAGACAGACAGATAGAATGAACAAAGTCATAAACACTTTTCAACTATGTTGGAAAGTGTTTATGACTTTGTATTAAAAAGTTTGACTTTGTGATTAAAAATGGTCGCAATTAGCACCCTCGAAAAAGTCTATAATTTCAATCTGGTCGCACGGTTTTTCGCAAAAAAAAAAGGAAAAAAAAACTATTTTCTTGTAACGAGAAAAGTAAATTCCAGTTTCTCCTATAATCCGTGTCAGATGCTTATGATGGATGCAAATTCCATCCCACAATTCATCTATTCTATAATAATACATTCTTTGATAGCTGACATGACCCTAACTTTTACCTTATTAATTAGATTACGTATTCGGAATTGGAACTGGAATAAGATTCAGATATTGAATATTCAGACATACGGCTGATTCCTCCTCTGCTTATCTTAATTAGGTAAAGGATTTTGGCGTGTATTGGATGTGAAGGTTGATGAGAAAGATGTTAATTAAAGGCCAGTGCAAAACTTGATATTTGAAATTTCTGTTAATATTATATGCTGCGCGAAAAAAAATTGTCTCAAATTGTATAGGATTATAAAGTAAATATTATCACGTCCTATCCTCTGGATAAGTGTGTATAGTATCAAACTACAAGAACGAGTCTGGATAAAACAACAATAAGCGTAATTAGAAACTACAAACAAATATTAACTTGTACCTATCTCGACCCAATAATCCTAAAACCCTAAGCAAATTCCTAAAAATATTGTTAATGAAATAGAAATGAAATGCTGATGCACAGAACAAAAATGAAGAACAGAAATGAAATGCTGATGCACAGAACAGAAATGAAATGCTGATGCACAGAACAGAAATGAAATGTTGATGCACAAAACAAAAATGAAATGCTGATGCACAAAGCAGAAATGAAATACTGATGCACAAAACAGAAATTAAATGCTACAGAAATTAAATAACTTTTATGACCAATTCCAGAAACTCTCCTAAAACGTCACTTCCGGCCTTAATTCTCAAACTTTTAAATTGTTTGAAATATTTCGTCAAATTTAAATTCCCAAATCCAATGTTAACACACCCAATCTTCTCCACCATTATTTGGTTTAAGAAAATTTTATAAGTCAATTCCTAATAAAAAAAATAAAAGTTATTTTATAAGTAATTTCATAAGTAAAGAAAATTTTAAACTATGAAATTACATACCAATCACATGATAAAAGATGTTTACGTGTCTGTCTGTGAGTAAGTAGATCGAAGAAAATTGAAGCGTCGCGCAGCGACGAAATTTTCTACATAGATGCTTTAGCTCCCAGCGCTATGAACCTCAGCGAGATTTTTTAAAAATTCGAATTAGTTTAAAAATTATGATGAACATTTAAAGACAAAATTTCATCGAAATTTCGACTTCAAAATCAGTTTTATTCCGGGCAGACGATGAAATATAAAATAGCATATATTTGTCGAGGCGGAAAAAAAAGCTATTTATCTAACAAGTTTCTTTATCGGAACTTAGCGAATTTAAAATATATCGTTCGAATTTTTACTTTCCTTACATAGTATATAATGCATAGGGAAAGTATTGTAACGGGGTCGAAAATTCGAATTCGAGTTTTAGAACGAAGAGCACATTTCAAGTATCCCTGAACTCGAATCGAACGGTTTTGAGGTGATATCTGTATATGTGTGTGTATGTTAGTGTATGTGTATGTTAGCGTATGTGTATGCTATTGTGTATGTGTGTTAGTGTGCATGTTAGTGTGTGTACGTCCGTGATTCCGTGGATACGAAATCTCTCACGAACGAATGGAAAGTTTCGAACGAAATTTCATACGATTATTAGAATCGGTAAAGATTGGAACTCTATTTATAACCGTAATAGAATGTTCAAAAGAACCTATAAATTTTCGAATAAAATTTTGAAAAAAGTCATTAAAAGATTAGAACATTTTATAATGTTACTTAAATATTCATTTCGCATGTAATGTTTCATTAGAAAACAAATAGCATAAACTTCAGAACGCTAGCGTGAATCAATCTCGAGATTTTGCACGTTTTTCAAATAAATTTATAAAAAAAAAAATCATGAAATCAAAAGGTCAACCATCGTAAAAAATGTTCACTTTCATATGCAATATTATCCGACAAATGTGTTAACATCATTCTCGCGAATCTAGTTCGTTCTAATCACGAGAGAAGATGCTTTATGTACTAGTTTTGTATTTTGATGCCTAAGAATTCGCCAATAGTCATTTAGTTATATATTAGAAAGACCCCTCTATCTATCTGCCTGTAACACTAGGCGATACATTTGGCGAATATGGTCACTCATTTGGCTAAATATCGTCAACTTGAGAGCTTTTTTAGTGCTACCAAATTGACAAAAATATCGTCAAAATTGCAAAAATAGCGCTAAATTATCGAAACTGATATTTTGATGACAGAAAACATATTTAGATGACGACTTTCCATGGTAAAAGCTTACAATTGGAGAAAGTATTTAGAGACAAGTCTAAATCATAACCAAAAGATCTTTTACTTAAAAATCTGGTGTGAGCAGCACACGGATTTCCCTACAGACTCATTCATTTTCTTTTCCATTCTTTTATAAAATAACTCGGATGGTTTTTTGAAATCATTCTCAATTTGCAGTTTTAATTTAAGTTTCGTTCTCATTTGGAGGCTGGACGTATTTTCAAAGACAAAGTGTCAAAAATGCGAAAAAGTGAAAAATATCTCGAGAACGGTTAGTCGTATGGAGTTATGGTGTTGGTCTTGCTCTTTTCGTCTTCAAAATTTGCGTATAAAGCATGCATTTAATGGATACATTTGAGCATATTCAGACTTCTATTTTAGATTTTGACGATTTTTGCGGGTCATTTTGCAAAAAAGGCAAGTTCTTTCTTTTTAAATCGTATCAAAATTCAATCAGGATCAAAGTATCTCACAGATCACTTATCTACTAAATTTTGTGAAATTGGGTCAATTAGTTTCTCAGCAAGCGTCGATACATTACACAGACCGACACACACACGCACACACAGATGCCACCCTAAAAATACTGTTTTTGTATTCTAGAAACGTGTAGATTCGTCGAAAATTCGTGTTGCGATTTTCGACACAATTCCAATGCTTTTCTTATACTGTAGGGAAAGTTGAAAGTGCTAAGTACAACAACAACCGTAAAATTATAGCCACAGATTTTTATCAAGGCATGCCAGCGACTACCGGGGTATGTATTGGAGTGCAGCGTGCTAAAGATGCGCTGCGTGAGAGGCGTAGTCAGCAACGCTTTACGCGTTCGCTAAGTGGACCACAGCACACTGTCGGAATCGCGCCCTATTGAAAACATCTCCAAGATTTTTAAAAGAAAAGCGTGACCACAGTACACGGTTGGAATCGCGCCCTACTGAAAATACCTTCAAGATTTTTTTTTTTTAAAAAGCGTGGTCATGAAAGGCGGCTTGTCATAGATATGAAAATCTATTTTTCTTATATTTTCATCATGCAAACTTCGCTTTTTAAATTAATGATTTTCATAACTTTAAAAAAAATCTGATGTGGGCAGTAAATGACCTCCCCCCCCCCAATTCCTTCGACCCTCCCCCTCCCCAATTCCTGGATGTATACCTGAAAGAAACACTGTCTACAACTAGTACATGTAAACCAATGGATGTAGATGTTGAATATAATTCGCTAGAAGGCGATGCACATACCCAACAATTAAATGAAATTAGATCAAATTAATTTTTATTACTTTCCTTATATACATAATGTATAAGGAAAGTATTCTGACGGGGTCGAAAATTCGAATTCGAGTTTTCGACGGGAGAGCACGTTTCAAACATTACACCCTGATCACGAATCAAACATTTTTGAAGTGATGTGTGTGTGTGGGGGGGGGGGGGGGGGGTGGAGACGATAACTGACGAACGAATGGACCGATCCGAACGAAATTTGGTACAAAAATCACAATCCGTAAACACTGGAAGCCTATTGTTTTTATACGCAATCGAATGTTCAGAACCCTCCTAAAGTTTCGAGTGAAATTTTGAAAAATCGTCAAAAAACCGCTAATAAAGTTACGCAAATAGACATTTCTTATGTAATTTTTGATTAGAAAACGATTGACATAAATTTTAGAACGCTAACATGAACCGTTCTCGAGATATTGCAGATTTTTCAAAAAAATTATCAAAAAGTCATATGAAATAAAAAAAAAATATTTCCTACTGATAAACATGTTCACTTTTCATATGTAATAGCGGGCGGGCGCTCAAACGGGGAAAAAGCCATGCGATAAATTGGGTGACATCATTCTCTTGGAACTAGCTCGTTCCATTCATGAAAAAAGATACTTTGGTAATATGTTTGTATTTGAACGCCAATAGTCATTTATCTGCTGTAAGAATAACTTATTTCTCCGTCCATAACACTTGGCGAGATTTTGGCGACGAATTTGGCGGAATGTCGCCAACTTGGCGATATTTTTAATTGTTGCCAAATTAACAAAAATCTCGCCAAATGGATAAAAATGACGCTAAATCAATCGAAATGACGACTAATTGAAGAAAATTCAATATTTTGGAATGAATATAAGTATCTACTATAAGAATAACATTTTTTTTAACTGTAAAAGTAGTAAACTCATTGCATTATATAAGGAAAGTCATGTGTTATCCACATCAGATTTTTTTTTTTTTTTGTATTATGTATTATATTATCATTATGAATATTGTGTAAAAGTTTGACTGAAATTGGATGAAAATTTGCTGAGATAGCAATAATTTTCGGGTTTAAAGAAACTTTTTTGCGATTTCAAATATTTTCATTTATTTGTGTTGCGAGAATGATTTTAATTCAAAACAGACGATTTGGAAATTGACTGTTGTTAACTACCCCGAGCAACACTGGGTACATTTTCTAGTATAGAGTATGTGAATATATCTTCTAGTATAGAATTAGTATCTACATATGTATTCACTTATTCTATACTAGTAATATATTTTCTAATATAGAATATGTGAATATATATGTAAAATATAAAAAATCGCTTTCTAAAAATATATCGTTTAAAAAAAAAAAAAAAAATGACATGTAAGCTAATACATTCATCGGCATATTTGCCAACTTAAAGAAACTTTGCAAGAATTTTTAAGAAATATTTTAGAAGAATGTCTTGGTATGAAATCTGAAAAAAAAATGGAATTGATTAAACTCTATTAAAAGTGAAAATATAACGGCTCTGGATGTTAAGTCAAGTAGATACTTATATTCTAGATATTTAATTTTCGATAATGTATCTTCGCTAACTACTGACGATGTGATTCTATTTAAAGCCCTTTCACGTGCTCCGATGACTTCATTTTTACGATATCTCATCTCAATCAGTCTGCCTTACCTGGAAAACATGGCATTCTATTACTTGACATCCAGTTCTGTACCGCAAGCTATTCGAGATGCAGGATTAATTTCGCCGTCTTGCCGGTAATTAATAATGATGGACTTTGATTGCTTTCGAATTACGTCAGCGGCGTCTCTTATGCAATGCTTTGCAATAATTTATGAAGAACATTTCCAAGGAATTTATATAGGTATATGCGTAAAATTTAGTGTAGAAAAATATTATGTATAAAATTAGTTTTTTCGGACCACGTATGCTGCAGTCCGTTTTTCAAAAATATGTATTTCCTTGACTTTTTTCATATATTAATACTGACAGATATACCCAACGTTCTCCTGATTGTAAATGTGCAAATTTTAGTAGTATTCCGAATGTTATTGCTTTTCAAAAACTTGTAGCAGAATATCGAATTGGATTCTCCTAAAAAAGATGCATAAAGAAGTTCCTGTTTTTGCTATACAATATCTGCACAGATAAATCTGAAGAACAAAACATCCTGGTCTCTTTTGCGAACCAATTTACATAGGGAATAAAAAGGAGTTTGGTTAACATAAGCCAAACTGAAAATCCTAAAATTATAACAAAAGTTATACTCGTACCATTTTTAACACTTTACAACATAGTTGAAAAGTATTTATGACTTTGTTCATTCTATCTGTCTGTCTGTCCGTTAGCACGATAACTGCCGTAAAAATGACTTTATCAAAATGAAATTTTAGTATATTTTTCAGACGGTCAGTGGGACCTTTGGGAATATAAATTAATAATATCACCCAATTAGTTTTGGATTGAACCCGGATTTAAAAAATGAAATACATTGAACCCCATGCGACCAAATTTTTCAAACATTTTTTAAGCGAATTTAAAATTCACAAATTGCTTCGAAAGTTTTAGGAAATATTCAAATTATCCCATAAAATATATAAAAAAAGTTTCAGTAAAATATTTTAGGTAGTTTTTTAAATAAAAATTGTTTAATATAGGGAGAAAAACAAATTCAATTCAATTCTGACTCTTGCTATATTCTCCAGAAAGAAAAAAGAGATATATTTTATAATAAATATCTTCCCAAGAGTTTAATTATTTTTTAACACTTTGCAACAAAGTTGAAAAGTGTTTATGACCTTGTTCATTCTTGTAAAAATGAAATGCATTGAAAAAATGAAATGCATTGAACCCTATGGAACCTAATTTTTCAACCATTTTTTAAGCGAATTTAAAATTCACAAACTGTTTTGAAAGTTTTAGAAAATATTCAAATTATCCCATAAAACATATAAAAAAAATTTCAGTAGTTTTTAAAATAAAAATTAAAATAATAATTACACCCCTTGTATGAAACGATCACGTGACTGTTATATGAAGAGATCACGTGCCCACTTCAAAATAAAAAAAGAAAGATCAATCATGCATAAGCATTGATTATGAAACACTTTCCAACTGAAATGCAATTTCATTTAAAAATCTCTAAAATGTGATACATTCAGTGGTTATATCTTTTACATTATCACAGTACTACAGTGATTTATTATACTTAAATATTTAAAACTGTATCGAAATATAAATCATCTGATTCTCTATGCAAAATCAATGAATATTTCATTCATATAACTTGCATTCCAGACTCCAGAGCTACATAATTTTGTGTGAAAAAATTCAGCAATTCTTATGTAACTCACCTTACAATCGCTTGAGATATTTGCATTCTGCATAAGTTAAAATTAGGCTTCGTTGAAGAAATAATAAAAGTTTAGGGATCATTTAAAATCACAACTATTGTAATTGCGTAGGCACGGAATTTAGATACACAGATAATACAGATACACAGATAATATATGCTTCGGAGCCTTTGCAAAGAAAGAGCTTTTGGAAATCTTCAACCTTTCCTGGACTACTGGCAAACTGCCCAAAATTTGGAAAATTTCCACCGTCATTCCAATACTAAAGCCAAACAAAAATGCATCAGAGTGCAGCAACTACAGGCCAATTTCTCTTATCAGCGCTCTCTGCAAGCTCATGGAACGGGTAATCCACCGCAGGCTTATGAACTGGCTCATTGAAAACAATAAACTCCATTTTTATCAAACAGCATACCGAGCCCATCATAGTACTGAAGACCAGCTCTTCTACCTGTGTCAGTCTGTAATTGATGGTTTTCAAGAGAAGCCTCACAGAAAAACAATAACAGTTTTCCTGGACCTGTCTGCAGCATTTGACAGAGTTTGGCGCCAAAAACTGGTTCATATTGTTCAAGGCACTGGAATCAATGGCAGTGCGTTATTGTGGATAAATGATTTTCTCAAGGGAAGAAAATTCTCGGTTAGGTTCAACGGAGAGCGCTCAGAACCTCACAGGTTGTGGGCAGGAGTTCCACAGGGCTCAGTCTTAAGTCCCCTTCTCTTCCTCATTTTTATGAACACCATTCACCCCCATATTGATTCTAACACGAAAATAGCATGCTACGCTGACGACATCGCCGTCTGGCATTCGCATAAAGACATTTCAGTGTCGGAAAAGGCCCTAAACACAACCTTGAAAGGTATTGCTGAATGGGCCGAGAATCTTAAATTAACCACCAACGCAGATAAAACAAACTACTGCATTTTCTCTACCGATAGACGACACCGAGGCAAGTTCAAAGCTAATATCAAAATCATGAACTCTCATATCAAAAAGGTTGACCTACCTACCTATCTTGGAGTAACCTTAGATCCTGAATTTCGCTTTACAAAGCACATTGAACAAACTGCAAATAGAGCTCTTAGAAAATTAAATATACTTAGAAAACTTTGTGGCACTTCATGGGGCTCAAGACCTCAAACTCTAAAAAGCACCTTCTGCACTGTTATTAGACCAGTGCTTGAATATGCCGCCCCAATTTGGACTCCGGCCTCTTCTACTGTTAAACAGAAACTCGACTCCGTCCAACATAGAGCCTCTAAAATTATTTTAGGTGCAGTCTCATCAACCAACAACAAAAAAGCCGAACAGGAATGTGGCCTGCCTCCCCTAGAAAGTAGGCGCAACCTTGCCACCATCAAGTTCACTAACAAACTTCGCTGTAACGGCACAGACCATATCTCTACTAGAATCCTCAATAAATGGAAAGAAACTACCAAGCTTAAGCGATCCTCGACTCTCCAGCTTGATAGAAACATCAGAAAACAGGTCAATTTGGAACATTCTTCTTTGGATTTCCTTCAAGAGCCCCCCATTCCTAGAAAACCACCCGAGAATACCAAGTTTGGTTTTAAATTGCTGCAACCGTGTTCTAAAAAAGAAGACCCTGTAGCTCTCAGACAAAAAGGACTTGAAACAATAGAAAAGCTCTCCCAGGGAAGCTATGCAATTGCCTACACTGGTGGCTTCTCTGACAGATCCCTCAACAATGGAGGTGCTGGAATTTTCATCCTCTTTCCAGATGGCAGAAATTGCAAACACAAAATCAATACAGGAATAATAGCCTCTAATTTCACTAGTGAACTCTTGGCGATTAAAGAAGCCCTCGCCTTATACCTGAATGACTCTCAAGCTATAGATTCTACAGAAGGAATAGCAATTTTTTCAAATTCTAAATCCGCTTTAGAAGCTATCAGAAACGGAGAGACCAACATCACATCCGAAATTATAGTCCTTCTCGAAAGGTTGCACAGCAAGGGAAAATCCTGTGTCCTACAATGGATACCTGCACATGTCAACATTGAGGGAAATGAATGTGCGGATTCTTTGGCCAAAGAGGCTAGAGAACTAAATCAGAAGTGCACCACCATCACACTTGCTGATGCTAACGCAGTGGCCAGATATAGAATTATGACTCACACGTATAAGAAGCCCCTTTTAACAGAACTCGATTGTCCCAGAAATATAACATCCACTATTGCCAAGCTAAGAACTGAGTATTATAGGGGCATGAAGATCCATCCGGACAAAACAAGAACCTATGTCCCTTGTAAAAACTGCCCCGAAGTCCAGCTCACGCCCAACCACATCTGGGAAGTTGCGGTGTATCTTTTGAAGATTGGCATAGTTCCACTCAGGGATTCATTGCGGGAGATCCTCTACAGCTGGGATGCACCAACATTGGCAGAGACTGTGATAAATGCTTTTTAAGGAATCTAGACCACTACTCCACTGCAATATTGCTTATCCATGGACACGCGAACAACAACAGATAATATATGTGTGTGCGTATGTATGTATTCAAAGTATTGGAATCGTGCCGAAGATCGGAACTCAAATTTTCGAAGGATCTACTCGTTTTGGGACTTCCAGAACACGAAAAACTATTTTTAGGAAGACGTTTGTGTGTGTAAGGGTGTATCTGTGTGTGTGAGGATATTGCATCCACTCTAACTGAAAAACTAATGGACCGAATTTAATAAAATTTGGTAGGTAAGTTTTTTGTGGGAAACCCTGATGTTCATTTGATTATAGTATGATTCGTAATAAAAGAATCTGCCTTCTTTGCGAAATGGCCAGCAGAAATTGCCTTTATTCATTCTAGCTAAAAACTAATGGAACAAATTTAAAACAATTTGGTGTATAATATTTCAATAACCTGCAAGTGATTTATATATCAAATTTAACAAAATTTGTTACATAAATCACTTGTAGGTTATTCTAGTATGATTCGGGAAAAAGGAACGGGCTGTTTTTGCGAAATGGCCCGCAAAAATCGTTAAATATAAAAATAAAAGACTACGTGTGCTCAATTATATTAATTAAATTCCTATTTTATATGTAATTTTTGACAACAAAAAGAATAAGACTAACCCCATCACTCTAGGACTAACTGTTCTTGAGATATTTTAGTTTTTTTTTTTGCGTTTTCGCTATGCCACTTTTGACAATAAGTCCATCTTTCAAATGAGAACCAAATTTAAGTTTAACGTGCAAATTCAATGTCATTTAAAATACTTATGGATGTTATTTTGTGCAGATAAACTCAAATTATTACTGAAGAAATAAAGAGAACGTGAATATGAGTCTGCAGAGAAAGACATGTGCTGTCCACATCAAAATTTTTACCAATATTACAACAATGATTTATAGAAGTGAACGGGAATTACTTGCAGGCCATTTCGAAAAAAATGTAGGATCTATATTTAAAGATCCACCAAATTGTTGTAGAATAAAATGTTATACAAATTTAATCTGTGTACCAAATTTTAATTCTCTAGGACGTAGGAAAGTGCATTAAAAACGCCATGAAATAAGTATATCATGAAAAGTTATATAAAATTAAAAAAAAATTTGAAAGATTGTTATCTACGAAATTTATTTTAAAATGTGAAGCCTCTCTCATATACAAAATATTTAAACTCATGGAAAGATATTAATTATATAATATATCTATTTTTTCTTTCTGGAGGATATCGCTAAAGTCAGAATTTAATTGAATTCGTTTTTCTCCCTATATTAAATAATTTTTAATTAAAAAACTACCTCACATATTTTACTGAAATTTTTTTTATATATTTTATGAGATAATGTGAATATGTTATAAAAATTTCGAAGCAATTTGTGAATTTTAAATGTGCTTAAAAAATGTTTGAAAAATTAGGTCCCATAGGGTTCAATGTATTTCATTTTTTCAACCCGGGTTCAATAAAAAACTAATTGGGTGATATGATTTATTTATATTCCCATAGGTTTCACAGACCGTCTGAAAAGCATACTAAAATTTGATTTTGATAAAGTCATTTTTACGGCAGTTATCGTGCTAACGGACAGGGGTTCTGAACATTCGATTCCGTTAAAAAACAATAGGCTTCCAATATTCACGAAGTAATTTTTGTACCAAATTTCATTCTAATCGCTCCATTCGTTCGTGAAATATCGCTTCCACAGACTCACTGACACACACACACACACACAGACATCACCTCAAAAATGTTTGAATCGTGATCAGGGATGCTTAAAACGTGCTCTCCCGTCGAGAACTCGAATTCGAATTTTCGACCCCGTCACAATACTTTCCTTATATATATAAGGAAAGTAATAATATAATGTATAAGATTCAAGGTACAGTGTTTTTAACGTTGAATTGCACATTAGGCGCTTTTCTGGATGATAACATGTAAAATTATTTCAAAGTACCCAATTAACTTATATTTCATACAACTCTAAATAAACAATTATCAATATTGATAGCATCCTCAATAAGCTATATAGTACATATATTAAAATATTTTAATAATTAATTCATCAATTAGGCGTCCCTTTTGCAATTTCGATGAAATTTTCGGCAATCTGCGACGAAATATCGCTAAGATGGCGATACTTTGCTAGTTATATTGCCAAGTTTGCCAAATAATCACCAAGTGTTACAGACAAACGGAGAGAAGAGCATTTCTTATATACTAAAATGTATGCTCATCATATGGCGGTAATCAGAATTTGCGAACATTACTTCACATTTGACGTCATTTTTAACACTTTACAACAAAGTTGAAAAGTGTTTATGACTTTTTAACACTTTACAACAAAGTTGAAAAGTGTTTATGACTTTTTAACACTTTACTACAAAGTTGAAAAGTGTTTATGACTTTGTTCATTCTGTCTGTCTGTCCGTTAGCCCGATAACTCCCGTAAAAATGACTTAATCAAAATGAAATTTTAGTATGTTGTTCAGACGTCTGTGGGACCTATGGGAATATAAATGAATAATATCGCCCAATTAGTTTTGGATTGAACCCGGGTTGAAAAAATGAAATACATTGAACCATATGGGACATAATTTTTCAAACTTTTTTTAAGCGGATTTAAAATTCACAAATTGCTTCGAAAATTAGTAATATTCAAATTATCCCATAAAATATATAAAAAAAATTTCAGCAAAATATACTCAGTAGTTTTTTAAATAAAAATTAAAATAATAATTACACCTCTTATATGAAGCGATCACGTGACCATTTTATAAAGAGATCACGTGACCCATTTCAAAATGAGATATGCCATCCATCTTGTCTCGAAATCGTGATTTTAAAAGTTCTTTTTAATTCATATTGAGTGGTGTATCCGTCCTAAAACCGCTTAATTTTTGCTTAAATTCTGTGCATCTACATACTGAAACAACGCAATTACAATATATTTGAGTTTAAATGATCATCCAAATTTGATTATTTCTACAACAAAGCCTATTTTTCACTTATGTAAAATATAAACAGCAAAATATGTAGCATGAGTTGTATTAGAATTGCTGTATTTCTTTAACGCAAAATTATTTAGCTCATGGAGTCTGCATAGCTGATATGAATGAAATATTCATTGATTTTACAGAGAGAAGGACGATTTTTTGCGATGAAGTTTTAAGCATAGAGTTTAATTACTTGTAACTCCATGGTCTTAATTTTTTAAATAAAATGAATTATTATAGTATTTTGATGAATGAAATGAATGGGAAAATGCTTATGAATGGGAAAATGTTTATGAATGAAATGCTGCTTTTATAGAGAGAGCCAGGCGTGTTATATTTCGATGGCGTCCTTTGAATAAATTTCAGTTGTTTTTGATGAAGTTTTCAAATATCATAAATTATTGTAGTATTATGATAACGTTAAAAACATTACCGAGAAGCCAGGCGATTTATATTTAATTGACGTCATTTGAATGAAGTTCATTTTTTTCGATGAACTTTTAAGTTTTCAAATATAATAAGTTATGTAGTATTGTGATACTTTTTAAAATATTACCGGGAAATGTATCGCATTTTAGAGATGTTTAAATGAATTTGCATTGAAGTTGGAAAATGTTTCATAATCAATGCTTTATTATATACTTTATTATATACATGATTGATCTTTCTTGTTATCAATGTGTCGACATTTTTGTCACTTTGACTACATTTAAAAAAATCACCAAGTTGTCGACCACCCGCTAAATTTCTCATCAAGTGTTAAGGACGGAGAAATGGGTTATTCTTATAGTCTATTCTTATGTTCTTTCCAAGATATGACACTTTCATCAGTTAGTCGTCATTTCATTGACTCAGCGTCAGCTTCATTAATTTGGCAAATTTTTATCTATTGGGTGCCATTTTCATCAATTTGGCAACATTTAAAAAGCCAGAAAGTTGGAGATATTCGGAAAAATTGATCATCAAAATTTTATTCAAACGTTACAGACGAAAAAATAGGATATTCGTATAGTACTCATAGATTCTTATATTCTTTCCAAGATATTGAATTTTCGTCAAGTAGTCATCATTTTCATTAATTTCGCGTCATTTTTATCAATTTGGCAACATTTTCTTTAATTTGGCAATATTTAAAAATGTCGACAAGTTGTTGATATTCCGCCAAATTCGTCGCCAAAATCTCGCCAAGCGTTATGGACGGAGAAATAAGTTATTCTTATAGAAGATAAATGACTATTGGCGTCCAACTACAAAAGTATTATCCAAAGTATATTTTCCCATGAATGGAACGAGCTAGATCCACAAGAATGATGTCACCAAATTTGTTGCATAATATTACATATGAAAAGTGAACATATTTCACAATAATTAATAAATTTTTTATTTTATGCGATTTTTTGATAAATGTATTTGAAAAATGTGCAATATCTCGAGAACGGTATATGCTAGCGTTCTAAAGTTTGTGTCAATCGTTTTCTAATGAAAAATTACATAAAAAATGACTATTTACGTAACTTTATTAAACGTTTTGATTTTTTCAAAATTTTCTCTCGAAAATTTAGGAGGTTCTGAACATTCGATTGCATTTAAAAACAAAAGGCTTCCTGCATTCACGGATTGTAAGTTTTGTACCAAATTTCATTTGAATCGTTCCATTCGTTCATCATATATCGTCTCCACACACACTCGCTACCAAATTTCGTTCTAATCTCTCCATTCATTCGTGAGATATCGTCTCCAGACTCACGGTCACACACACACACACACATCACCTCAAAAACGTTTGATTCGTATTCAGGGATGCTTGAAACATGCTCTCCTGTCGAAAACTGGAATTCGAATTTTCGATCCCGTCACAATACTTTCCTTATACATTATACTACGTATATTAGGAAAATAATATCCGTCAATTGTGAGTTTGTATACGGAACAAAAAAACATACAAGTAGTATATATATATATATATATATATACACGTATGAGCACACCTATATTTTTAATACTAGAAACTATATTTTATAGCTTATTTTTATCTTTTTATATAAAAAAAAAAGGTATCGATCCATTTTAATATATTGAAAACATGATTTTATATCAAAATAAAGCCTTTTTTACATTTAGACCAAATTTTAACTTTTTTTTTAGATAAATGCGTGAGATCAAAGATAGGCTGCCTCATTTTGGGGCTACATAGGTTAAATAAATGCGTGAAAACTTCTAAATGAATCCTCTAAGCTTTAAAATAAATGGGGGGACCGTTAGTCCCCCCATAAAAGAAAAAAATATATAGAAAAAATATATTTTTCATATATATATGAAAAAATATATATATTCAGGTTTATAGATTCAAAGGATTGGTATTTATAAAAAAAAATGAGTTATTTTTTAAAAAAAATAACAAAATGGCTCATCTGACCCTAAGGTGATCTGGAACTCTGATTCCACAGCTGTTTTAGAATTCTAGAACCAGAGTTCCAGATCACCCTTCGGATCAGGCGCCAAGGACAATACAAACATATAAACATACAGGACATGAATCCACAGATTCAACCCACCACTTATTATATTTCGATGAGTTCTATTGGATCTACGACAAGAAACGACTGACGTCATTTTTGGCATTAAATCATCTACCCGAATTGATTAACAATCCGGGCGAGATTTGAACCGGGGGCCTATTGTATATTAGCCCCACGCGTTCCGTATTTGCCATGGGTACCCACAATTTGAAGAACTATTCATTAATATAACCTTTACATTTGAAAAAACAACTTAAACAATTTGAAAAAACAGTCATATTTCAAGCAGAATACTTTGAAAGATCAATAGTTTATCTGATCAAAAAAATAGTGATGTTTATAAAACGTTATATATTTTTAAAATGAGACATTTTTTAGTGCTGCCATCTAACGAAAAAAATCTGTAATAAGTCTTCACACATCTTAAAACATTCTTAAGGCCATTCATTCTTAAGGTCTTCACACATCTTAAGAGATAAATTTTAAAGTAAAGATTTTAATTTATCTGATCGGAAAAAATAATGTTTATAATATCCCTATCACCGTTACGTAATGAGGACTGATAAACAAAGTCGCTTCGTTATTATGTGGATGAAAAAACTGATAAATAAAGTCTTCTGATTAAATGTTTTATTATGGAGGATGAAAAAAACGCGTCCGTAATTTCCGGACGCATTTTATAGGTAATATGAACAGATAAGTATGGTGATAAAAGTCATCTAAAGAAATAGTTTTAAAGAATTGATGTTAAATAATTAAAATAGTGCTGCCCTCTATATGTGTAATATTAAATCAAGAACTTATAAAATTAAATTCTACAGCTCCTTTATTTAAATCTATTAATTCACCTTTTTGATTAGTAATCCTCATTTTTATTCTTTCAACAGGATCCACTTTAACAGGAAAAAATATCCAATTATTAAATTCTTTTGAAATTATACTACCTGGAGGGTTTTTATTAGTGAAAGAATATATAACTTCTGAATTATATTGATTTATTAAAGATCCTTTTACAATATCACAGTGAATATAAATATTATCATTTCCATTAGATATATCAGCAATATGTTCACCTTCAATCTCTGTTTCTTCATCATAACTTCCATATGTCGGTTTTAAAAAGCCTATAATTTTATGAAAGTTACTTTCTGTAAAATCAATTACCCAATTTTTTTTCAGTTTAATAGATATTCTTTGTCTTGCTTCAATAATACCAAATTTCACAGGTGGATCCTTACCAAATATTTTCATCATATACTCATTTAAACCTCTTACAGTATAATTACCATTTGAGATAATAATTGTTATATCTTTGTCTAATGTATACATTCTAAATTTGTTATTTCCATAATTCTTACTTATATTAAACCAG
The DNA here is from genome assembly GCA_951213105.1 of Amaurobius ferox. Lineage (NCBI taxonomy): Eukaryota > Metazoa > Arthropoda > Arachnida > Araneae > Amaurobiidae > Amaurobius > Amaurobius ferox. The sequence continues at coordinate 111,288,579 of OX578144.1, read as the reverse complement.
GAAACTTCCATTGAGAATGAGTGTAAAGCTAATTTTTTTTATTTTAAGAGGTGTAATAAAATTTACAGTAAATTCCTCTGATTTCTCATGACCTTCAGATTTTAATTTTATCATTTATACATAACAAAATTTTCATTATAGTCACTAGGTTTTTGTGTAGGAAATGATTTGAGAACATTTTTAGGTGATATACCTTTATTCCTTTCTCTTATATATTTCATACAAAATATACCACATTTCACAGATGAAGGTTTCTGTAAAAAACTATCATTATAACCTATTTTTTTATTGGATGTAACAAGAAATGATTTAATATTTTTAGGAATATAGTCCTTCTTCATATTGTCATATTCACCAAACGGATCAAAATATTCCACATATTTATATTTAGGATCATTATAATAACAAACCCAATGAGTTCCGGGACCTGTTGATACATCTAAATTAATGATTCCATTTTCAAATTTTCCTATTGTTTTAGGTAATAAATCGGAGGTAAACACACCTCTAAATCCTTTTTCATTTTTCATATTTTCTATAATCATTTTGTCACTGATTCCCACTGTTGATATATTCCCTTTCCAAGTTTTTTTTTTTCCCAGACCCCTTTTTTTGCACAGCTGAACTAGCTAATCCTGATAAACGCACCTGTTGCTAATGCCGGAACTGCAATTTTAGCAGCGGTTATTAAAGAGGGTATAAGTGCTGCTAGAAATGGTAAAAATCCTCCATTTTTATCTAATTGAGTTTTACTAATTGTAATTCTTTTTTTATCATTAATATGATTAATTTGAGTTTTAGTTAAATACATCTCATGATTAGGAGTTTTAGATTTATCTATTTGTAATGTTACTTCTACTTTATTTTTAAAAGCTGATTTAAGTTTATTTTTCTGACCTTCACTCAAATAAACTTTATTTTTTATCATTTATTAACAGAGAAATTGTTTATGATATCGTTGTACATCATTATAAGTCATTTCTTTATTTTTTAATAACATATCTAACAATAAAGTTACTTGATTATACAATTTCTTTGATTTACTTCCGTTACATATTTTTTCTGTTAAATTTGATAATACATTCAATCCTTTACCCACCTTCATTTCTTTACTACTTCGAATCATATTTAATCTATGCATATAATTTTGTAACATATTTTCTTTATTTTTAATTTCTTTTATATCATTCTTTTTCTGGTTTAATTCCTCCTCTGAAAAATTTTTAGCCCTAGAAATTGTACTTTTTAAGTTGCCTCTTTTCTTAGATAATCCTTCTTTTAACTGTTTAGCTCTTCCATACATCTCCTCTAATTTTTCTTGATCGTTTAAAAATACTGATCGTCTGTATAATTTTTCCTCTTTTAAATATTTTAAATTTAAATTTTGATCGATATCATAAGTATAAGATACTAATTCTTTCACAGCTTCAATAGGCTCTTCTATAGATGGAAATGAAATATTTTCTACAACATTTTGAATACTTTTCACAACTTCTTTATTTGATTTTTCATATTTTTCAATTTCTTGAGTGACTGGTTTATGAAATTCCTCTAAGGTTTTTTGAATACCTATTTTTTCTTTTAGTTGATCTTCATTATTCTTTCTTATTTCTTTTTCTATTTTTACTATTTTAATTGAATCTTTTATTTGCTTTAAAAACTTGTGTTTCCGTTCTTTTTCTAAGTTCATTTATATAATATTAATTTTTTTACTGCAGCAAATTTTATTTTTACTGCTAGTAAATTATGATAAAAATTAAAGATTACACAGAACCAGAAGAATTACCTGATCCTAAACAACACCCTTTGTTACCTAAACATCCATTTAGATTACTTATAGTAGGATCTTCAGGTTCAGGTAAAACAAATTTACTGTTAAATTTGATTTATGATTTATTATTTTTTGATACATTATATATATGTGCAAAAGATTTATACGAACCTAAATATTCTAAATTACAAGAAAAATATACATTGTTTGAAGATATAGAAAGAGAAGATATTTTGAAATGTAAGAATATAAAGAATAAGAAAAGATTATTAAAATTTTATGATAAATTCAAAAAAAAAGTATTATTTTCTTCAGATCATAATTTTATTACTGTAGATGATTTAAATCCTACATTAAAGAATTTAGTTATTTTTGATGATTGTGTGATTGAGAAAGATCAAAAAAACATCGAAGAATTATTTATTAGAGGTAGAAAGAAAAACGCATCCTTTATTTATTTAACTCAGTCATATTATTTAACACCTATCAATATAAGAAGGTAATTACGATATATTTTTCACTCTACAATCTAAAGAAATTCAACAGATTATAAGAGAGATAGATGGTTTATTAAGTACTGAAGAATTCAAACAAATGTATAATAAAAGTGTTCAAGAAAAATATGATTTTTTTATGTTAGATTTAGTGAATCCTGAAATAAGATACAGGAAAAAATTTAATCCTATATAAATGGATGTATATTTAGAAAAAAGATTATATGTTTACAGAAAGAGTAGAAATATGTATCAAAAGATAAGTATTTCATTATCAGTAAGTAAGGTTATTCTAAGTGGAACAGGTTTATCAGCAATAGCCTTTCTACCTCTTGCATTTTTAAGTTTATCAGTTGGTATAGTAGAAGCCATAGATCTTACATTAAAAATTGCAGAAAGGAAAGAAGAATATAGACATTGTTATAATTTTTATAAAGAACTCATTAATTCGTTTAAAGCTAAGGATATGACAGAAGAAGAAATTTATATGTGTGAAAAGGATTTCATAAAAAGTTTAAAATTTAATCCAGTTGAAAAATACGTAAAACAAATGCAATTGAATGGATATAAATTTCTAAATAAATAAATGGTTTGTAAAAAAAGGAAAGGTGGTGATATTGTTGGATGGATACAAGATAAAGTAAATCTTCCAGAAATGCATTTACCAGGATATCAATATTGTGGCCCAAATACAAAATTAGAAAAAAGATTAAAAAGAGGTGATCCTGGAATAAATAGAGTTGATAAAGCATGTAAAGAACATGATATTGATTACAATAAAACAAAAGATACAAAACTGAGACATGTTGCTGATCAAAAATTAATAGATAATTTAAATGCTATACAAGATCCAACATTTCAAGAAAGATTAGCTAGAGGAATTATTAAACCTATTATTAAAGTTAAAAAAACTTTTGGATTAGGTCTTTCTATATATTGTGTCAAGTGTAAAGATAAAACCCCAACTAAAAATTATCATAAAACTACTTCTAAAAATAATAAACCAGTTGGTAAAGGTATCTGTACTATTTGTGGAAGTAAAAAGAATACTTTTTTAGGGAGTTAAAAGAGACATATTATAATCCAGAAACAGGTTATTGTGGAATTAATGAATTGAAAAGAAAAACAGGGTTACCTAATGTTGAAGAATTTTTACATGAACAAGATGTATATACTAGATATAAACCTGTCATTCGTAAATTTAAAAGAAGAAGAGTTTATGTTCCAAACAGTAGTAATCAATTTGACGCTGATTTGTTATTTATAAAAAATTATAGCAAATATAATGATGGAACTAATTATTTATTAACAGTTATAGATGGTTTTAATAAATATGCTTGGGCTTTCCCTATAAAAAGAAAAACATCTGAAGAAGTTGTACAAGGTTTTAAACAAGTTTTTAAAGAAAGAATACCAAAATTCATTTTGACAGATGAAGGTACTGAATTTACAGGAAAACAGACACAAAAATTATTTAAAGATAATAATATACATTGGTTTACAACTAAAAATAAAGAAATAAAATCTGCAATAGCTGAGAGATTTAATAGAAGTATAAGAGAAAAAATTATAAAATATATGCATGCTAACAATACTAAAAGATATATTGATGTATTACCCAAATTACTTAAAAATTATAACAATTCATATCATAGATCTATAAAAATGACACCTGTTGAGGCTAGAGAAAATGAATCTCAAGTTTATAAAAATTTATATACGAAAAAGATCATAAAAAAACCTAAATTTAAGATAGGGGATAGTGTTAGAATATCTACAATTAAGAAAACATTCAGGAAAGTAGATGATTCTACATTCACTGAAGAGATTTTTATAGTTTCTGAAGTATTGAAAACAGATCCAATTACTTATCGATTAAAAGATTTAAACAGTAAAGAAATTGAAGGAACTTTTTATGAAAATGAAATGGTAAAATATAATAAAAAAGATGATGTATATAAAATTGAAAAAATCATAAAAAAGAAAGGAAATAAGTATTTTGTAAAATGGCTAGGATATCCAGATGAATTTAATAGTTGGACATCTGAATTAGTTTAAATATAAATGAAGATGAAATTAATCTATGATTCGGAAGAAGAAGAATATTTTTATGTTATCGATTACGAAAGTTTAAAACAAAGATATAATAGTAGAGTTTGTTATTTTAATCGATTAAGAAGGAGATATAATATATCTCAAGAAGTTGAGGATATGTTTTTAAAATTTTTAGATTTTATGTATTATGAGAAATCAATTAACTATTACTATTTTATGAAAAAGATTTGTGATATTTTAAATATTGAAAATAATATAAAGGTTCAAAGTGTTAAAAAGAAATATGAAAAAATATGGAATGATTTCTTACAAAGTATTACAAAAAATGTTTCTTAATAAATGGAGCTTACAAAAAAGTGCATACACTGTTTGACTATGAAATCAGTAAATGAGTTTTACATATATCATAGAAATGAAAAAATTTATTTCCAAAGTCATTGCAAATGTTGTGATTCCATAATCAAATATAAAAAATTTAAATGTGAATGTGGTATGCAATATACCTATACACATAAAAAGAGACATTTAAAAAGTATTTATCACAGTAAGCATGGAAAAAGTATTGTAAAAAATGTTTCCTAATAAATGGAGCTCAACTTAAAGTCAAAGACTATTAATGAACTTAGAAAAGTAGTAAAACAATTGAATATTAAACAACCTAAAGGCTGTAAGAAGGTTGATTTAATTAAATTATTAACTAAATATATCAGAAAAACAGGTGAATATAAACCTGTTTTAGTAGATTTATTAAATTTAGATTTGTCAGCATACTTGGAAAAAAAGAAAAAAATATTTATTGATAAACCTAAAAAACGTAAAAAAATTAAAAAGATTTTTGATTCTTTTAATTTAAGATTTGATAAAAATGATTTTAAATCTGTCTTTCCTGAAGAAAATGTATTTACAGTAGAAGAAAATCTTGAAAAGTTATTTACAGAAGATAGAAAATGTGGTAAATATTATGAAGATGAAGAAGAACATATAAAGAAAGACTTAATGATTAAAAGATCAAAACAAAAAAGAAAATGTATTATTTGCGGTATATATTATAAACATTTAGATAATCACATATCAAGTCGAAAACATAAAAAAGCATTAGATGAAGGTAATGTAGAAATTAAGGAATATGAAACTGCTTATAAATCTAGATTAAGATCATATAGAATTAATAATTTTAATAATATTAAAATCCCTCTAGAATTTTTAGAAGAGAAAAGAAAGGTTGTAATAGAAAAAATAAAGCATATTATGAAAGAATTTAATGGAATAAAGGTAAATTTTAAATTGTTTTGTTTGTATAAATTAAATGAAGAAATTCAAGAATTTACATTCAAAACTGAGAATCAAATTATATTAAAATCTAATGATTTACATACTTTTTATGATTATGTTATTGACAACTTAATAAATGAATCTGATGATTTTATATCAAAAGGATCTGGTTGGAGTCTTGAAGAAATTAAATTTTTGGAATTGAGAATAAATAAGTATCAACCCTTGAGAGGATCAAGTTATATTGATTTACCTGAAAAAATTAAATCTAAACAAGCCATAATAAATGTTTTATGTGGTCTATATTATCAGCAATTCATCCTGTAAAAAAAAATCCTCAAAGAGTGTCAAAATATGAGCAATATAAAGATGAATTACATTTTAAAGGTATTGATTTTCCTGTTTCATTAGATAATATTAAGAAATTTGAAAAACTAAATAATATATCTGTAAATGTTTATAGTTATGATGGTTCAATTTATCCACTTAGAATAACTAACAATAAATTAGAAAAACATGTAAACTTGTTTTATATGAAAGATCATTATTGTTGGATTAAAAATATGAATAGTTTGATCAGATCACAAATTACTAATAATCATATATTTTTATGTGATAGATGTTTAAATTATTTTTATTCTGAGGAAAGATTAAAGATACATGTGGAATACTGTAAAGATGCTGTCACAATTAATATGCCTAAAAAAGATGAAGTTATTCAATTTAAAAATCATGAAAGAAAAATGAGAGTACCATATACTATATATGCTGATTTTGAATCTCTCTTACCTAAAATTGATACATGTGAGCAAGATCAAACTAAATCATATACTGTGAAATATCAAAAACATGTAGCAGATGCATTTTGTTATTATATCAAATATGAAAAGGAATACTTTAAACCTCCTGTTGTTTATAGAGGACCAGATACAATCAAAAAGTTTGTATCTATGTTAAAAGAGGATACTCTTAAAATTGAAAAAATGATAGAAGACAAAACTAAAAAATATGAAAGTATCAAATCAATGATAGAGTTCGATGAAAATCATTATAAAAGAACTAATATTTGTCACATATGTGAAAATCAAATCTTAAATGATGAAAAAGTAATTGATCATTGTCATATAACTGGAAAATATAGAGGTCCTGCTCATAATATTTGTAATTTAAATTATCAAATTCCAAAATTTATTCCAGTAAAAATTCATAATTTAACAGGTTATGATTCTCATTTGTTTATAAAAGAACTTGGATTTGATCAATCAAAAATAGATGTTATACCTAATACTGAAGAAAAATATATATCTTTCAGCAAAAAAATAGGAGGTATGAAATTGAGATTTATTGATTCATTTAAATTTATGTCTTGCAGTTTAGATAATTTATCAAAAAACTTGAGACCAGAGAATGAAATAAATAGATATCCTCCAAAAATACGAAAAATGAAATATATAAAATACTTAAAATCAAAATTTAGAGAGACATCATTACATTTTCCTGATGATAAATTAGATCTCATTTCAAGAAAAGGTGTATATCCTTATGATTATATGGATTCTAGAGATAAATACAAAGAAACAGAATTACCTTCAAAAGATAAATTTTATAATAAATTGAATGAATGTAATATAACTGATGAAGAATATAAACATGCTCAACGTGTTTGGAAAGAATTTAATATAAAAAATTTAGGTGAATATACAGATTTATATGTTAAAACAGATGTATTAATTTTAACAGATGTATTTGAAAATTTTAGAGATGTTTGTTTAAAAACTTATAAATTAGATCCAGATTGGTATTTTACTGCTCCTGGTTTATCTTGGGATGCTATGTTAAAAATAACAAATGTTAAATTAGATTTATTAAATGATTATGATATGATTCTCATGATAGAAAAAGGTTTAAGAGGAGGTGTTTCACAATGTTGTAATAGATATGGAAAAGCTAATAATAAATATATGAAAAATTATGATAATAGTAAAGAATCTAATTATTTAATGTATTTAGATGCTAATAATTTATATGGATGGGCTATGAGTCAATATTTACCATATGGAGAATTTAAATGGTGCAATGATTATGAAAAAAATTATGTTAAACGTGAATTATATAATAATAAAATAAAAGATGAGATTGGATATATATTTGAAATTAGTTTAAGATATCCAAAAGAGTTACATGATTATCATTCAGATTTACCATTATGTCCTGAAAATAGAATTCCTGAAAATTCGAAACAAGGTAAGTTATTAACAACTTTACACGATAAAGAGAAATATGTAGTTCATTATAGAAGTTTAAAACAATATTTGAAAATGGGTTTAAAGGCTGTAAGAGTACATAGAGTATTACAATTTAAACAATCGAATTGGTTGAAAAAATATATAGATTTAAACACTGAAATGAGAAAGAAAGCTGCTAATGATTTTGAGAAAGATTTTTATAAATTAATGAATAATTCCATATTTGGAAAAACTATGGAAGATATAAGAAAACGAATCGATGTAAGATTATGTTGTAATTATGATCAAGTTAAAAAATTAATTGCTAAACCTAATTTCAAATGTAGAACTATTTTTGATGAAAATTTGGTAGCTGTTCAAATGAAAAAAACAAAACTATATTTTAATAAACCGATTTATGTTGGAATGAGCATATTAGATTTATCTAAACATTTAATGTATGATTTTCATTATAATGTTATGAAACCGAGATATAAAGATAATATTAAGTTATTATATATGGATACAGATAGTTTTATATATGATATTAAAACAGATGACTTTTATGAAGATATGAAGTCTATGATTGATTATTTCGATACATCTGATTATCAAGTAAATAATCTGTATAATATGCCTAGATGTAATAAAAAAGTATTAGGTAAAATGAAAGATGAAAATAACGGTGTGATTATGGAAGAATTTGTAGGTTTAAGAAGTAAAATGTATTCAATAAGATTAGAAAAACAGAGTGTTGAAGAATATAATAATAATAATGAAGACCATAAAAATTTTGAGATTAAGAAGTCTAAAGGTACTAAGACTAGTACCGTTAAAAACAGAATATCATTTGAAGATTATAAAGACTGTTTATTAAATAAAAAAGATCAATATAGAACACAGAATTTAATTAGAAGTAAGAAACATGAATTGTATTCAATTCAAGTGAACAAGATAGCTTTATCAGCAAAAGATGATAAAAGATTTATATTAGAAGATGGTATGAATACTAGAGCTTTAGGACATTATAAAAATGTTTACTAATAAAGGGATGAGTGCTTAGGTGATATTCGAGCTTTAAATTTTACAAATTCTGTAGAAATTTACTATATGACTTATCTTTGTAATGTATTGTATGATTTATATATAAAATATGATTATAATAAAAAACTATTATCAGAAAGTTTTCATAGGTTGACTGAATTAATTGAAAAAGAAGAAAATGAAGATATTAAATTGAAAGGATTAGGAGTTTTATATGTTATTTCAAAGAATTTATTCTATTGGTCATGAATTTATAAAAACTAATAAATAGATGTTAAATCATTTATATCCTAGGATATATTTTGATATAAAGGTAAGTATGCTTAATCAATATATTAGAGTGTTTATAATAACTATTTTATTAATATCTCTATAATTCAGGGGGGGATGACTATCCCCCCCTATAATGTTTATAAAAAAATGTTTACTAATAAATGGAAGAGTTCAATAGACTGAGAGGTTATCCCAAGACGTTTAAATTAAATGATTTATATCCTGGGGAATATGATCTGATATCATTGAAAAAAATTAAAACTAAATATGGAAATACAGTAATCGCAAAGTTATATGTGGAAGGTGAAGAAATGGATTATTATCTAGCAAATATACATGGACAACTTTCTGATAAATCAATAAATGAAATCAATAAAGGTAGATATATATTTAAGTATTCAGGTATGATTAATGATAAATATGAATATGAATTAGAGAAAGCTTAAATTTTATATCTGATTATTTAACATCTTTAAAACTATCTATAGATATTAAAAGTTATATTCCTTTTTTTTTTATCACGCTTTTATATTCTTCTTAAATAAATGAATAGAAGAAAAAGTAAAAAAATACTAGGATTTTTAAAGGTTTTATTGAAACCTAAGAATATATTAAATGAAATATTTTCTATGAAAAAGAAAGGAGGTGGTTTAAAAATTCTTCCTAAATAAATGATTTATGATTTAAGTGATACTCGTTATTATTATAATGATCACATTAAAAGTTATGAATTAAGAGAAATTCATCCAAAAGAACATAGTTCAGATGAGAATGCCACCTATGTTTTTCATATTAATGATACTAAAGCTAAAATTTTATATTCTAGAGGATATCTTGAACTAAAATTAAAAATTACAAAAAATGATAAATCATCCATTGGAAACGAAAATGTGAGTCTAGTAAATGGTGGAGGTTTTATCAAAACTTTAAAAGTACATATAGGAGATACTGAAATTGAATCAAATACACAGTCAAATTTTTCAATCATGAATCATGTTTTAAGATTAATTCATTATACTCCTGATTATGTAACATCACAAGCTCAAAATGAATTTTGTTATCTAGATACATCTGATTCAGCTGACCGTAATGAGTTTAAATATGATGGTACTTTAGAAGATACTACTAAAATAACTGAATTTTTTAATAATTTGAAAATGAATAAAGATTATAACGAAGGATTCGTAAAGAGATGGGAACTAACGAAAGATAGCAATGTCATTAAAATATGGACACCTTTAAAAGATATAATCGATTTCTTTAGAGAATATGAAAAGATAATTTCAGGTTTTGAAGTGAAAATAGATATTCAAAGAAATGAAAATAAAAATATGATATATACTAATATAAGAAACGAAAATTATAAGGTAGTAGTTGAAGGTTTAACCTTACATTTACCTTATATAGAATTAAAAAATTCTGCAGAAAGTTTGTTTCTGGAATCATATCTATCTAATAAAGATATAGAGGTAAATTGGGATCGATATAGATTTAAGATGGTAGGCCCATATAGAAGCAACAGTGGATCTGTGACAGCAACTACAGCGTCAGATGAAGTTTTACGTGTCTATGTTATTCCTCAATATGTTGAAAGAGATAATAATTATGAAAAAAATAATATGATATTTGATCATATAGATATGGCAGAATGCTGGTTGATGATTAATAATAAACAAGTTCCTCTTATGCGTTATAAAACAAATTTTGCCAATAAAGATTATATTCGAGTGTATGAAGCTCTTTTACATGAAGGACTTTACGATAATAATACAGAAACAGGACCTTTGATAAATAAGGAGAATTTTGGTAAACTGTATCCTATTTTTCCTTTTGACTCATCAAATCATGAAAACTATACCGATTTAAATAATTTAGATATTGAATTTAATTGGATAACGAATAGTCAAAAGGAATATAAGTTTTATTTTATTTTTAAAGAAAGAAAGAGATGTTTTATAAATTTAAAAAATAAAACTATAACAATGGTTAAGAGTTTAAAATCTTAAAATTAAATAAATGAGTGCTTATTATCCACCTTATGATGATCAAATGAAAGAAGGACCTATTGGACCTCCTGGTATAGGTTTTAAATTAATGAATGATGGAAATTATGATATTGAAAATAGAATTTTAAAAAATTGTGAAAATCCTATAGATGATTTAGATTTAACCACTAAAAGTTTTGTTTTGAATAAAATAGAGAATAATCATCATGAATTGAGAGATCATATAGAAACTAAATATGATGAGAGTTTTTTATCCTTTACTGTAGAAACAGGCAAGAGAATAAAAGAATTAAATGATACAACTTTACATTCTTTAGAAGGTAAAGTTTTTGATGCAAAAGGTAAAAGAATAGGAAATGTTGCAGATCCTAAAGATGAAAAAAATGTTGTGAATAAAAGATATTTTGAAAAAAATTCGTTAATATTACAGAATGATAAATTTGATGCAAAAAATAAAATAATTTGTTTCTGAACCTGAAAATGATAACGATGCTGTCAATAAAATATATTTAGATAATAGAGATATCTGGGTTACTATACTAGATGATTTTCATACAGATGGGGATTATAAAAAAGTAAATTTCAACATGATGAGCTCAAAATTACTGGATCAAGAGATGCGATTATCTACAGATATGTATATGAAAATTTCCATATATATAGATATATATGATACAGTAGAAAGTAAATATGATAAAAGTCCACTGATATCTCTGGAAATTAATGGTAAGGAAATTTTAAATGTTAATAGAGATGTAGTAACCTGTTTTGCTTATGGTAAACGTGATGATATCATCACATTAAAGATAAAATGTGATGGTAACGCTTTAAAACCTTATATGCATATTGAAAAAATTTCTTTCTAATAAATGGATATTGATTGGAATGAATTTTCTAGAAAAAATTTATCTGAAGATGTAATTAGAAATCTTAAAGATCATGTAAATTGGGATTTAGTTTTACAATATTCAACACTGTCTGAATCTTTTATTGAAGAATTTGCTCAACCTGATGATTGGTGTAAAATTTCTAGATATCAAAAATTATCAGAAGATTTTATAGAAAAATGTAAAGATATAGTAGATTGGGTAAACATATCTCAATATCAAACTTTAAGTAACGAATTTATCATAAAATTTTCTGATAATTTAGATTTATATAAAGTATCAATATTTCAAAAACTTACAGAAGATACTATGAGAGAATTAAAAGATGATTTAAATTGGCTGTATATAACTAGATATCAAACATTTAGTGAAAATTTTATAGAAGAATTTATGCATAAATTAGATTTTTGTTATTTGATTAAATATAAATTTGAGCTATTACCTGATCACTTTTTTAATGTTCATTGGAAAAAAATACAAGCAATACAGATGAGTGAATTAAATAAAAAGTTTGGTCATCATGAAATAGAACCTTACCAAGAGAAAATTATTGAAGAGATATATGAAGTTAAATCAGTCTTGAGAGAGTGTGTTTATATTTTGAGCCGATTAACTAATGATAAATAAATATTTAATAAAAATGTTTCTATATAAATGGATGTTACATATAATAATGGTATGGAAAAAAAACTATGTCTTTCTTAAATATAGAGAATCCTACTGAAGTGAAATCTATTTTTATATTTAATTGTGCTCTTGAAGGAATAGAAAATTTAACTAATTTAAAAGAATTATATTGTGGAGGAAATAAATTAACATCTCTTGAAGGTATAAAAAATTTAACTAATTTAGAAACATTAAATTGTAGCGAAAATGATATTACATCTCTTGAAGGTATAAAAAATTTAACTAATTTAAAAAAAATATATTGTGATTTAAATAAATTAACATCCCTTGAAGGAATAGAAAATTTAACTAATTTAGAAACATTAAATTGTAGCATAAATGATATTACATCTCTTGAAGGTATAAAAAATTTAACTAATTTAAAAAAATTATATTGTGGGGGAAATAAATTAACATCTCTTGAAGGTATAAAAAATTTAACTAATTTAAAAGAATTATATTGTGAGGGAAATAAATTAACATCCCTTGAAGGAATAGAAAATTTAACTAATTTAGAAACATTATATTGTAGCGAAAATGATATTACATCTCTAAATGATTATATTTTTACCTAGAATAAATGATATATGGTATGATGTAGATAAAATAAATTTACCCCTGATGTTAAGAAGATTTAGTTATAACTCTTATTTGGAGAAGGATATCGCAATATGGGACAGTATTTTTAAGTCTACTCAGTAAGAATATTTAGACAGTCTTAAAAATAGAGGTTTTACAGATTATGAAGAATAACTAAATAGAGTAGAGTTAAAAAATAATTCTAAATAAATGGATCTTTATAAGATTAAAAAATCTCTAGAAAAGAAAGGAATTAGTGTAATAGCAAGATTTATAGAATCAAACGGTGATACTGGAACAGCATTTTTAAGTAATTATAATGATAAAGATCTTAAAAAATTTAGTAAGAATATTAAGTCATATTATAATTTTGGTGGAGAGAAAAAATTTAGTAAAGATTGTATACAACTTACTTTTATTGAAAAAAAGTGATTATATTTTATATCTAAGTATGGAAATATGCTTTTTTAACATCTTCTTCAAGATTTTATGAACTCTAAAAAACACGTCCGTAAATTACGTTTCAATATATTTTGAGTCACTTTGTAATGAAGATCTTATATTAAGATTATTTTAAAGTTTATTTAGAGGATTCATTTCCTCTTTTTTCTTATAAATCCTTTTTATTTTCTAAAAAAACTTTGAAAATAATTTTTTTCACCGTAATTTTATGGGGGGACTAACGGTCCCCCCATTTATTTTAAAGCTTAGAGGACTTCCATTCATTTTGGAAGTCCTCTTTTTTCACGCATTTATTTAACCTATGTAGCCCCAAAATGAGGCAGCCTATCTTTGATCTCACGCATTTATCTAAAAAAAAAAGTTAAAATTTGGTCTAAATGTAAAAAAGGCTTTATTTTGATATAAAATCATGTTTTTAATATTAAAATGGATCGATACCTTTTTTTTTATATAAAAAGATAAAAATAAGCTATAAAATATAGTTTTTAGTATTAAAAATATAGGTGTGCTCATACGTGTATATATATACTACTCATACACCCACGCACACACACACACACACACACAAAAAAAACCTTTTTATTTTCACACACACACACAAAAAAATCTTTTTATTTTTGTATATCTAGATTTCATTGTGTATATTACCTACTTATGTTCAGCAATATTTTTCAGATTTCATATCCAAATTGCTCTTTATTTTTCTTAAAATATTTTTAAAACACATTTTTACTTTCCTTGTATACATGGTATAATGTATAAGGAAAGTACTGTGGCGCGGTCGAAAATTCGAATTCGAGTTTTCGACGGGAGAACACATTTCAAGCATCCCTGAACACAAACCAGACGTTTTCGAGGTGATGTGTGTGTGTGTGTGTGACCGTGAGTCTGTGGAGACGATATCTCACGAATGAATGGAGAGAAATAGAACGAAATTTGGTACAAAAATTACAGTCTGTGAACACTGGAACCTTGTTGTTTTTAAACGGAATGGAATGTACAGAACACCCCTAAATTTTTGAATGAAATTTTGAAAAAAATCGTCAAAAACTCAAAACTTTCAATAAAATTACACAAATAATCAATTCGTATGTAATTTTTCATTATAAAACGATTGACATAAAAATTAAAATGGTAGTATAAACCGTTCTCGAGATATTACACATTTCTCAAATAAATTTATCAAAAAAATCACACAAAATAAAAAAAAATTAACTATTGCAACATATGTTCACATTTCGTATGTAATATTATGCGATAAATTTGTTAACATCATTTTCGGGGATCTAGCACTTTCCATTCACAAGTGAAGGTACTTCGTGTGCAAGTTCTTATTTAGACGCCAATGGTCATTTACCTACTATAAGAATAATCTATTTCTCGTTCATAACGCTTGGCGAAATTTTAGCGATAAATTTGGCAAAATATCGCTAACTTGGCGATTTTTAAAATGTTGCCAAATTGACGAAAATGACGCTAAATTAATTAAAATGATGACTATTTAATGAAAATTCAATATCTTGGAAAGAGCATTAGAATTGACTATAAGAATAACCCATTTCTCCGTCCGCCCATCCATCTGTCCGTCTGTAACGCTAGGTGAAAATTTTAGCAGGATGTCGCCAACTTAGTGACTTTTTTAAATGTTGCATTAGGAAAATGTCGCCAAATGGGAGGTAATATTTTGCAAATTTTGAATTCCGTCGTATATCGGGTATACCTTCTAGTATATAAGAAATGCTCTTCTCTCCGTTTATCTGTAACACTTGGCGATTCATTTGCGAACTAGAGGGATATCGCCATCTTGGCAATATTTCGCCCCAGATTGACGAAAATATCGTCAAAATTAATGAAAATGACTTCTGCTTGATGAATTAATTATTAAAATATTTTGACATATAGACTAAATTGCTTAGTGAGGATGCTATTAATATTAATAATTGTTAATTTAGAGTTGCATGAAATATAAGTTAATTGTTAAAATAATATTACATGATGTCGTCCGGAAAAGCGCCAAATGTACAATTCAACGTTAAAATACTGTACCGTGAATCTCTTCATCATTATTTCACCGTAAAAGAAGTAGAATTGCATCATATGTATAAAGAAAGTCATATGCTGCCCACATCACATTTTTTTTTAAGTTGGCATCAGGATTATCACGCAAATGAATTGGATGCATTTGGCTAATTTGTGTTAATATGTACAATTTTAATACCTTATACCCATTACGTAGTTCAAATTATCAATTTCCTTTCAACGTGCTAATCTATCAAAATCACAAATTCTGATATTTTCGGGAAAATAATTTTATGCAATAATATGACATATAGGTAGTTGAGCATATTATTACTCTTATAGTATAATAAGACAGTCTAATTAAAGCAAAAAAGAAAATATTTAAAATGGCGGACAATGGATTAGCAGTTAGCTTTTTTCAAATATTCAATATTCAATTGCTTAGTTTTTCCCGTCCGAACTATATTTCGGTTGTAGAACAACCTTTACAGGTACAAACCTTAGATTACTAGCTCTTTGGTACAGAATATCTACTGTTCCGTTATTAATGCTGTTGAGTAAACAATCATGTTATGAGTTTTTATTTACATCTGTAACATTGGTACCTTTCTTTAAAATGGGACATTTATAATTGAAGTGATTTTAGCGTTATACTAAAAGCAGTTACAAAATATTTCGTATTAATTAATAACTAATAATAAAATAAATGTTATTATTTATATATAATCTGCTATAATAATGATTGTAAATATTATATTATAGTTCTTTTATATTAATATATTATAGTCCTTCCTCTTTATGTGGGTTCTACAAGTATCGGGTGCACAGAGTTATGTAAAAAATATCTCCCTACCGCTTGCTCTCCAAAAAACTCCTTACACTTAGAAACCACACGCGTCTACCAATCAATATTAATTACAATACTACCGCATAATAAAATATAACTGCTAAAAAATTGCTTAACGAACCGCAATTACTTTACGACCCATAGCCCCTCCCCCCTCATAATAATAATAAAACAAAATAAATTCTTTAACGTTTCCCTAACAAAACGCACCTGTCCCACAAACAATGAAAGCCGATATATTTAGAGCTAAGTGTATAAAATTAATAATTCCCCCCGTGAGATAAAAATTGTCAAGAGTGAAATTTAATGAAATGAAATTTGATTTTATTAAGATATTGATTTATCCTCAACACGGCAACATTTCTCAAAAGTTACCAAGTTGGCGATATTCAGCAAAACTGGTTGCCAGGTTTTCCAAGTTTGTTGCCAAACAGGACAGACAGACAAAAATAATGCATTTCTTGGTCACACTGAAATTTTTGAGACAGGGGCAGACGATATGCGCTAGGAAAAAGTTATTGGTCGGATATTTAAATTTGAACTCTTTTATGTCCGCAGACGACAATTTGTGGCAACAATTACAATTTAGCTATCGTAGAATAAATTTTGAAAGAAAAGGAAATGTAGTTGACGCGAGAGCATTATCGAGCTATGATTTTCTGTGATTTTAAAGTGGAGCTAAATCAAGAAAAATGCCTTCAACGTCTACAATTAGCACATGGAAATGATGCTTCATCTCGTGCCACTATATTCAGATGGTTTACAGAGTTTAGAAGAGGTCGAAATTCTCTCCTGGGGGAAAGACACACAGGAAGACCTTTCTCAGCTGTAGTCCCAGAAAATGTTTCGGCCTTTCGAAAAATGTTAATCTATGATAATCGCTGTACTTACCAAATGATACAGAAGGAACTTAACATTGGATCTGCAGCTATACATAAAATTATTTATGTGGTCTGCATATGAAAAAATTAGTTTGTCGTTGGGTCCCCCATAATTTAAAAGAACACCAAAAAGCAGAGCGTGTCAGAATCAGTAAAGAGACCCTAAAATTACGTAATGATGGTGGGCACCGCGTTATTTCTAATATCATAATTGGTGATGAAACGTACATACCGTTTATTGACGTTCCAACACGTCAAGAAAGTAAAGTATGGGTCTTTAAAGATGACCCCAAATCAACAATGGTGAAAAGACAACGAACAATGAAAAACCTAATATATGCCGTGTTCTTCAGAAGTACAGGCCTGGTCAAAGCCATAAAGCTAGATGGACAGAAGACAGTTACAGCTTACTGGTGTGGTGCATCACTAAATGTCTTCTAGAAATTTTTCAGGAAGTGAATGTTAGGGGATTCATACTTCACCATGACAATGCATCTTCTCATTCAGCAAGAATGACAGTCGAATTTCTTGAATAAAAAAATATCAAAGTGATAGAACATCTACCCTATTTTCCTGATCTTTCTATGTGTGACTTTTGGCTATTTTTTAATCTAAAAAAAAATTACGTGGGCGCCTTTTTCATTCCGAAGATGGGGAGGCTATAAAAGCATATTTTTCATCGATTCCAAGAAATGGAGGGCGTGAAGCATTTAATCTTTGGAAAATTTGCCTACAAAAGTGCATTGATGTTGGAGGGGAGTACTTTGAACACTCCTAAGAGTTGGTACGTTTATGTTGTACCACTTAGCCGTATCTTAGAAATTTCAGTGTGACCCTCGTATATACAGACAACTATATATATACAGGGTGATTAGAGAAGATGGGTCAAATTTTACGAGGTGGTAGTACACACCAAACCAAGTCAAGATTATACTTCATAGGGTTTTCGACACCAAACCAATCATTTTTCGTCAAGAGTTTACTGGATCGGAAGTGAAACGTAAAGGCGTTACAGGATGCTTTACTGGTTGGGAAGCGGCCACTCCGCAAACTTAAAAGCGTCATTCTGATTGTTATTTTCTGGTTGAAGAAGAAAACCATTTATACAAATTTCACCTAGGGCAGAAGAACCCTTATGCAAATTTTCGTAACGCCGAATGTACAGCCTTATCAGTTTGCAGCAGTTATTCACATCTCCAACTTTGGAGACGATGAAGGAATTTACAAATAGGGGAAAAGCCGATATGCATTTCATCTATGGAGCTGCAAATGGGAGTAGCAGAGAGGCACAACTACTGTACGGCGAACGCTTCTGCCATAGGCTGTTGCTCAATTGTTAAACATTCGAACTCTTGCATCGGCAGCTCTGTGAATCAGGATCCTTTCTCTCTACCAGGTCTGATGCAGGTCGTGAAAGGAGTGCTAGAACGTCAAGTGTGGAACAGGCGATTCTGGACACAGTAGCAGTTCAACCAAGAACAAGAGCAATGGGGCATACTCTTGGTGTGCCGCAATCCATGGTATGGCGAGCTCTGCATGGGGAACAGTTACATCCATACAGGGGCGGATCTAGGTTTTTTCGGGTCTAGGGCTTATTGAAGTCCAATCCTTATTGTTAGATTAAGATTAAATTGGGGGTTTAAAATTCATTTTAATAACATCAAAATCAGAGTTGAAATATATTTATTTATGAAATGCTGTTGAATGACAAACATTATATCTTATAAAAGATAAACATGAGAAATAAAGAATATTATTAACAAAAACGTATAAACAAACAAAAATTTTAATAAAATAAAATAAATTAAAATAAATATACCATCGCGCCATTTACCCATAGCTGTGTGTGGCATTTGCCAGTTTTTAAATAAAATTTAATTTTTCTACATTTTTTAATTGCGTAGTCTTTTATAAAGTCGTCGTACGTGAGCGATCTGATAATATCGTTTTCTATTCATAATATGTATAAGTCTGCCAATCTTTCATTATTCGTAGTGTTACGATATTTTTTTTTTATGTATCTCATCCTAGAGAAAGATCTTTCCGTCTCACAATTTGAAATTGGCAGGGTTAGGAAAATTTTTAAAATTGTGTATAAATTCGGAAATGTATCTATTAACTGTTTTTCAGATATTATTTTTATCATTTTGGCGTAGTCTAGATATTGTACGTGTACTTCTAAAAGACCAGCGGTTTCCAAATATTTTTTAAAATATATAATTTCATTTTCTAATAAATCTGTAATATCCTGATCATAAAATTTAGCTATTTCTTTAATACTTAAAGAAATTCTTCTTAGTGTCAATATTCTCACATTCCTTGTTACCAATATCAAACAGAAATTGACATTTTTTACTGGTTTCTTCATATATTTGACCTCTTTTTTGTAATTCTGTCGTAAATGTATCAAGAATTACATTCAAAATTTCAATTTTAAATTTATCTCTCCCAATTAATAATTCGCAACTGGTTTCACTATCAGCAAACTTTTTTGTTCTTCTTCTTACACATCTGTAGTCTTTATTTACGTTTTTACTTAATTTTTTTGTAGCTGTTTTATAGATAAGTTTTCCGTTAATCTATATATACTATTTGCCAAGTGTCTGTCTGTCTGTCTGTCTGTCGGTCGGTCTGTCTGTCTGTCTGTCTGTCTGTCTGTCTGTCTGTCTGTCACGCTTTTTTCAGGCACTTCCCGAATAGATAGAGACTTGCAATTTGGTACACGGCTCGGTCGTTCGATAAAACCCCCTGGAAAAATCGAATTTTCCGAAAACGTTCTATAGAGGGGGTGCCCCACACCAAAACGTTCGAAAAGTGAAAAGATGAGAAAGCATACTTTACGATGAGATAGAGACTTCAAATTTGGTGTATAGGTAAATCATTCGAAAAGAAGAAAGTGTGCAATTTCAGTTTTCCAATATTTTCTACTTAAGGGGGTGCCGCACACCAAAACGTTCGAAAAGTGAAAAGACAGGAAATCATGCTTTGCGATGAGATAGAGACTTCAAATTCGGTGTATGGGTAAACAGTTCGAAAGGAAGAAAATGTGCAATTTCAGGAGGTTTCCAATATTTTCTACTTAAGGGGGTGCCGCACACCAAAACGTTCGAAAAGTGAAATGATAGGAAAGCATGCTTTGCGATGAGATAGAGACTTCAAATTCGGTGTATGGGTAAACAGTTCGAAAGGAAGAAAGTGTGCAATTTCAGGTTTCCAATATTTTCTACTTAAGGGAGTGTCGCACACCAAAACGTTCGATTTACCGAATAAATGAGAAAAGACTCCTTTAAAATTTGATAGAAGCTTAAAATTTGGTATATGGGCTAATAATTTGACGAAAACACCCCAGACGAATACAGTTTTTCAAAAATGTTCGTTTAAGGGGGTGCTCCAAAGTAAAATGTTCGAAAAGTCAATTGATAAAAAAACCATGCTTTGGAATGAGATAGAGATATCAAATTTGGTGTAAGGGTAGATAGTTTGAAAGGAAGAAAATGTACAATTTCAATTTACCAATATTTTCTACTTTAGGGGGTGCCGCACACCAAAATGTTCGATTTTCGGGATTAAGGAGAAACGCTCCTTTAAAAACGTGATAGAGGCTTTATACTTGGTATATGGGTGAATTATCTCATAGAAATCACAAAAAGAATAGAGTTTTAAAAAATGTATAGTTAAGGGCACAAAAGCATTCGAAAGATGAAATGCTAGAAAAGCATGCTTCACGATGAGATAGAGACTTCAAATTTGGTGTACGGGTAAAAAGTTGGAAAGGAAAGTATGCAATTTCGGTCTTCCAACATTTGCTATTGTAGGGGGTGCCGATCACTAAAATGTTCGATTTGCCGAACAAATGAAAAACGCCGCCTTTACAATGTGATAGAAGCTTGAAATTTAGTATATGGGCTAACCATCTGACAAAAAAACCAAACATGAATACAGTTTAACAAAAATGGTCATTAACGGGGTGCTACACAGAAAAACGTTCGAAAGGTGAAGTGATAGAAAAAACATGCTTCTCGATAGGCTAGAGGCTTCAAGTTTGGTGTACGGGTAAATAGTTTGAAAGGAATAAAGTGTACAATTTCAGTTTACCAATATTTTCTACTTTAGGGGGTGCCGCAACCAAAATGTTCGATTTTCGGAATAAAGGAGAAACGCTCCTTAAAAAACGTGATAGAGGCTTTATATTTGGTATATGGACGAATCATCTCATAGAAATCACAAAAAGAATAGAGTTTTTAAAACATGTATAGTTAAGGGGGTGGGTACTCCACACAAAAGCATTCGAAAGATGAAATGCTAGAAAAGCATGCTTCCCGATGAGATAAAGACTTCAAATTTGGTGTACGGGTAAAAAGTTGGAAAGGAAGAAAGTGTGCAATTTCAGTCTTCACACATTTGCTATTGTTCGATTTGCCGAACAAATGAAAAACGCCGCCTTTACAATGTGATAGAAGCTTGAAATTTAGTATATGGGCTAACCATTTGACAAAAAAACCAAACATGAATACAGTTCGACAAAAGTGTTCATTAACGGGGTGCTACACAGAAAAACGTTCGAAAGGTGAAGTGATAGAAAAAACATGCTTCTCGATAGGATAGAGGCTTCAAATTTGGTGTACGGGTAGATAGTTTGAAAGGAAGAAAGCGTGAAATTTCAGATTTCCAATATTTGCTACATTAAGGGGTGCCGCACACTAATATGTTCGATTTTTCGAATAAATGAGGCAAGCTTCTTTTTAAATGTGATAGAGGCTTGATATTCGGTATATGGGCCAATCATCTGATAAAAAACCCAAGACAAAGAGAGTTTTTCGAAAATGTTCATTTATGGGTGTGCTTCACAGAAAAAGTTCCAAAGGAGAAATACAAATATAGGGGTGCCTCGGGATGAGATAGACTTTAATGTGGTGTACGGGTAAATAATTCGAAAGGAAGAAATGCGGAAATTTAGTTTCCCAATATTTTCTTCTTTAGGGGGTTCTGCACACCAAAATATTAGATTTGTCGAATAAATGTGAAAGCGAATTATTAAAAAATTTACATTATTCAGGGGTTGCTTATTGCGAGACCGTTGATTTTCAACGGGTATTCGGCTAGTATTATTTCTAATTTCAGAGATAAAAATCACAAGTGAATTAATTAAATGTGATCCCTGCGATACATCTAATCCAGGCATCAGTAATTTTTATTTACTTTGTTGATTCTGTCTAAAATTTCTTCCCAAAATACTATTAAAATAGCATTTTCCAGAGTGATTAATTTAGAATATATATTTTTGCAACTCTTTTATTATCACTTTTCACTTCGCTGTTATAAATATTTTCCAGTGTTGTTAAAATAATATTGTAGCCATTTCTAAGTGCTCTAACTGCATTATAATGGCTACTCCGCCTAGTTTTTCCTAATTTTTTTGGGAAATATACATAATCTAACAATCTTTTAAAATTTTCCATTAATACGCCCCACTTTTGAGCCGAAGAAGAAAAATATGCAAATAATTGTTGAATAAGACGAAAGAATGAAACAACTTCCCCTATTACACTGCCAGTCTCTACACCTACTAAATTTAAACTGTATGCCACACAAGGAGTATAGTATATCGCAAATTTATTTTATTTATTTAGATGTGCCTGCAAACCATTATATTTTCCTGCCATATTTGCGACATTATCTTATGATTGACCGCGACAGTTTTTAATTGGCAGATTATTTGATTTAGCATGTTTTTAATAACATTAAATAAGAAAACACCAGTATGCGATTAAATCGGGCATGGAGTTAAAAATCTTTCATAAATTTCACAGAATTATAGCAATTATATTCACAGAATTATAGCAGCTTTATAGCAATATCGCACAATTATAGACAGTTGGTCTATATGAGCTACGTCTAGGGTTGAATCAACAAGTAGGGAAAAGTATTTAGTGTCGTCATTATTAATTTCTGTAATTTTTCTCAATACCTGTTTTGCCATAAGTGTTATTATTTCCTCATATACTGTCTTGGATAAGTAAGTTATAGGATTTTTAGCCTTATTTTGAATGTGTTCCTTAAGAAATGGACCAAATTCTGAAATTAATTCTAAACATCCCATAAAATTTCCATTATCTGAAACTTCAAATTTTTCATTATGACCGCGAAATGGTAATCCTCGCTCACTTAGAAATTTAATTACTGCAACGACAGGCTTCAAAACATTATAAAAATATCCCTTTTCTCTTTGAATTTCGTCTCTTAATTGTTTATCTATAACGTTTTTATTTTCCTTTCGTGTCAACCAAACAATCATAGAGTCTTTATGTATTTTATTTGCTTCATGACTTTCAATGTATTTATTAGCATGTTTCCAATCAGAATACTCTTTTACAAAATAGTTAGAAGAAGTTGAAAAAAGCCTGCACGTTAAACAGTATATATTTCCAGTACTTGTAGAATAACAAAGCCAAGATCTGTGAACTTTCTGGCCGTTTTGAAAAGTTTTTTTAAAATATTTGTCCGGAAAATACCGTGACTGATTTTGTCCAATTCTAACTGAAGCAACATAATTTGACCTTAGCGGATTTCTATTTTGGAAAAAAACTATTTTCTTTTGTTAAACAATGATTAATTGAATCAGGATTTAAAACATTTGGCCATAATCCCAAATCGTTATACTCAGTTAAAGTCATAATATCAACTAATTTGTTTCACTTTCATTATCATTATCATTACTCGTGTTATAAAGACTTGCATTTTAGGTCATCTTTAGTTTCATTTAAATTTTCTGGATCTGCAATAACCATTTCTTCATTATTTTTTTCACATGGAACTTTTATAATATTATCTTCTTTTACAGTAGTACTTGATCCAGCATCGGAATCAGTCTTCAAAGTAAAATAATTGGTTAATTTTTTATATTTCTTTAATTCTTCTTTTTTATTTTCAGTCAGTTTTTTTTTTTCTCACTTCCGCTCAGGTACTTTCTTCCGGACATTTTAAAATGGGTGCAGTACACTAAGAATCAATAAATCCTACTTATTCGTATTACAAAGAATTATTTTTAAAATATTACTTAAAATGTTACAATTTAGTGAACTAAAAGTCAACAGACGACACTTGAAACAAACTGATAGATGAAAGCTTGATTACCGACGCCGACAAAGGAAACCTGCGGCGGCGCTGAGGCGCCGCACACTGGTGCCGTGGCGGAAAAAACCTCGAAACCTGAAAATAATATTTTTCGACACCAACTACTATTTTTTGATAGGCAATGAACTGAAGTATCTTGCCATGTAAAAAAATGTATTTTATTCAGTATAACTAGAAGGAAAAACTGATCTTAAACAAGACTTCCACATTCTAATTGAAATCTTGTTTTTTCTAACTAAAATTTCAATATTTTTTCCAAAATTTTTGTGGATATTTATAATTATATGTCTCACGTAGTTTCAATATATGTAACTTCAGCTTATTTTTGACATAAATACATTTCGCAAAAACATAGCCAAAATCATACTATAAAGCGGAAAATATAGATATATAAAATTTTTTGTTTTCCTTCATTTCTTTAAGCTTATAAAAAAAAAGCGACACTTTCCTACACGCTCTGGATGAGTTATTTCGAAAACAGATACTATTATGCAACTGTTCTGTGAAAATCAGCTGCAACTTTTTGCAATCTTCGCTGTTTCGGCATATTTCATACTTTTTCAGAAGGGCCTGGTCAGCCCTGCATAAGTATCGTTCGTACTTCCAATTGATCCAGCGACATTTAATTTCATGATAAATATTTCATTACTACTTTTAAAACATCAAAGACATATTTTACAACTTTTAAACTTATCCCATAACAAGACATATTGAATTTACGCAACATTTCTTGAACTAAACTGAAGCAGTTTCATAAAGTAAAAACAAAGCTTAATAATTTAATAATAGCACTTTATTATATATATATATATATATATATATATATAATTCTTGTCTTTCTGTAGATATCCTAATTTTTTTTAATTCCATTAACTTTTTTAAATACAGCTATTTTTATGAGCTAAGGTGTTAGTGATTTAATGGTCCACTTGGACTTTAAAGTCAATTTCTGAAGAACTGGATTTTGACGCACGTTGTGCAACACGAAACATAACTTTGGTTCATTTATATATCAATTTAAGAAATTTAAAGTGATTATTAAAGCTAATAAATGTGGCAATGTAATACATTAGGATCTAAAACCTACATTAAAATTTGTATTTTCTATGATGTATTGTTTCAACAATTGCGCCAAAATACGGGCATATTTCCGTACATTTTTTATTTATTTTTTTAACTAACCGCTAATTAAAGAAGGACAGTAAGCCGAAACAAAATGCAACCAGAAAGTATGCCGTGGGGTGTTAGTGCATTTATAAAAAAAGTTTTATAATTTTATCTTCAAAATTAAAAAAAAAGGTGAAGGGTATGCGTATACCTTCATATCTCCCCCCCCCCCCCCCCAAAAAAAAAGTCTAGAATCGCCACTGATTTTAATATTACCATGCGTATAAAATCTTACTTTTAACTTATCTACTTGCGCAAAAAGTATGCAAAAATATTAAGAAATACATAAGTTGTGAGGTTTTTTCCGCAAATTCCTCATTTGACACCACTGTGCGCCGCTCCTTGCGAAGAGGTGCATTGCCATTGCCTTATAAGTCAGGCTGGCCATTATTATTAATCTCCTTACAGCATTCGAATTCGAGACAGTGGATTTAAAACTGAAACTTGGTGACCTGACCAATTATGTTACATTGATTAAAATAAAACAAATAATACTATAAATTATCATTATTATTATATTATTAATATTAACTATTTTTTATTATACGATAAGCGCTCATTGTTAAAGAAAAAGTATTAAAAATGTATGGTAATAATTCAATGTTGGTGGGCCCTTGACACTTGAGGGCCCAGGGCTTAAGCCCTATTAGTCCCTATGTAAATCCACCCCTGCACCCATACCATCTACAGCGAATCCAATCAATGCCTGCAGCGGATTAACCTCGTCGCGTGGAGTTCACCCGCTGGTTCCTGGGACAGAGTGCAACGCAACCAGATTTTCCGGCGACTGTGCTTTTCACGGATGAAGTCTGCTTCGCATGTAATGGCACATTTAACATCCACTATGAACATGTGTGGGCGATTGTAAACCCACGTGCAACATATTCACATGCGCATCAGCGACAATTCTTCGTCAATGTGTGGGCAGGAATCATCGGCTACCGCCTAATAGGCCCGTATATCTTATGCCGGAACGACTTGATAGGAAAATGTACCGTATTTTCCTGCAGGAGGACTTGCCGGAATTGCTTGAGGATGTTCCTGCAAACATTCGACGGCATATGTGGTTCCAGCACGATGGAGCACCAGATCCATTTTGGCGAGAGGTAAGGAACTATCTGGACGTCACTTATCCGGGCCGATGGATTGGGCGAGGTTGTCCCATACCTTGGCCCATACGATCGCCCGATTGGTCGTGTCTGGATTTCTTTTTGTGGGATATCTCATGAGTTTCGTCTGTAACACTCTCTTTAAATCTGAAGAGGAACTCGTCGCCAGAATTTCGGCCGCTGCTGCCGAAGTGCGCGACATGCCTGGTCTGTACGAGAGAGTTCACCAATCCCTCCATCACCGCTGTGAGACATACATTCAGGTTGGCGGTCGCTCTTTTGAGCCATTACTGTAATTATTGTTTATTAAATGTAATTCTATAACTTCTGAGTCATTCTTGTGTTTTCGCCTCACCTTATCGGTTTCAACATTAAGAGCCCACTGCGCCTTTACATTTCATTTCCAACCCGGTAAACTATGACGAAAAATGCTCGGTTTGGCGAATACTACCACCTCATAAAATTTTAAATAATAGTTGTACTTGCTTGCATATTAACTACTAAAATGAAAATATTTTGATATTAAAAGCATATAAGTATTTCAATATTACTTATTAATATGAGCTTCTGTTATCTTAATAAATGAAGATGTCTGTGTGTATGTCTCGCTGCAGACTGTAGCTGTACATCTAAGCGTCTTATGGCCATGAAATTTGATACTCAGGGACTGCAGGACACGGAACGATCCACCTTGGCGTTATTAATATTATTTATTTTTTTAATTTCGAATTAGATTTTTTTATTATTTTATGTTTTACCCCGGTTTGGCGATATTCATACAAATCTGTTCCACAGCGACTAGAAATACTATCTCAGAATTTCCATCGGAAAGATCGAAAAAATCTTTTTCAAACAAACTTTAAACGGAATGCATATGATTAGATACATTTTCGTGGTTTTTAAATATATATATATAATTTTCGTCTGTTCTGAGGTCCCCAGTTATTAATTTACGATCCAAAAATTTGACCGGCAATCCGAACTTTTTATAGTTTAGCCCCAGCTCTTTTGAATATCATATACTGCTGCAATACAAAAATAAAAATTAGCTGAAGCCATCCGTTCATTAATCATAATTTTTTTTTAAGTGAACACGCTATTAAAATTTTCGATGCTTCGCGTTTTCACCTAAGAAGGTCGATCGAAAAATGAGGTCTCTCCTCAGGCCCATTCGCACATGTGTATAATGGAAGTGTTCTTTGGCATTGTGGAGAATAACTAAGTGTGGGGGGCGGGGCTTCGGAGCCATTTTATTCCTTTCGCGGTTTCATGAGCGATATATAGATATGGGAAATAAATAACTTGGTCAAAAACTTTCGAAGACTTGAAAATTTTGATAGATTTTTAAATATTTATAAAAGGAAAACCTCTTTTATGAGTGTAAAAAGAGAGTTCCTGAAAAAAGCTATATTCTTCTACAAAAATAAAGTTAAAACCTCGGCATTTGCGGTTTGAACAGGAGACAGATAAATTTGGAAGACCCTCTAGGAGCCTGAAATTTGATAAAGTTATCATTTTTTATACCTATTTTTAAAAATCGCGAAAGCCACATTAAAATGCGATGAAAACAAAGGGTCGTGATCGCAGACGACAAATCTCTCCGGAGAAAGTACGAATCCCAGAACAGCTATCTGGCACTCCAGACAAATGACGGCCAGGGTACTACGAATAAAAATTTAAAAACCTAAATTCGCGAATTTAGCACATAGAGATTTGATTTTTTAAATGCAAGATTGAAGTATTATTATAAGCATTCCCTGAAAAAAAAAATCTCGATATAGACTTTTACTTTTACGGCTTTTCTCTACATTACTCAAAGTTAAAATATTGCAAAAAAAAGAAAAGTTTTCGAGGTACGGTCTTCAAACTTTGTTATGCTGAATTATGAATTTTTGCTCTAGAAATCTTCTATTCTTTTCGGCGCAACTTTATTTGTTAATTTTTTTTTCGATTAATTTTAGGATTCTATAACTTTTATTTCATAGCGACGTATTGTCCCAAATTATAAATTCTTCAAAAAATGAAAAAATCTTCAAAATTTGCCATCGTAGTCTCAAGTCTTATCTTCTCAAAACTTCAATTTTTTTTGTTGTCACTTTATTTAATTTTTTACAATTAAATTCATGATTCAATAACTTTCATCCGAAATATCTCTGCCAGACTTTTGTCTGCTTCTGTGTTGGCGGGGGACTACGATTTTCTATTACAGGCATTTTCGTTATTTTTACCCTTGGTGGAGGGGGTGACCGTGGTAGAAGGGAGCTGAGTGGGGACGGGAGCTTTTTTAAAACTTCGTTTTCAAAAAGTTAATAAAGGAGACTGTGGAGGTCTTTAAAAGTTAATTTCTAAGCGACGCCTGCTCTGATTTTGATGCATTTTTACATATATAATTTTCTACTCTGTAATGGACCCACTCGACCTGCTTACTCTAAACTTGGACTCAATTTTATTGCTTTGCGATTTTTTCACCCTCGCAGGAAGGGGGCGGGGTAAAGAAGGGATTTCTGAGAGGGGAGACAAGGATCGAGGGAACTCTTTGTAAAAGCTTACTTGTTATCTCTTATAGCGACTCTTACTCCGATTTTGATGCAATCTCCACGTGGTGCGTCACTACTCTGTAATGAACCAGTCGATCTGCTCAGACAAAACTTCTTTAACGTACTTTTGCTGCTTTACGATCGCAAAGCGGGCGCAGAACTTGCCAAACATCTGATTACAAAAATTGGGCTTTGTATTTAGTGACCGCTAACAGGCAAAGCTCGTAGAACGTAGAAATTACAGTCTCCACAATTGACGTATTTCAGTTTTGTGATTTTATTAGGGGGGGGGGGGTGTTTGTATCATGGCCGTTGTGCCTTTGTACACAGATTGCAAGCAATTTTCACTATAATTTATACGGACAAAATTTATTTATATTTTTATATAACTACCCTGATTTAACTCCCGGGCAACGGCCGGTACATGTTCTAGTTTTTAATAGTTATAACTGTGATAACTAGTGAAAAAAAACCCACCGAATTTAACATGCAATATAATGGCACAACAGGATCGAACTTGTGCAATTTTGTTTAGCTTTCAAACAGTATATTTACATGTTCACTGTTGAGAAAAGAAATTTATTTTCTCTTAGAAGTCAGTAAATGGTAATACCCCATTTTAAATCTTTTTATTTTCGTGTGTATCTTTTAATAGTATTGATGTGGCAATGTCTTGGCATACCTCCGGGAGGCGAAGCCTCCCCCCCCCCACACACACACAGGAGACATTTTATGTTAACCTAGTTTCTATTTATGTGACACATAGCAGTTAGATATATTTATATAGGGCAAATAGAAAACTTCCCCCTAAAATTTCATTCGCCCCCCCCCCTCCCCCGGTCAAAAACTCCTGAAAGAGACACTGCATAGAAATGTACTCGTTTTGGGGGAATAAGTCGAGAACTGGAGCGGCTAGAAAGTCCAATTATGATATATCGTTGTCTTTCGCACATTTAAGTATCACACACATTTTAATAAATTGCTTTTTCATACATTTAAATTGCATACAAAAAATAAAAGGGGGTACTTTAAAAACCATGTTTTTCGCTTTTACTTGTTGAATTTATTTTTAATTTATATAAATATTTAAGAAATGGAGACCCGAGTGTACGAGAAAGTCAAATGGAGCCTCACACTCCGAATATTTAATAAAATTCAGGCATCGTTCTCATAGATCCGCGCTACAACCTCGTGAAATTTCGAAGCTCCGTTTGCGCGATTAATTGAAGGAGCATTTTCTGCCTTCACGAAATACGGGTAGTTTGGCCGTCACGCCAAAGTCTAATAATCAAGTCATTACTGACCTCTCATTACAAGAGTATCGTTTGGTATTCAAATATGTGTTTGGACATGCGTTTCTGCATAATGAATCGCTCTATTGTGTCTATTTTAGGTTACCTCCATTTAACGGGAAGTTAAGCGTGTAGACGTCGTCACTAAGCCGAGTAGTAATAGGGCGGTTATTTTATTTCAGTGGACATTCTAGGTGGAGTTTGCGTTCTTGGTCTTTCTGTATTAAAATGTGCGGTCTTTGGTTTGTGAGTCACCAATTGAAATTCTTACATTCATTTTCCAAATACCGCTGAGAGAATTATCGGGCGTCTATGCAGCAAATGCGCGGCCTATCCTACTACCCCCTATTTTACAAGTATTGACCTTGTTCGTTCATAAATTATATATGCAGCCCTTGCCCCCCCCCCCCCCCCTCCAAAACCTCCCAAGCCCCAATGCAATGCATCCTTTTGTCCTCCCATGTCGGTGACCCTGCATATTCCAGAGTGTTCATTGGTTTCACTTTTGTCACAATCATCGTCATGATGGGAAAAAGAAAATCCTCTACTTGGCGCACATTTTCTTCCAGAACGGTCCAAACATCTTTCTTAGGTGGATTGGGCCTAAATAGCCGTGTTATTATTATTTTATTTTTTTCCCCCCCCGGATGATCCCCTACTTCCGAGAAGTAATTAAGAAAGGGTATCGGCCCTTATGATTCGAACAGTGATCGACTTTCAAATTCCATTAGCGTACGTATATAGAAGGCGTGGACATAAAGTGATTAACAGTTGACGAGCAGAATGTCAAAAAAAGTAGCCAATGAGAGAAGATTTTTGACACTTTCAGAGTGAGATTCAACATGATATGTTTTGAACCCCCCGAATTTCTATCATTAAAAAAGATAGGAAGACTCAATCTACTCTTTAGGATTTCTACGGGGCCATCCGCGGGGGGAGCGGATCGGTTTAGGGGGAGAGAGGGGGTCAAGGTCGCTTTGACCACAAATATATTACTTTCCTTATATACATAATGTATAAGGAAAGTATTGTGACGGGGTCGAAAATTCGAAGTCGAGTTTTCGACGGGAGAGCACGTTTCAAGCATCCCTGATCACGAATCAAACACTTTTGAAGTGATGTCTGTGTGTGTGGGGTGTGTGTGTGTGTGTGTGTGTGTGTGTGTGTGTGTGTGTGTGTGTGTGTGTGTGTGTGTGTGTGTGTGTGTGTGTGTGTGTGGAGACGATAACTGACGAACGAATTGACCGATTCGAACGAAATTTGATACAAAAATCACAATCCGTAAACACTGGAATCCTATTGTTTTTATACGCAATCGAATGTTCAGAACCCCCCTAAATTTTCGAGTGAAATTTTGAAAAAATCGTCAAAAAATCAAAACCGCTAATAAAGTTACGCAAATAGACATTTCTTATGTAATTTTTCATTAGAAAACGATTTACATCAATTTTAGAACGCTAACAGGAACTGGTCTCGAGATATTGCACATTTTTCAAAAAAATTATCAAAAAGTTATATATAAAAAAAAAAAATATTTCCTATTGAGAAACATGTTCACTTTTCATATGTAATACCATGCGATAAATTGGGTGACATCATTCTTGTGGATCTATCTCGTTCCATTAATGAAAGAAGATACTTTGAGTAATACTTTTGTATTTGAACGCCAATACTCATTTATCTGCTGTAAGAATAACGTATTTCTCCGTCCATAACGCTTGGCTAGATTTTGCCGACGACTTTGGCGGAATGTTGCCAACTTGGCAACATTCCGCCAAGTTGGCAACATTTATAATTGTTGTCAAATTAACAAAATCCCGCCAAATTGATAAAAATGACGTTAAATCAATGAAAATGACGACTCATTGAAGAAACTTCAATAAGTTCAAGAAAAAATTCAAGAATATAAGTATCTACTATAAGAATAACATTTTTTTTAACTGTAAAAGTAGTAAATTCATTGCATTATATAAGGAAAGATTAACATTTTTTGTTAACTGTAAAAGTAGTAAATTCATTGCATTATATAAGGAAAGATTAACATTTTTTGTTAACTGTAAAAGTAGTAAATTCATTGCATTATATAAGAAAAGTCATGTGTTGCCCACATCAGATTTTTTTTCTGAGGTGAGAGGATATGAACAATTAACAAAGGGAAGTCAAAAAGGAAACCAATAAAGAAAATCAAATATGCAGGGGACCTGTAATAAATGTTTGTAGGGGGGAGGTGCTACAATTTGTATGAGCGGCCCTGCACACATTCTTCTACTGTAATTATTGAGTCAAGCAGGGTCGCATATATATATATAAATTGTGGGTTCCCTGCAAACATTTTTCACGGACCCCCTCCATATTTGATTTTCCCCTTTGAAATTTTCATATCTTCTTTAGTCTAAAAAAAATTGGGGGTGCGCGTCTGTCTCTACCATGCGAGCATAGGCGCCGAATTTTCAAAATCTCAGGGGGGGGGGGGGGAGGGCACAATCCAATACATTTATATAAAATATTCACAAAGTCGATAAAGATATAACAACTTACAACACCGCCTTGAAGAAAGCAAGCATATGTCAGTTAGGTGACTACAATTGTTTCGAGGGCATTTTAGGCCTCTACTTCAGGCGAAAAGAACAGTATGTGTTCTTAACAACCGCCAAGAACGAACTGCCCAAAGAACGGCAGTAGTGGTTGTTAAGAGTACATACTGTTATTTTGGCCTGAACAAGGGGGTTTATAATGCCATCGAAGCAACTGTAGTCACCTAACTGATATATATGCTTTCTTCAAGGAAACTTTGTAAGTTATTGTTTTACAAGCAGCAATTTAGTGGGATAACCGAGTGGTTAAGTCACGGGCATTGTACTCAGAGGACCCGAGTTCGATTTCCGGTTTTGCCTAAACTGTCCCCGTGTACGAGCACGTTAAATTCGTGGATTTGAAAGTCATTCTGTGCGGTTGGTAACAAGGGAAGGAGGGTCGGTCCCTGTGGATGTCGCCCCCACTGGATTCCAGCCTAAATTAGATGGCACTGTCCCGGCAGTCTAAAATTTTACACCTTCGGGTAGGTCGGACGGGCTGGGTCGAAAGAAAGAAATCAGCAGTTTTATTTACTGCACGATAAATATTTTTAATCTTTTTAGGCTTGCGCCACTTTAGTTTACCACTTATAAAACTTGAGCTCTTTGACTCCTGAACTTACTCCTTTCTTGACGTATCAGATGCCATCGTCTACGCATTGCATTTTCCCCCATTGAGGAGCAGCAATTAAGGCTTGAAAGTGAAGGGGGGAGGGGGGGCGTCTACAAGGCTGGTGCCTTGTAGCGTTGCTAGCGATAGAGGTAAAACTTGTAGCCCCCTAGCAAGAATCCGTCACTTTATGTTCTCTAGCATATTGTTGATTCCAAACACCAGACCCAGATATGGTTGGTGGGATCTCTATAGAAATTTCCCAGTGAATCGGGGCCATTACATTTAATTTTTTCCTGTGTATGATGGGCCTAAAGGGGCGATCATGCCCCTTTTTCCTGGGTCAATCTCGGAGCTAATATCCTGGCCTGCCCCACACCTACTGCAGGTAAAAAATGATAAAGTTGCAAAAGAATAAAATCAAAAACTGTAGTTATGCAACGAAACCTTAAGATTTTGTCACATATAAATTTATATGAATCTGGATGTCCATGCCATCATGTGAGTAAGATATGTAAAAACAAGTTTCATTAAGAAATCATAAAAGTGTAAATGAAGGGCTTGGAGTTTCAACATGCATGACTACCGACACTTTTTGCCAAACTGGGAGTTTT
Organism: Amaurobius ferox; assembly: GCA_951213105.1. Taxonomy (NCBI): domain Eukaryota; kingdom Metazoa; phylum Arthropoda; class Arachnida; order Araneae; family Amaurobiidae; genus Amaurobius; species Amaurobius ferox. The sequence continues at coordinate 111,254,062 of OX578144.1, read as the reverse complement.
CCATCAAATAACACCTAACTGTATACAACAATTTCTGGAAAAATCCCATTTTGGTCAAATTATTGCAGTGTCATGTTTTACCAATCCTAAATGAAAGATCTAATATAGTTATATTATTTAATTCAAAAACACCTATCAGAACAATTTCATAGAATGCGATGCCATTATAACATATATACTTACTACTATTGCGCTTAAATCAAAATCTGCATGTTTAATATAATATGCAGGTCTTTGAGCAGTTTGGGGATTTCTCACTCAATAAAAAATTGCTGTTTTAATTTAAATTTATCGATGAGAAATAAGTATATTTATATTTAATTACAAACCGAAATATAACCTTTACGAATAGCACAAAAAGTATTGCGTTTTTTTTTCACAACAAACCGAAACGAAACCTTTATTAAAAGAACCAAAACATCACACTACCTTCAACACCACAAACATCACTCATCTGAGACAACACCAGTTGAACATATGCCAAGTCCTCCTACAAACCCAGCCATTTTTCCACAAGGTTCCTACGAATCCGATATTTTCTATTTTTTCATAATTTATAATTCTAACTTTCTAGTCTCAAATGACTTGGTGCTGTTGGCTGCCAAACCAGGGCAGTAGCCAGACACGATATTCAAGAGGGGCTGAAATGAAATTCAAGGGAGGCTCAACAATCTTGAAGGAGGGGCTCACCATAAACACAGTTAATCATTAGCATTTATTAACCATAATAGTTACTATTATATATTTTATCCATATAAATTATTTACAAATAATTGCATATTTATAGTTACAAGCTAAGAGTTGATTAGGAAAATCCATATAGTTACTATACATCAATATTATAATATATAATAATTTAATAATTACAATGGATTTTAATATAAGCATTAACTAGTAACAAAGCTGTTAATAAATCGAAAAAAAAAATCTGAAAGTTAATACAAGTTAACGCTTAATATCAACTCTTAACTACCTATCAGTTGATTTTGACACAATAAATTAAAACAATGAATTCAGCAATAATACAAAAGTATCCAAATACTATTGATTTAATATTTAAATATTTTTAAATTAAATATGTTAATAAATTGATCATCACTATAACAACACATTCAGCTAAATTAAAAAATCTTTAAAACAAAGTAATTTAAAAAAAAAAAATCTCATAAATAATATTTTTATGCAAAATTTGGATGACATGTTGGTTGACATTTCTTATCACAACTAAAACTTTAACATTTTTATCAGGGGAGGGGGGGGGGGCTGAGTATACCTCTTGGGGGCTTACCTCCCTCTGGTCCTTACCTGACTACGGTCCTGTGCCAAACGTTCGGCACTCACCAGAAATAAAGCTACCCGCGGGGTTTGAAGCTTCAAACGGAATGGAAGCCACGTGTAAAGACGGTACTGGTATATAGAATCGAGGAGTAATTACAGATGAGATCTCTTTAGGTAGATAAAATAAATCATCTCTACTTCATGGTAATCATTAGATGAGATCTCTTTAGGTAGATAAAATAAATCATCTCTACTTCATGGTAATCATTAGATGAGATCTCTTTAGGTAGATAAAATAATCATCACTTCATGGTAATCATTTATAGTTATTACTGGAGGGAAGCAGCTATTTTTTGGAAATGTCAATAACATGGCTGTAAATATTCCATTTTTCTTTGAATTAGGTGGTCAGTCAAAAAAGTTCTGCTAACCAGGTGTTTTTGTCATTAGCGTAAACATGTTTCCTGAGAGTAAAGAGGAGCTTGGTTTGTGTGCGAGATAGTTTAGGGAGCTATGGTAAGGAAGATGTGAATAAGACTGAACTAAAATGTGACATTTACATTGATAGGATTTTCTTTCAATTATTTTTATGTTTAAAAAATTTCGTTTTATAGTATTTAGTAAAATATGAAGTTAGAAAAGAATCTTGAAATTTCCCAGAGAAAAAATTCAGCGGGGGCTCGTGCCCCTGTTTTCCCCCGTAGTCGACGCCTATGCATGCGAGTGATGCCCCCCCCCCCCATTGGTACTGAGCCAAGGAAGGTGTACGACTTCCCTGTCTACGCATTGGCTGAACAAGTAGGAGGGTATTTTTCTTAGCAATTTTTCTGCATATCATATATCATCATTTTTCTACATACATATTTTTTCTGCTTATTACATCTCATATCGAGGTCTAATGGTCATGGGTTGTGTGAATTGTGAATCAGTATGAACTTTATTCTGTCTGTATAATCAGTGGCATATGTTGAACACACATTTGAGAGGGTGTTATTTCTTTTAAGAATATTCACCTAAAATTAGCAAAAAAGTGCAAATTTGCAGTATCATCTGTGGAAGATTTGCCTGAAATTTTTCAGCTCAAGTTATTGAACTCCTCGGTTCGCCTCTGCAACAAGTTTCGGTTATTTACACGTTCATGGTTATTTACACCTTAATTATTTTATTATCCTCTATTTGCAGTAGGAGTCGGAACATATCACTTCTGCGCGCTTCCTTATAAACCCAGGGCTTCAAAAAAGCTCCAGTGGCAATGACGTCATAAGCTTATCTTCGTTACCTATGGCAACGGCTCCCATAACATCCTGCCTTCCTGCGCGATCCCAAACTCTAAACGTACCCAGAAAAAGTGCTTCGCAGCACCACAATACTCCTGTCCGTTCATTTAGTAGTGCAAAATTACGTCTTTACGCACCTATGCAAGCATGGCGGCCTTGAATTTCATTTATGTATATGTAATTTGGAATGGGGAACCTAGCTGAATCTGTAGCAGTTCCTGCAATAATATGCCTGAAGAGGAAGAAAGCAAGTGTTATTTTTTCATGTTTTTGTACTGTTACAAGATGATTTTGCGCATGTTCCTAATACTCTAATATAGTAACCAACTGGTAATAGCGACCGTCATTAAAGAACAAAATTAATAAAATGCACTTTATATTGTGCTTTATTATATTGCACATTGCATTTCGGATGTTGCTTAGGTTGTGCATTTGGTTAGGCTGAGTTTTGCATATTTTTTCTGGTAAATTCTTGCCCAAGAATAATAATCAAGTATTTTCATTGGCATAAAACAAAATTTTAAATATTTTTCATTTCAATATTTTTGTAAAATTTATATATGCATTTCGCTGTTTGTTGGTTTCCCCATCCACATGTGCTGTAAAAAAGAAAAAACTAACTTTTACATGGTTTAAAAATTAATTATGGGACAAGGAACCTTATACATTGCTAAAATTGATTATTGACATCGAATTATGGTAATTTTAGTAATGCATATTTTTACAAAAGAAGCTTTTTAATCAATATTTTAATAACAATGATGATTGCATTTATTGTATCACAAATCTGATGAACAAACATATTTATTACATTTTAAATTCTAATGTGGGAGGGAAGTCAAAGGAGGGTTGGTGAGCACAGCTTGCAATATATAAAACAAAACCCTTGATATAGAAATAAAAAAGCTCCTAGAAAGATTATGAGCAATTTTTTTTTCTCCATACTCTATTTATTGAAAACTAAATTTTTTAACCAGGGTCCGTCCAGATCAAAAATGTTTTGATAATGCTTTTGATCAACTTTTATAGAAGGGAAAATGACACTCATATCACGTGTAAATGGCAAAATTATTTTAATTTACTCAGTTGGACTTTCAAAATTATGCATGGTAGTATTAAATTTTTGTCAATCATGACCAACCAAATTGCTGAAAGTTAAACCAGATAGGATTACCGGAAATATACATTGTTTAATTATGTGACATAAAACAAAAGTTGCGAGTATTAATCAGTTTCAAAGCTTCTTTTTCAAGATATGAAAAACACAAACAGCCATTTTGCTGGTGTTCAGCATGCATAATTTTGACAGTCTGTTTTCTGTCTTGCTGGTCGAAAGCCCAGACCATCCGAGGACTAAGAGCAACAAAATGGATGGCCGGTCTGTCTTGCTGGTGTAACTGTTCAAGTTTTCTAATCTTTATGCAAGATTGCTTCCGAAATGGGTTGTTACTATTAGTTTTTTATTTATGATTCTTTATTTAACAGAATACTTTTGTAACAGTGAAGCAAAGTTTGTTTTGCAGATGTGATTAGTTCACAAATTGTACAAAGGAACATGCTTGAGCTTCGTGGATTTTTTTTATTTGCAAATATTTTAACTATACTACTGTTTCCTATAGAAAATCATCCACAAAGACATTCCTTCTTCAAATGCCTGGACACATCTAGCTATTGTTTAAAAATTATGTTCCATCCCCTAGCCCCACATTCTCAACCTTTAAACACCCGAATACCCCTTGATAATCAATTTCTTTTGGTTATACCGCTAGTTTTCCATTGCGCTGAATTGTACTTTGTCTTTCCATATCTTTTAATTGTATCCTTTAACCATCAGTTTCTTTCAATTGCACCTCGACTATCCATTTTGGTTAATTATAGGATATTGACCATCCATTTCTTTAGATTTTATCATTTGACCATCTATTTCTTTTGATTATACCTCCTGACCAGGTTACTATAAAATAAAAAAGTGCATAATCATCAAGACAAAAGTATTTGCAAACCCATGATGTAACGTGCTTCCCTGATTAAGCAATGTGAAGAAAATTATTTAAATATAATTAAATGTTATATAAATGATAAAAATATAACTATTTTATAATTGCATACACATGAGATTTCACACACAAAAAGAGCCATCCCCTGTGTCTAGGGTATTAATCAATTTGAAGAACATTCACATTACAATTTTACATTCTCGTGAAAGCACACTTTTGCATTTGACATATTATGCACTGAATCCAACTAAATAAAAAGGGTTACCTAGTGGTGCAATGACCTGAATTGGTGAAATATCGCTACACTCGTCACATAAATTTTTTTTTAAATTGGGTGAAGGGAAAGTTTTATCCCATATACATAGTAATGAAAATGCTGAATTGATGTAGTATTCACTTTTTATCACAAATGAAGAATTATAATTTATAGGTATTCACATTTCTTGCAGAAGTTTCTAAGTTTCTTCATATTTGGAATTTTTTTTTTTTTAAATAATCTTAGGATACCACATCATCATAAAATAATCTCATTTTTCCCTTAAGCATCAATTTGTTTACATGCCAGAAACATTTTCTGTATTACTCCAATAATCCCTTTCTGTACCCAAGTTAGTAAATAGTGCTTTAATTGACTGCATTTTAAACTATTCACAAATTACTTTGTAAACCTAATTTATGATATATTATTTATCTTTTTAAAATTAAGATTACTATTTTAACCTTATCATATATTTTAAAATTATTTAGAGCATACACAGAAAAGTGATTAAAAACATTCTTTTGATTTATATAACTCAAAGTAAATGTTTAGTGCATGTCAATATAATATTGTTTTCTTGCAGAAAACAATTACTGCGGTTCTTGGCCTCTGGATACCAAGCGACTTAATAATAATGGGATGTTGCTAGAAGAAGATCGTCCAGTCATACCTGGAGTCAACGTGAAAGCTGCTACAGTAGATGCTCTCGTAGATTTGCTAATAGAATCTTTTTGTGAGTTTTTTTTACTATTATTTATTTAGGATGAGTTTTATTATATGTGTCCTTTCAATATCATTTGGTTGAATTATAAGTACATAATCATGTAATTATGACATTCATTGTCCACAACCCAGAGGTTTACAACCTGTATTTTGCTGAGCACCACAGCACTGTGCTCAGGGACAGACAGTTTTGTCTCCCATAGACTAGACAACCCTATAACCTTCTCTTCCATCCAGTAGATTTTTTTAATCAGATGCATGCCATATTTTGTGCACGCATGACACTTAAGCACACCCCTAATGACAAACATAGCTTTTGAGTAAAAATCAGTCCCCCTCTCGAGAGGTGGCTGAAAATAATACTTGGATATTTAGAGAAATTGGTTTAAAATAAAACTTTGCTTTCTCCTGAAATGTGCCGCCTTAGATAGTTGTCTTTAGGGTAATCTGTTTCTGGTTTTTTTCTCATTAACTTTGTGCTCTCTTAATTGTGCAAATCTAGGATTTCTATCTTTCACCTGGGACTAAGACTCCTTTCCCCAACACTCATGCTTACTCCTTTCCCCAAACACTCATGTTTGCATACAGTAGCGGTTGACCAAAGAGAATTTTTTTTTAATTTTCTAGTATGCATAGAATACATAGAACTTTTTGAACTCATTTAAATTCAAATTTTAGAAAGGAAATCTATTTTTAAAAGGAAAATGGAAATTTTATTTTAACGAAATTTACATTTTTCAAATTGCACATTTACTTAATATTATCATTTGAGGGGGTAATACTCTAGATATATCTTTTTAGATGAGAATCAAAGGTTTGTGAGTGGAGAGCTTCTTGAAGATCTGAATTGAAAACTGCTCTTATCTTCACACTCTTAATCGAACATTTTTATATACTTTTGCAATCTTACATCTCCAGAATATGAGTCGTATCACAATTCTTGCCACAATATCACTTTGATATGTCTAACCTGACATTGGCGCCACACATTATCAAATACCCGGTTTACATGCCTTGTCAACCCCTTCTAACTTTATCAATAGTCTTAGTTATGAAGTAGTGTTTGTGAATAATAGCTAACATGCACATACAACTTTAAAATTTTATTTTTGAAAGGGTGGTCTTAAATCCTATGTTGTTTAGTTAAAGTATATACATTAACACAATTTTAAGAAAGCAAATCTGTAATAATGATAAAACTTTAATGCTGGCATATCATAGCATCCACAGGCTTTAATACAGACATTAAACAAAAATTCTTCTGTTAACTGATAATTAAAGTTTTTCTCTTGATTCAATATTTATAGCTGTGTTATATAATATTCATTTCTATATGAATCGTGTACTTTTATCTAAACCAGAGGGTTGCAATCTATTACTTGCAAGCACTACACTTTTTAACTTGATGCTCTCTTAGTAATGAACTTGTTTGTGAGTATTTGACATATATGTGCTCAATTTCAAAATGTTTACATAAAAAGTTTGTTTTAAATCAGAAACTCTTAAGTAGATTATTAATGAACTTTTAGCTTATTGAAATCTTTAAAAATCAAATCTATTTTAATAAAATCATTAATTGCCACTGATTATTTATTATTATAATATAATAAGCAAACATTCTTTTTTTATATTTTTCAGTGCCAGTAGGAGGTTTGAAAGAAGAGAACAGTAATTTTCCCAGGATTATGTTGCTGATGCACCAATGGTTCACGTCATCAGAAAATTTAGCACAATCTCTCATATCTAGATATCCTTTAAAAAATGGTCTAATATAAGATATTTTTTACAACTTATCACTTCATATTTACATAACCTGCCTATAGGTGAAATTCCCAAAGTTAGGGTCTTACTTCCATTGCAGATAACAGCATTCATGACTGTTTGTACTGATTAAGAATGAGTAGTAGATAATACTTGCATTGGCAGCAAGGAAACATTTTATGTGACTGAATATCTGGGATTGACAATCTATATAACTAGAAGGTATGCCCATCATATGACTATTAGCGGTAGCACTATGCACTCCTACTATCCACAGACACATAACAGCTATGCACCTCTCCCAATGAATATTATTTCCTATACTATTGAACATACATACTATACATCCCTATCAGAACATACATATTGTATCCCCTAACAAAAATCGATTTAAAACCTAGATATCCTAGCAAAATGTATCTATCCCAGAAACAGTGAAACTCACTTTAATTTAAATCAAGTATATTAAATTAATTATTCCCACAAAGTGAGAGAGATTATAAAAGAAATTGATCGAACTTAATTTTCCAAAATATTAAATTTTCATTAAATTGGCATCACTTTTAACACTTTACAGCATAATTTTTAACACTTTACAACATAGTTGAAAAGTGTGTATGACTTTGTTCATTCTGTCTGTCTGTCCTTTTGCATGATAACTGCCTTAAAGATGACTTTATCAAAATGAAATTTTAGTATGTTGTTGAGATGGTCTGTGGGACATATGGGAATGTAAATGAATAATATCACCCAATTAGTTTTGGATTGAACCTGGGTTGAAAAAAATGAAATACATTGAACCTTATGGGACCTAATTTTTAAAACATTTTTTAAGCGAATTTAAAATTCACAAATTGCTTCGAAAATTTTAGGAAATATTCAAATTATGCCATAAAATATATAAAAAAATTTCAGCAAAATATGTTTGTTAGTTTTTTAAATAAAAATTAAAATAATAATTACATCCATATAATATGAAGAGATCACGTGAGCCACATAAAAATAAAATTTGGCATCCACCTTGTGTCAAAATCGTGATTTTTAAAGTTCTTTTTAATTTATATTTTGTGTTGCATCCATCCTAAAACTGCTTTATTTTTTTCTGTGCATCTATATACTGCGCCAATGCAATTACAATATTTTTTAGTTTAAATGATCATCAAGCTTTGATTATTTCTACAACGAAGCCTAATTTTCATGTATGGTGAATGTAAACACATCAAACTGTAAGATGAGTTGTATAAGAATTGCTTATTTTTTAACGCAAAATTATTTAGCTCTGGAGTCTGCAATATAGCTGATATGAATGAAACATTCATTGATTTTACATAGAGAAGCAGACAATTCTATAGTATTGCCTTTTTCGATGTTTGAAACATGGAGTTAGAAAGTACTTTTACCTCCATGGTTTCAAGTTTTTAAGTAAAATAAATTATTGTAGTATTGTGATCATTTTAAAAATATTGCCACTGAATGAAAGGAATGGGAAAAAAGTTTGTGAATGAAATATTCATTGCTTTTATATAGAGAGCCAGGCAATTTATATTTTGATGACGTTACTTGAATAAAGTTCATTTGTTTTTGATGAAGTTTTCAAATATAATAAATTATTGTAGTATTGTGATAATTTTAAAAATATCACTGCTGAATGTATATCAATGCTTTATGCAAGATTGAACTGTCTTGTTAATTTAGTATTGTTTTGATCAATATGGTAACATTTTTATCAATTTGGTGATTTTTTTTTTTTAAATGTAGTCAAATTTATTACCAAGGTCACCAAACTTGTTGCCAAATGAGACGATCAGACAGATAGACCGTATATTAAGATAATTATATTACCATTCCCAAACAAAATGCAATTAATTTGCAAACCCCCTGGACCCGCCTAACAAAACATACCAGTCTCATGAACAGTGAAATGCACTATATTTTTAATCAATCAAAAATAATTTCACAGAGTAACCTGGATTATCAAGGAAATTGAGCTTAACTTTCCAAGATATTGAATTTTCATCAATTTTGCATTATTTTATCAGTTTTGTGACATTTTTGCGAATTTGGCGACTTTTAAAAAAAGTTTCATACTTTGTTGCCAAATAGGACAATTAGACTGACAAATGGACCCTCTATTGAAACGTCATCTTGGAAGTTGAATCAAAATGCCTTAAAATGCTTTTTTGTCTTATATTTTTTGGAATATGTCTCTTTATGTTTTTAAATAATAAGTGATCTGATAAATAATTTTGTAAAATTCACTAAATATCTGTTTATAATTTGAATTTTTTCAATTGCTATGCACTATTAAGTGTCATAAAATGCCTTTTATGACAGATTTTTTTTGCTAATTCACCTGTCTATTTTACTGCCTGATAACGCTATTTTACTGTGTTTTCTACTGCCTGGATTTCCAGGCTTTAATCATTACAATATTATCTCCTAACAAAATATGATGATCCCTTGGATTCCTAACAAAATAAACCAGTCCCAAGAATAGTGAAACTAACTCTATTTTGAATCAAGTATAATAAATTAATAAATTCCACAAACCTTCGGGGATTATCAAAGGAACTGAACTTTCCAAGATATTGAATTTTCATCAATTTGGTGTCATTTTCATTAATTCTGCTTCATTTTCATTAATTTGGCGACATTTTTATCGATTTGGTGACATTTTTGTGTATTTGGTGACATTTTAAAAATATCACCAAGTTGGTTATATTCTGCCAAATTTTTCAACAAACATGAATAGACAGAAGGATGGATGTAGACAGGGTCTATTCTTATAGATTCAATGTATTTTTACATATCTATCAATATATTTAAAAATTAAACTTAAGAGACTCCATGTCTAATGTCCATTATTATATTTAGCTCAGCCCTGCCTTCTTGATGAAATTTGTATCGGGGCTCCACTTCACCTTTACAAAACTGTACCGAGGCTGTGTTCTGGTAAGCTTCGGCCTGACTAAACTCCCTGATGAAAAAACTACGAAATCTTAGTGGAGCTATTCTTTATTTGAGGATTTGGTACTGATAATCTAATGTGATATGATTATTTTTACTTTTTTTATGTAATCTCTGTCTAGTCTTATTTTAAACAAACAGTGAAATTTCTTTAACTCTGCCTTACGTTTTGGGATCCAGAATCTGTGTATAATTGCCAAACATCATGTCCACACACATTACAGAAAGTCACTGAATGTACTATTTACCAGTATCGAGCTCGCATTTGCCAAACATTTCGGTAAGTATTCTGTTTTTCCCTTTGTTTTAAATATTTGCATTTGGTTTAGAATTTTAATCCTAAATTTTTTTAATTTGTCATCAATATTTCCCAGACGTAACATTTGAAATATGACACTGTAAAACATTGTATCAACAGTGCTTCACAATTAAGACATCTATGTACAAATCTACAATCAGATCATTATTTGCTTTTCCTATGATATCTGTATAAATGAAATATTTATTTAAAATATTTTAAATAAGATTTTATTTAAAATATTATAAATAAAATCTGTATAAATAAAATGTCTGTGTTTTGTATGTCTCATCATCACGAAAGAACAGCTGTACCGAATTTCATGAAATTTTGTGATAGCCATGAAATAGCCCCACTTAAAATTTAGTCCATGTTTCCAGTTTCTAGGACCAGGGGTTGTTGAGATACTAATAAAAAATGATATAGAGATAGCATTATTTTTTTAGCACAGACAATATTTTTTTTTGCAAATTTATTTCATAAAAGATATATATTACTTAGCAATGGAATTAAATCCAATGTATTTATATAGCAGACTATTTTTATTAAATCTTTTTCAATTTAAATAATAAAGAAATGTATATAAAAATAAATTTTATTGGAATTGCATTTTTGATGGGATTATATACATCAATTAAGGCCTTTGGGTTTAAAGATTACAGATACTATGGATATTTTCAGTTTCTTAGTTCTGTTTTACTTTAGCAAAGATTTTTCAAACTCATATGTCGTGTTTAGCCAATTAACTCAGAAATGTGTTTAGCTAATTGTTGAAACAGAATAAAAGTAGTATGGGTATATCTCTTAATACCATTTTAGCACTTTTATTTTGGCTTATATTGATCACATTTTATAGTGCTTTTATTTTGGCATATATTAATCTAATTTCATATTTATTGTAAATATGTTTATAAATGGGACCAGGATGTTTTATTTTTCAGATCTGTGTGTAAAAATAATTGTAATCGAGAACAGAGGTTATTTTAATAGCATGTTTTGAAAAATGTCATTTAGGATACCATAAGAATTTGCACATAATTGTGAATTTTAAGTTTCTTTATGTTATATATTCCGTATGAAGAGTGTATATAAATAAAGAGGAAATGTTGTAATGAAGCCAAAAATCTTAATTCTTGGATTTGATAAATGCCTAATATTTGATCAGATACTTGACAAAATAAAAGAGGATGCGTAAAATTTTAAAGCACACATCTTGTGGTATGTACAAAAATGTTCCTAGTTTTCGCAAAACAATTCTGCAATTCTCGACGGATGCCATTCAGCAGATAACAAAGAAAAAGTCTGCTTGAGAGCCGAGATGCACAAACATTTTTCTGGATTTTACGATCCCCGACTGGAACCATGTTTCTGACAACAAAAATAGTCCATGTGGGAGCTGGTGAAAGGTACTGCTTTTCAACTTCTCAATCCAGCTCTATCACTGTGGTAGATTCTGATTTGCAAATGCATCAACAGAATAACCGATTTTTGAAACACTGCACACAAAAAAAAACTTGTACACAACACTACCAATTGTTGGGACTTTCCCAGATTCATTCCTTCATATTGTGTTTTGTTCTGGGGATTTGAGTTTTGCTAAAAAATAATCCGTTTTTTTTTATATCCTAAAAGAAATTGTAATGGCTTCTATGGACATGTCTTTGATTGGGATGTGCTATGCAAGATTCACACTGTTGTGCATAATTAAGGCAAATTTTCTGGTAAAAATTAAAAAATTCATGGAATCATGGCATCCTCAGAATGCAAATTTGGTCCACTAAAATTTTGTTACCAAATATCGAATTTCGCATTCTTTAATTAATCGACGAAATTAATGTCAGTTATTAGTCAAAATCTTAAGAAAAAAAATTAGCAGCTGTAAAACACTATTTAAGAACACTTATGATTGTTTTCTTTGAATATTGAATGGTAGCAACCAACTCGATCTATTTTTACAATCTATTTTTATATTTATTTTGCTTCTTATACAGGGACACTATTTTTCAAACACATTAATAATGAGTTTAAGGTATATTTTCTAAATACTGCCAATAAAACATTATTTTTATTTATTTGGACTCATTAGAAACACATTTGGAGAGCATATATATTTTAGAATATATTTTCATTTATAATTTTAATTAAAAGTTAATATATTTGTCATCATTTTTGAAAGCACCCAGAATAACTGCCAAGAAACCCATATTTTGGGGGCTACATGGGTCTCATAGACCCAAGTTATAGTAAGCCTAGTGACATCACTGCTTTCAATGATGTCTTGCCTGTCTGGGAGTCTGTGGACACTATATCTTAAACAAATGTTGCAAATTTAATAAAATTTAGTTTCATTATTACAATCAATGAACATTAGAGATCTATTGATTTTTGGGGATCAACCAGAAAAAAGTCCCTCAATTAAAAAAAAATTATAAAAAATTGTTTAAATTTTTATTTACAAAAATAGTCATTTTTTGTGTCATTTTTCATTTAAAAGTGAATGACATCACTTACAGAATGTTACCAAGTGCTGCTCTAAAAATGATGAAAATGATTAAAAATGATTTATGATTAAAAATTGAAAGAAACATTTAAATTCACTATTATCAAATGAGTGAATGTTTTGCAATTTTAACTATAACTAAATGGACATCATTGTTTAAAAGTTATCACAAACTATTCTCAAGATATTAAAAAATTCACCTTCTCATAGAGAGGGAATATCTCTTGAAATAATCAAGTGAATTCCATGAAATTTAGTATGCTTACTTTAATTGGTAACAATAAAAAGTGTATTTACTTTAATCTAATAAATGTGCTTTACTGTATATTAATCCAAACATTGAAGATTCAATTCAAAAACATAAACATCTATGAAAGGGGTTTGTATAAGAAATGTGTATTAGGTCACTAAAAAATTCTTATTTTTTATTACTTGTGAAGCATGCAAACCCTAATTTACATACATCCCTATTAATCCTATCTCCTCAAAATTCCATCTACTGACATGCAGATAAAATTATAGTATTGATTTTCTGCCTGTGACATAAACCAATCGTCTGCCACTGTTCTTGAATATACTATTTTTGTGAAATGGTTTTTCATTTTCTATCACATGTACTATGTTCTTTGCAACAAATTGTCTGTTTTTAAAAACTATCCTTTGATTTTTGATTTATATTTCTTATGTATACAGTTTTGAAAAGAAATTTTCATATAAATATGCTTAGTTATATTAACATATATTTTAGGTACTGGATCCGTATGTTTCCCATCCATTTTGACTTAAATCCTTCTCTTGCCACAATTTTACAAGAGTTTCAGCGACATCTTTATGATCAAAGTTTTTGTGGTTTGGCAGATCTTTTGGACCTGTCAAAGTTGTAAGTTACCTTTTTTATAACCTTTTATTTAACTTCACACGGAGTTTATATATTTATCATGTTTTAAATCTTTGAAGCTCTTAACTAACCAAACTAATTGTAGCAACATGAAATTTAGTATATTGTTGTCTTTTGTGATGCATTTAAATTCTTTAGAATTTCAACCTTATCAGGACATCCTATCCTTGGACTGCCATAGAATTTTAGCCTTTTAGTTGGGTAACAGTTTGTTTAGTTGCATTATTTTCAAACATTGAAGTTACATGCAAATAATAAAAGAGTGTAGTTTAAAAAGCAACATTTTTTTGCTTTTATTTATTTATTTAACTAAAATTGCAATTTATTATAAGTAATTAATAGCTTGTTTTTATTTTCACATTTTTAATATCTATTAACAGTAACAGATAACGAAATCGCAGCCAGGTTACATAAAGAATGGTACCATAGCAGACTTGGAGACTTGGAAACCATGCTTTTATGAGCTGAAGTGTAGATATCATGATGTTATGTATAGTTGCTCCACTCTAACTAACATATGTACGATCTATAAACATTCATATGAAAAATAACCTTAACTAAAATAAAATGTTTAAAGGCTATTATCCCAGACATATTTCCTATCAATTTTAAAGCCAGATTGTGAGAATTTCACCACTTTTTAATCTGTTGAGGACCAGCTTTTCATATAATCTACGAAGAGGTTTTTCCTTCCTTGACTCACCATTGCGTATGTACGATAAACATGAGATGGCCACTATGGCCCATTGCTGCGTATAAACAACAGGACGATGAAACATTGTGATAAAATTGTTTTAAATAATACTAGATGATACTATAATCCTGTAATTTTTGCAAAGCTAGTTACTTGGAACATCAACCTATGTATTTCAGTTTCAGATTTTGTTTTTCATTTGGATACTGACTCAGTTGATAGTATAAACAAACACAAGTGAATGCTGTTGTGGTAGTTCTAATTTAAAAGACATGTCAACTGAGAGATTTAAATGGATGGTTTCATTCATGGCAGTTATTCTGTGTTATTTTAACGAAAAGGTTTTGAGTGGTACGATTAGAAGATTAAGACTTGGAATTCTTATCTCTGGTATTCAGGTAGAGTGGGTATAAGCTAGTAAAAATTTAGTCAGAAGAATTGTAATAATCATGGCAAAAAGATTGAAATATTTTTCTGATAGTGAGATTTTATAATTGAACAATAAATGTCATAGTGATATAAGTGAATAAAGTGAAATAGTTAATTGCACTTCAGTATGAAAATTTATTTGAAAGACACTGATGTGTGTGATAATATTGTTAATATTTTTATACAAATAATTAGAGTTCAAATGTCAAAGATCTGCCATCTATCAGTTTTCTGAACTCTGAACTAAATATAAACAGTTCAAAACCTCATTAAAGGAAATTAATTCTTTTATCCGTATTTTAGTGATGATATTATACAATAGTCAACAAAACAAACTAGTTTTCAAGACTCACATTAGACAAACAATGGTGGAGTAAAGTCCATCAAATGCAATAACACCCATATGTTTTTGTGATAATGGTAGATATATTTTAAAGAATTGTTGATTTAATACGATTTTTTTGCCGTATTAGGCTTAGCATCAGAAAGTGCCTTAGCCTGGAGAAGCAGACGATTCCTGCTATATGCAGTCTCACGGGAAATGCTTCTTTCTTCACTCTCTGGTCGTGAATGGATTATAGTCTCAGTTAGGACTGCCCATAAGGGGGAGCAGACACCACTAGAGTGGAGGGGCTTAGATTCCAGTGGAAGCCTGTCCTGCCAAAATTTTCTTTTTGGAGCTAGAGAAGACATGAAAAAGTCACAAAAATTGAAAAAATCAAAACAGGAGGGGGCCCATGATATATGTATAATGGGAGTCCACTATTTCTATGGACGCTTCTATCTTGGTGTACAACAGTTTCTTGTGCAGAGAAGTTTGATTTCCTTTTTATAAATCATCCTTGGTTTTCAGTTGTTTATCTGTCATCAATGATGAAACAAAGAAGATATCTATGGATTGCTAAAATGTTTATAGTTTAGTGGTGTTCTCAGAAGTGCCCACTGTTAACAGTTATCAATTCAATATTAAATCAGTTCCACTTTCAACTTACCTATGGTCAGGGGTGATATCTATGTTCCCCCCTGTTAATTGTAAATTATTTATTACAGTAAAATATTGTATCTGATTCTCTTTAGCAATTTTTATACAAAATAAAATATCTTTTAAAATTCAGAAATGTTAAAATATTTTTTTTTAAATTACATATCTCTTCTAAAGGTTAAAGAGTTTAATCATTATGAAATAAACATATTGATGAAATTTTGATATAGAAACTGTTGCTACATTCATAATATCCAATAAAATAACTGAAAAAATGACTGAAATATTATGATCACGATGATAGAAAATTTTCGAAGTTATTAATAGATTAAAATGAAAATATAAATTAATAAGAAAAATCACATAATAAATTATATTATTATTTCACATATAAATTATTAAGAATTATTGGTAATAAATCTTAAATTAAAGGAAATGCCTGGTTGGCGTATTTAATTTAAAAAAAAGCAATAAATTATTGCAAATGATCCCTCAGTGTGGAAAAGTAAAGAAATAAAAGATTAATGAGGAAACTTAAAAAAGAAGAGAGGGACAAGCAATAGCAGAAATAATTAGTTATTTTGGTAAAAAATGAAACCTGAAAAAAATCTTGATTAAATTGTTGTGGGAAAAAATGGATTTATAATTGCCCCAAAAAATAAATCGTGACCATAATTGTTTAAAATATTTAGAAAATGAACTGAAAATATATTTTAAAAAAATTGTAAATTATTGAAGTGAAATTATTTAAATAAAATGTTTGTATTTAAGTAAAATTATTTGTAAAATATTTTTGTAAAATAAAAAGAAATTATGGGGAAAATGATAGATAAAATTAAAATTTAGAATACAAAAGAATTTAAGTTTTAAAACTTTAATAAATACCAAACATGAGAAGATAGAAATTATAAATGTATGTTAACTGATATTGCTCTATAAAAAATATAAATATATCTATGAATTTTTGCTTTTAATTTTTTTCAGGGAAAAAAGTAATGAGTTTTGTATTTTGTTGCAGATCTTATAAATCTCCCCTGATATTTCAAAATACCCCCACCACCACAGCCATATTAAGGGTAGATTTTCCACTTTGATTATAGAACCCTGGCAAGAACTATTATATAGGTCACTGTATATAGGTATTACTGTGAAACCTAGATGTAAATTAATAAGTAGCAAACATTAGTAAAAAAAAATATTATCAACATAATCATGCAGTGAATCATTTTGCTAACGGATATTCAAGGGGGCAAGAAAATTTTCATGTTTTAACAAGTGGCAGTATGCTAAAGAACTGTTAAATATAGATAGATATTCTTTATAAATTTAAATGAGTTACTAATGTATAATTAGATGCAGCAATATTAGGCAGATTGTTTCATACAGTTTCTTCACAGCAGTATGTCTGCATTCAGCAACCATGAGTAAAATACCATCAACCATAGAAATAACATAACATGGTACAAAAATTTTGGAGACCAGTACTAATTAGTGCAGACCACTGAAACTCAGTTGTCATGACCAGCGATTTTTTTTTTTTTCAAAATTCCATAATGTTGATTTTGATCTAGAGACTTTTGTTGTTTGATTTAGTTGTTCTTATTGAGATATAAAGAGAAGCAATCCCTTACAAAATTGTTATTTTGCTTTGAAATTTACTTCTTTTTGTTTTGATAGCATTACAATTAGACTTTTATAGGGTGAATTTGGTTTTAACATGATGTTGGCAATATTAGAACATTTTTGAAAAAAAAATTGGCAATATCAAAATAATATGAATCACATGCATGAAAAAATATATCTAATGACCCATGTTTAAATGAGAGAAAAAATAAACAAAAGGCTGCGTGAAGCAGCCATCTAGATCACAGTTATATCAATTAAACTAGATAAAGTCAATTGAACTAGATAGAAAAAAAAAATTAATCAGATTTATAAAAGTTGTGTTTCAATCCTTTAAAGTAATAATGACTTGAAACTGTTACTCTGTTATAATGAAGAAGATGTACGGTGTTATTCATAGAGTACAAAGGTCATCTTCAATGAAGCCAAAAATCACTCATATCCACAGATAAGCTCCATATTATAGGCCACAAAAAGTTGCTGTGCAGAACTTACAGTTTTGAGGGGGCAGTGTTACAAATATCTTATATTGTTTATCTTATTTGTTGTTACCTTGGATATCATGATGAAGAAATCTGACCTTTTTCAAAATTGCATAAGTGAGCAGGTTTGGCAATAGAACCACCTCATCAATGCTATTTTCAACTCCTTTAGTTTTGTTTCTGTTCTTTATATTGCCTTCTGTTTGCACTAAATCAATTAAATTTTTTAACAACCATCAAGTATAAATTCTCCTAAAGCGACATCTCATGTTAAACAGGTTTTTGTTGAAAAAAAAAAATTAATAAAAGCATTAGTATTTCATATACAATTTGATAACGGTTTAGAAATGAATTCATGTTAAAAGTGATTTGTGCAAAGCAGGTTCAAGTTATTGATGTTTGTCTGTATACAATTGTCAGCAAGTTTTGCTTCAATATTTCTGAGTGTGGATTACTTTTTATTTTTTGAAACTCCGATACTGATGCAGCTTTGTATATTTTGTATTTATATTTGTTTCTTTGCTTTTAGACCTTCTTATGACTGGGCAAGAAGCATGTCTGTGCGAAATCCACCTGCAAAGCACACGAGGAAGATATCATTAGTCTTTGACCATTTGGAAGCTAGTGAACTAGCAGAACATATTACATTTTTAGAACATAAAGTCATGCGTAGAATTACAGTAAGTATTTTTCTAAATCTGTTATTGTCCATTTTCTAAATATATTATGGTAATTTTTGAACTGTTCACCTCTTTTCATTACTGATCTATTTATAAATAGTTGACATTTTCATTTCATTTACAATGGTAGGTTTGATTATATTTTAACTCTTGATAAAGTAAACAAAATTCATTACATAAAAAAATTGTCTCTGTTGTAGACATTTTCTATTTAATATTACACCTATTAGTATAACATGTTCTATTAGTCCACTAGTTATGCTTTTTAATGACATAGTTTATGTTCTAAGTGAAAAATAATCTTCTATATTGATTGCTTCATTGTAAGTATGTTCCTATCATTTTACAAATCTATGACCTTTATTAAAACATCAATAAATATATGCTGAATATCTGCTAATTCTCAATTTTTAGGTTCTCTAATTTTTTAACTGTATAGTTTCTAGAAACTTTTGCTTAGATTAAGTTCTGGGTCTTTTCTATAATATAAATCTTTTAAGATTTCTAATGGAAGACAGAGCCATTTAACATGATTAATAGAATTTTAAGGCACATTTTTATGTTCCCATGTCAGAAATCACCATGACATAAATAGGTTTATTTTTATTTTGCAGTAAAATTAAAACTAATATTGGGAAATAAAGTATGCACTATGAATAACTGATTTTTATGCACTAATAGGAAGTTCTGATTCACATTAATAACTAAATAAATGCATGTCAGGAATAATGCATAATAAATATATTCATCAAAAATGAGTAAAAGCATTGAATTTTTCAGTTACCTATTAATACCAAAGTTCCAAAACGTCAAACAGGTGTGGATCAGAACTCTAGTGTTCAACTGACTTTAAATCACTGCTGTCACCATCTGGTAGGTAGAGTTTGATTTTTAGGCAACATCATAATGTCACCGATTCTTAGTGACAACCATGTATCAACAATTTCACAAAATAACATTGTTAAAAATAAGGGCTGTATTACAAGTTAACATAGTAATTTCTTAAGCTTCACCCATTTATTTATATTATTTATGTTTCTATTAGTGTAATTAGGACTGTTGCTGTTCACAGTCACTGATCCCCAGTGATAAAAACTCAATTCATCACGGGGGGGACAGAGACAGAAATAACAAATTTGCATTTTTATGAAATCAAAACTACATTTAGTATTATTGAAAAATTCTTTTTTATTGAAAAATATGTAGAACAGATTGTATTTTAAACAAATACTTCAAAAAATATCTATCTTATCTATTATTCTCTTTTTTAAGTTTAAGGGATGCAAAATCAACAGTTATTAGATATCCAGCTAATATGTCTAACATTGCTTTTGCTATAGATTAACTAATTTAGATACTGTAAAAAAACCAAATTAGAATTTTTTTATAGCCCCATCTTACGGAAAACCAATATGCTTTTTGTTGTTAATTATTAAAATAAGTATATGAAATTTTGCAGAAATTACATGATTCCTTGATAGATATCACAGTTCCTGTGAAAAGTAAAATTTCTAATATTTCAAGAACCTTTCACACAGAAACACCATCCTAAACAATTGTATCCATTCAATTCTGGTTAAAAATGCTTACAAAGCATTAGTTCTAAAACTTGCAATATCTTGAGATTAGTGCATGCTAGCATCCTATGAATTGTTATTCAATCTATATATTTACATTCTGATGGTATATCTGTTGCCAATGTGTTCTTGAATTCTTCTCAACCAATTCTCAAAATTTTGTTTTAAAAATGAAAGGTAAAAATATAAACATATTCCTATTTCATCCTCAAAATTTTCACTATTCCCTTGTTTTTGCTAGTAATTTCGAAGTTTATATTTTTTTTTTCTCAGTTTTATTTTAAATCTCATATCAATACAACCTTTCAGTTTGATTTCTTTCACTTGGCATAATATGTGGACTAAGATGAGACCACCTTATCAGCTAAGTTGATATGTTAATGGTTGGGGTTTTAATTTCAATGTCTGTTATCCTCTCTAGTGAATTCTAACTTTGGGTGTTCTAGATTTATCCAATTATTTCTTTGTCAGCCACCTTGCAGTTTTTTTGTTAGCGGTTGTTAAGAGAACAACACAGTTTCTGACGTGGGGAAGATAGCTCAAAATTCCCTCAAGCCATTTGTAGTCACCTAATTTGCTTATGCCTGCTATCTTCAAGGAAGTACTAGAAAGTTGTGTATACCTGCAAATTTACCTAATATTTTAGATGAAATTGAGAATGTATTCACATTTGAATTCTGACCAATTATTAAACATCTAACTGCTCCCAGTATATTCTCATAATCTATTATCATGATTTAAGCCTTGACTTGCAGATTTGACCAATATATTTACCTAAATGGTGCATTCAAATGTGCAGTATATCCAAATAATGAATCCATCTGTGTTCTCATTGTATTCTCAGAATGTTCTCGTCCAACTTTTATGATCTTTTTTAAACAAATGGGCTCAATTAGCAGGTTATTCCTATATTTTTGCCTAAATTCAGAAACATAATCAAATTTGACTTATGACCATTCATTAAATCTGTACTCTTCCGTTAGCTGGGTACCAGATAAAAACCGCCAAATTACAGCAATAACTTATCCAAACTAACAATTTTTAAAGAGTTTATCTTTTAACATGTATAGCAACCCTAAAACAAACCGTTTTTTAAAAAATAAGTTTCTTTTTAGAAAAACTAGTCACTTTTTAAAATGCTAAGATGGACTACACAATTTGGCAATTGCCTAAAGACGAAGAGGCAAACATTCAATTTTTCCAAAAAAATGGAATTCTTCATAAAGAAAAATGATGTTCAAATGATCATCCGATGAGGTTAAGCACAAGTGATTCATCACCAAAATGGCTATGCAGTTTACGATCATGCCGAGAAAAGAAAGGAATGTGCTCACAAACCTGGTGTTTGATGGATCACATATCCCTTTTCTCACTGCTTTACTATTTATATATCTATGGTGTTGAGAGTTAACGTCGGTTGAATTTTGCAAACTTCAGCTTCAAATGAACCACAACACAACTGTCGATTGGAATAACTATATGAGGCAAGTTTGTGCCAATGCTTTGTTGTTACGAAAAAAACAAAGAATCGGAGGAGCTAACAGAGTAGTTGAAATAGACAAAAGTCTTTATACTCGAAGAAAAAACAATGTCGAATGCATTCTTCCACCTCATTGGGTTTTCGGCGGATTATGTCATGAAACTAAAGAATGTTTCCTTGTTTTGCAGTCCCAGATCGAACAGTAATCACTTTAATGGCTGCGATCGAAGAATATATAGCTGATGGTAGTACCATATTTTCCGACTGTTGGAAAGGATACAAAACTGGAGAATTGAAAAATTCCGGTTTTAAACATTTTACTGTCAATCACTCGTATAATTTTGTGGACCCAACAACTGGATGCCACACCCAAACAATAGAGCTGTTGTGGGGTTCTGCCAAATGGCGGAATAAACTTCAATGTGGAACTGAAGAAACCATTTAGAATCTTATTTAATTGAATTTATGTGGTGACGTTTGCATGCTGAAACAAATATATTTTCAGCAATTGTAAATGAAATTTACAATTTCATGCCTGCTATATAAATTAATTTTTTTTTTTATTGCATATAAAAATAAAAGTCCACCAGAGTAAACATCTAGGCTTGTCAATGACTATGTCAACTTTAAAACTCGGCGGTTTTTGTTTGGTACCTAGCTAACGGAAGAGTACCATTAAATCTACAAAATCTACCCCCAATAAGTTTTTGCAATTTACTCTGCCACATTTCATGATTTTAATTGAAAAATTTTAACCTGCAAATTAGCCTAGAATTTTTATCTATCAAAAGAGTACATTCAAATTTGAATTGTGACACCCCCCTTTTTTTTATATCTGCCCCAATGTAATTTTGGAATAAAGCTGATTTTCATGATTTTACTTTTACATAAATGAGACTTCTCATAAAGTAAGTCTATATTTACCACAGCACAGCATGTGTTTAGCCATACTAGGTTGTTTGAAATAGTAAGATATTATGAGATAATAGTTATATATAATGATATAGAAAAGGAGAAAATGAGCATGCATAAAAAAGTCATTTACTGAATTAATGACTCATGCCCAGTTGCAAAAATTCCATCTCGTTATAACATGTATTTGTATGATGTTTTGTTTTATTATAATCTTGTAATACATTTCAAACTTGGTATGGCACAGTCAGGTTCACCAAGAGTGAGAACCCAACCCAATGGGTTGGCCTCTTACTCTTGGCGATTGACTTGGTTTTACAAGATTTAAATAAAATATCCCATGAAATTGCTATTTCTGTAACATCAGGCAGAAACAACAGGCCTTTCCCTTCTCAGAGCACCCCCCAAAAAAAATTATTCAAAAAATATTGAACCTACACACTCAGATATCATTGAAAATAGGTTAATTTGTATTTATGAATGCTCAAAATATATAAATACGTCCAAATTCAAGAGTCACATGTTTTTGACTCCACACATGCTTTGTATTGTAGAGGGAGTTAAAACAAAATACAACTATGATAGAAAATTATAAGAGTTTAGGGAAATATTTTTCTTTAATATTACTCAGTGGAAATATATGTAAAATTTTTCAAAGTCTTATAAAAATATGATTAAAGATGTTTCTTGAGATATAAATTTTTATATAGACTGAATATTCAAAATCTTAATTTGTTTGTCATTAGCAAAAATGTATATTTCCGAGTAACATGTAAGATTGCAAATAAATATATAAAGTAAATATACTTAATTTAAAAATCTGTAAATCTAAAAAATTAGATATTTCTCCTTCCCATTGCTAGTAAATTCTATTAAATGTGAAACATAATCATTTGAATATGTATTTCAAGATTTTCTTATTTAAATGTGAATAATGAATAGACTAGCTGCATTGACTGCAGTTAGCAGTCACTATTCTGTCCCTTTTTGGGGCATTTATTTTAATAAATAATTGAAAATTTGTTAATTTTTCTAATTTTCAAATGTTTTATGTACATGCTCAGATTATTAGTTCATATTAAAAAACATGACAAACAAAAACATGAGTTTCTAGTCAATAGTCAATATTTTAAAACAAAGCAATTGTCATAACATACATGGTGGTTACTTAAAGACAGAAATGGTGTAAAACTCTTCAAATAAGTCCCAGCCTCAAATTGTTATGTGGAGAATACAAGTGTTGTAATAATTAAGGCCAAATGTGATCGCTTTTTATAAATCATAAAAACCTACACTTCAATTTAGTAAAAGGAAAGAATTTTAATAATACAAACCCACATACCCTAGGTTCTTTACTCTGTGGCCATGAAACAAGCATGGCTCGTGGATCCAAAAAGACAGTTTAATTGGCTAAAAACTGAAATCAATTCAAACAAAACTCAAAAGTAGAAGAAGGAAAATTACCATAACATGTGCCGGCAAATATCAAATGTTGTTATATCAGATTGCGACAACACATATATATGCATACTTAGGTACTGCTTGTAGCTAAGCTTATATGATCAGATGGACTTTAATAGTGTAGATGAATTATATAGTGAGGTTCCTTTACAGAGTCCTAATAACTGTGAAATGAAATTCTAATAATAAGATCAAGAGGTTACAAGTTTGATCCTAACTTTGATAAATTTAATGCTGGTGTTTGAATGTTATTGATTTTGGTGTATCAAATAATGAAAATTGTGAGGAAAAGGATGACTGAGTACACAAGAACAAAAAATAAGTCCATTTTAAAGGCCAAGTAATTTGTTAAAAAAAAATAAGAGAAGATGTACTAGAGATCTGCACTGACTGAAACTTGGAAGAGTTTTACCAGGTCTTATCTGACAGTAACAAAGCCCAAACTTGGACCAGCTTTTCTTTTCTGATTAATTTAAAATCATAAAGTAGAGCAATCATTATGTTCGGAATTATGTAAAAGGGTGCTTATTAAGCTTTTTACTCTGTATTGCTGAAACTGACAATGATTTCATATGTTTAGCATTAATATTCATTAATAACTACTCAAAGAATAAACCTTGGCTGGGTTAGCCACTTTCAAACAGAAATACATTCTAGTTAGACTAGGCCCATGAGCCATTACTTAGCCTGTGTAGACCTTTAAGCACCCTTATTAAACCTGGATAGCTCTTTGAGTAGAATACTTATCTCAAGTCACAAGTTTTGAAATCAGCTTTAGGTAAATGTCAAATTTTCTTAATTGAGATATTATGCATCAGGGGCGGCTCGTGCATAGGCACTGTGGCACTGAGGAAGCAACAGGGCTCTCTACCCTGCAGCCTCATGTGCAGCTTCCTATGTGAACATGCACACAACAGTCAAACACCATGCTTCACAGTTCCATCGGCGTGGTGTTTGACTGTTGTTTGCATGTGCAAATAGGAAGCTGCACGCGAGGCTGCGAGGGAGAGAGAGCACTGTCGCTCCAACAGTGCCTCAGTGCCTATGCACAAGCCGCCCCTGTGATGTATATATACATATCAAAGCTCAAAATTAGCAGTCATTAGTCATACTTTTCACCTATGAATATTGTTTTGATGACCAAAATTTTAGACCCCGTTGTCATTTTTTATAATTAACTTTTCAGCTTTTGTTTTTGCCTGTGTAACGTAAATTCAGACTAATCAATCATTTATTCTTTCTTCTTATAATCTAACCAACATATGTCATGGATTGCACGTGCTCATGCAGTGGGGCAAAGGCAGAACTGCTAATAAAATCCAATTTTTATTTTGTGACTCTCATAAACAAAATTAATAATTTTGAAATTGCACCAAAGTAGAATATTTTGGCAGAGAAAAATGTTTAGGTGTCATTAACACCTTACTTTCTGCTCCTAATTTTCAACCCTGATGCATATTTATAGAGTACAAAAGAATTTTTTTAATTTTGGAATTCTATTCTTTCAGTTTTCAGAGTTCAAAGCTTATGCAGAGTGTGGTACTCCACAAGATAATCCAAAGTTAGAACGATCCATTTCTCTCTTCAACGGTCTGTCCCAGTGGATTCAATGGATGGTTTTGAGCAAGTCTTTTCCTCAGCAAAGAGCTGATGTTATTGTCAAGTTTGTACAAGTTGCTGAGGTACACACATTGTTGCATTATACTTATCATTTTCATTGCTTTTTGTGCTAAAAAGATTGATATATGAATGCATTTGAGGCTAAATATCTGGATACACCTGTGTAGAAAAGATATAATAAAACTTTTTTCTTGGCGTTTAATTCTGGGTACCTGGTATAACTGGATTTGTTGGTTCACAGAGGTTCACAAAATTACAACACCTAGGAAGTTTTATTGTAACCATTGCAGATATTAGCTAAAATAATTGAATTTAGATTGACAAAGAGTCTAACCTTAAAGCATTCTAAAAGACAAAATATGAGCTGAACATACTCTGAGCCTTTAAATGTAAGATATTCAGATTTGGTCAATCAATTGATGCAAAGAAATCTGCATGCTTTATCAGATCAAGTCTGCAATAAAACAGTACTAGAAACACAATATAAAAATATAATATTATAATTAGCCAAGTTTAATACAAAAAGAATGCCAGTTGAATAATAGCAATATGCTGAATTAAACAGAAGTTATTTAAGGTGTTCCTTTTGAGGATAAGGGTGGGGGGAGTAGTGATTAATATCCTATGTATAAATGCATAAATTTTATTATAAGTGTTTAAGAATTTAAGCATATTGTTAAAAATTAAAGAAAAATATTTTTTTCCCATTTAGAAACTTTTGCAGCAGAATAACTTCAACTCTCTTATGGCAGTTGTTGGGGGTCTGAGCCACAGTGCTCTGGCTAGGTTGACTAACACAATGGCCTGCGTACCAGCTGAGACAAAGAAAACCCTTTCAGATCTGGGGGAACTGCTTGCTTCTGCATCCAATTTCAGCAATTATCGGAAATCACTTACGGAGGCAAAAGGATTTAAAATACCTATATTGTAACTATCAATTTGATTTTTTTATAATATTAATCTTATAATTTTGTTCTAGTCATTTATCTGTTTTCTAGAAATAGAGGTTTAGCTCAGTGATTAGCAACACACATCACATCTAGCCTGTAACATTCTAAATGGATACTTTCAACCAACTACTTTAATTTAAATTTAATTGCTCAAGCTGCTTCAAAAATATCTGTAAATTAAAGACTTCATTAAAAACCCAGTATATAACAGATTAGTAACTGTATCAACCAGTTCCTTCAGAATAAAAAGACAATTTTTACAGGTGTGGTTGTTCTGTTTTTTTATTCGGAAAATAAGAAGGCTGCTTTTGCCTCTGAAACTAGTTGGTACTGTTACTCACTTGTTATATGTAATTTTCTATGCATTTACTACCAATACCTATTTTTTTTTTTTTTTTTTGCATGAGCATTTTATAGGTTTTCACCTTTGTCAATGATTTCTAATATTTGATTTCATTTCCATTGCTACCACATTATAATTGCACCTACACCCACTCATTTTGAAGTACACAATAAAAATATTGTTCTAAATTTTAATACAACTTACTATCCAGCTCTCATGAGTTGGCAGATGATCTTGGCTGAGTCCACTTTGCTGCAGGGAAAAGACTGGACAACAGATGATCTGGGCTAAGTGTATGCTACAGGGAAAGGGTTGCTGAATGCAAAAACCTGTTTGACGATCGTGTTTGGCATGCGTACTTCACAATTGTTTGGATTTCAGGATTGTAGTGTGGTTTTAAGCATTGCACTTGGTATTATTATTGCTATTTCCAACTTCTTACATCTTCTTATTTAGTTTATTAGAGTCTGATATTTGTGAACTATGCTTTTGTGGACAAAATATATGTAAAGAGAAAAGTAATCCATTCCAAGGAATGAAATGTGGTCCACAAAGTCCTAATTTTTTTTTGTAAGTGAAGCAACTCAAGAGGAGTTATGCATCCCCATCCAACAGGCCCAGAAGTGAGCAGTCACTGTAACTGATGTATCAATGAGAACAATTGCACACATCAAGAAAGAAACAAATTCAGCTTGAAAAATTTTGGAAAAACATGGCTGTTTCAGTGATTTTACAAAATTTCCCGAAACAAAAATTGTATTAAAACTGCAAATTCAGTATAGTTTCAAATAATTATTAGTGTTATTTGAGCATATAAACTCAATTTAATAAATTATAAAGAAATATAAAGGAAATTTATATAAATATGAGTCTGTAGGGAAAATTATTTGCTGCCATTGCATCATTATGAAAAAAATATATCTGCCAAATCCCAACAGCAACACTGAAAAAAAATTATATATATATATATATATATATATATATATATATATATGTAAAGCTGTTTATCACACTACACAAATTGTATGCTACTGAACGTTAAAAAAAAATAGAAAAAATAAAAAACATTAAAGAAAATTGAGGGCGGGGAGGGGGGGGGAGGCTCAGACTCAGATACCTGCCTGGTTAGGACCCAAGTTATTTTTCATTTATTAGCTTGATTGAGATGTTAATTAACAAACCAAATAGAACCAAATTAAAATCCAGCTGATTGAATTGCATTTAAAACCACTTAGCATCACCTGACCCTAAATACTAAAACAAATGACATGCTGAGGGTCGATATTTGTACTAAAGGTGCCAATTGTAGAAGCCCGTTCTTACTAGCATGTGTCTACCCATCATTAAATTTAACTAATAGACTCGTCCAAAATCATGTGACCCAACTGCCAAATTGCTGGAGTCGAACAGTAGAGTACTGCTCCCAACCAATGAGAAAAATAAAATGAACTGAAATTAAATAAACAGTATCCTGACAAGCAGTGACTTGTTAAGGTTCTGCTTATTTAATTATAAAAATTATGCACTCCTCTTAAATACACCATGCATCTAGTTTAAGTGGATAAATGCTAAACCGAAAAGAGTACTGTATCTGTGTGTGAAAATATATGTATTGTAATGCTGAGCAAATCCTTGGCATCAGGCTACCTTTGTAGTTCTAACTCGGATTAGGGCACCCAGTATTTTCAACTGAGCTGAAAATATTTTCAAAACTTTGTTTGCTAAAAATTTTAATTTACATTACAGCACGAACTCCTATGGAAGGTTAAATCTTCCACTTTTGGTCCTGATTGTGTGTGAAATCAGAATTGTACTGCATAATCATTAACAGATGCAATTTTTAATTCCAAAAGGATTTTTAAGTGTTGATCAAAATTATGAGGCAAGGCATTGTATGCGGTTTTTCACAAAAAAATTGACAAAACTTTTTATAATGTTAGTATGCTATTTTATTACATTTCTTTTTTTTTTATTATTATTCTGTTTAAGTTAACTTATTAAATGGTTCAGTTGACACAATTTTTTCTCTCTTTTCGAAAATTAAAAAAAAATATTAAAAGATTAGCATAGTGCATCAAAAATTATCAAAATCCAATTATATATCTGAATTGCCAAATAATTTGAGAAATTTGATTTTCATTAAACCTTTCTCACTGTAGACATCAGTCTATATCTAACATATCTGAACTGTTTTCCTTTTTGCATCCAGTATTGTAAATGTTATTCTTTGTGCCATTTATAGAAAGAGATTCTTTGTCTGTAAAATTTGATTAAAATTTGTTTACTTATTTCATAAAATTAAAAAAAAAAAAAAACTAATCCACTGATAAGCTGACCGACCCCCTATTATAATTATTAATTTTACCAAAAATATTTTTGCTTTATAAACCAGTAGGGCTGCTAAGGAAAGCCATGGATCAAACCAATAACGTGAGAAGTATTAAGGTTATCATATTTTTATAGGAAACCTTATGGCATTACTCGATTAAACAACTTTAGAGTGCTGATCTCTTATTTTTTGGGAATTATCTTGCTTCCTATTAGAAATAGTGAAAAGGTCAAGTTATAGAGTGTTGCAAAGTTAGTATTAAGCATTTTTGTACCACATCAAAAGTTGGAAAGGAATCCCAAAACCCTGTATATACAATCTAATCCCCCCTCCCCCCCCCCCCCCCCCCCAAAAAAAAAAAATACCCTCAAATATTTAGACAATGCGGTAGAATAACATTGACTTTATTATGCACAACATTCAAAATGTTCACCTTCAACAACCATACATGTTTGCACACATGCAATGAAATCTCTCCACATGTTTTTTAATGTCTCTACGTCTACACTGTTATATGCAGATTTATAAAATTGTTATGTAAAGAGCTATTTTGCAGTTTTTATTATGGAACAAAAATGTTTAGTACTAATTTTACAATGCCTTACAACTTTGTAATTGACTTTTTCTCCCTATCTTTAACAAAAAATAAGATAGCCCCCCTTCCCCCCGCCCTGTTACTCTCCTAAAAATGGGGGTCAGCCCCACTAAAGTTGTCTCATGTAATGCCATAAAGATTTTCTATACATCTGCATAAAGAACATACAATAATGATGATCTTCTCGAGTTATTAGTCTAGTCCATGACTTTTCTCGACACCCTGTATATGGCAATTCTTAAGATCATATGTGACATGTATACTTTAATATTATTATTTTTGTACACTATTCGTTAATATTATATGCCCAGTGTATTAGAGATAGTTCATTTGTATCCCAATGTGAGTTTTCTGCTATTTGTTTTATTTAAATATCTTTTCTCCACAAATATAGGGGTGTTCATATGAAAGATTTAATCTCCCTTCATGTGGCCCTACCAGATACTGTGGAGAATGGATTAATCAACTTTCGAAAAATAGCTCAGCTATCATTAATTTTTCAAGAACTGTGGGAATTGCAAAATTCTGTTCCAAAAGTTGCTGTGAATGCTGATCTTGTGAATACGTTAAGAGTGAGGAAGTTTTTAAAACTTTAATTTATCATTAATATGGCATTTATAAGCTTTCAAATGATATATACAAACTCTGTTCAAAAAGTTTTTGATCTTAGTTTTTCCCTTGGAAACAAATAAAGAATGGGATATGTCCTTCCATGGGTAGGTGTAGGAGACCTTATGTGCATGCATGAAATTTTTCCCACCCGCAGAGAGTGTCAGTTGCTGGCCATCAGCCTATGAGTGAACGAGTGTAATCAATGCCTGTTGGATTTTATTTGCCTTGAAATAATGGAATGACTTAAGCAGCAGTATAGCATCATATTTTGCGAAAAGCTTGGTAATGCCTAAGTAGAAATTATTTGAAAGATTCAACATGCTTTCGATGATGATGCCAAGAGCATTACACAAATTAATTAGTGGTACAATCACTTCAAAAATAGCACACATTGGTGGAGATCAGATCACATTCCAGTAGGCCCTCAACAAGCTAAAATGACGAGGTCTTTGACCAAATGCCGACTTTTGTCATGCATGACCATTGTGTCACCATGTGAGAACTTGTAGATAAGGTGAAGTTAAGCATTGGTTTGGTACACTCCATTTTGAGGGAGGATTTAGCCATGTGGAGAATGTGCTTAAAATTCCTTACAAGCTGTTAACGATGGAGTAGAAACAACTTAGTCTGGAAGTCTTGCAGAACATGCTGGACTGTGCAAAAGTTTTTGATCTTAATTTCACCTCCTTTTATATGTTCTCCCTTGACTTCCTCAACACGCCAGTCGTGGGTTTACGGGTTTGTCCCAGAAATCAAGGTGCAGTCATCACACTGGAGACATTTATCATTCTAGAGGCCACAAGAAGCAAGGCAGGTGTGCAGCAACATCAAAGTTATGTTGACAATTTTTTGTATTCCCATGGGTTGGTATATTATGAGTATATCCTCGGCCAAACACAGTATTCCTCTAATTCATCAGGCTCCCTACTCTCTCGACATGGCTCCGTGCAATTTTGGGTTGTTCCCCAAGCTGAAAATGCCACTAAAAGGTACCCAATTTGAGTCATGAGAATATATTATGTAGTACCCTACAACCCAGTTGTACTCTATTCCTAAAGAGACCTTCCTGAAATCTTCCAACAATGGCAGACTACTGGGAGAAGAGTGTGTAGTCCCAATGAGAGTACTTTGAAGGGGAGTAGGATTTCACACCTCTTGGTGAGTAATTGTATTTTTCCTGGCCAAAGGTCCAATACTCTTTGAACAGACCTCTTATTTGATTTATCTGCGAGATCATTTTGCGTTTTATGTTCTTTTTGTTACATTTTTTGTAGGCTAGTGATTCTCTAATAGCTTTAGTAATTTGTTTTAAATTGAAAGCTGATAGCTTTTCAAATTTCTAATTCACAGCGATAATGGTTGCCAAACAGGCAAATTATTTTGATTTGGCTCACAAATTACTAAACACTTTACATTAAGCAGTTGAAATGCTTTAAATACAGATCCCTGAAATAGATAATCATTATATTGTTGGCATTGTTAGCACTACAAATCCATGTTATGTATGTGATGAATATTTATTCGGGATGAGTTTTCTAAAGGTTGGATATTGTAAACTAAAATTTTAACACTAATTTGTTTAAATGCCCAAACTTCAAATCCCATAAATATTCCATTATTATTATTTTTTTGTCTGGTCATTGTTTTTGCTTATGTTACTAGGGTTGCCCGTTAATGTTATGTGCAATTACAAATGTTTATGCTAAGAATACATTTTCTAAAGCTTGGCAATGATTGTAAACCAAAATTTTACTGTTGGTTGTTTAATTAAATAATAGAAACTTTGTATTCCATAAATCGACAATATTTTGTCTGATAGTAACAGGAGATGTAAAATGAATCTGCCTTTTCTTACTGGAAAAATTATGAATGGATTTCATTACATCAAGAATAGTAGAAACACATATTTGTTTTATATCACAAATCCACTATATACATATGAGAGGGAGAAACTTATTTGTTTTTCAATTGTTTTCATGTTTAAGAAAATCTGTGACTCATTAGAAACATAAAAAAATAAACATTATTTTTTCCCATTGTTTTCTGGATTTTTTAATTCCAGATAATTTGTCTGCGACTGTTTTAGTATTTAAGCCTATCAAAGTCAGAGAAGCTAACACTCTTAAAAATTAAATTGTAAAATTTTAAAGTTTTATTTTGCTTAACCTTGTATGGTGCTTAGCATCGAAAATAGTCATCTTAAATTTAATTCAGTGCCACTAATTGAGTAATTTAGCCCCTATGCAACAAATGTACAGTCCCTCCTTTTACTTCCTGCTTTACAAGTTATTGACCTTTTTTCATACATTGTTCATGTGGCCTAGACCCTCAAGCCTCCCAGGTCCCCGTGTAATGCATCCTTTTAACCCTCGCCCCTTTTAGCCTCATGCTTAAATTAGCTCAGTTAGATTCTGTCTGCAGTCAATACTATAAGGATGCAAAGTTTCAGCTTTCTAGGGTGCCCTGGAAAGGGGGGATTTTTGAAAGGTCTGGAAATACTTTTCAACCTTCTATTTTGCCTGCTCTTGGCAGAGAAATCGAAAGTCCAGCTCAGTTAGATTCTGTTCTGTGGACAGTACAATGTGTCCAAAGATTCAGCATTCTAAGTCAGTGGGAGGGTTTCCGGAGGATCTGGAAAGATAAAAATGTTAGACAATTATATGGATTTTTCATTAATTGAAGTTTTGGTGTCATCTTAGATATCTGTAGTCACTAAGCAATTTTTATATTTCTTGTGGGAATGATTTTCTATAATCTTGCATTGCATTAAATTTTTCTTGTATTAAAGTCAATATACATTTGATAGGAATTGAAATATATTAAAATATGTGGACTGAAAAGCTTTACTTGTCTCGTGTGTGTTAATGTCATATTATATGTAGATCTAATTTATAACAAAATAAATTATTTCTTACTTAATAATGGAAATCCTACAACTGCAAAATGTTTTTATAATAGTGTTATGTTACTTCTATAATTTTTATTTTATATTTATCTTTAAATATTAACTTGTTCTATGTAATCCAATACAGTATTGTTATATATAATGGAATCTAAACACACAAATGCTGAAAATGACATGAGCTTTCATTCACTCTAAATAAATGTTAAAACTCCCTAAACTATGCATTATATTGTATTGTAAAAATGTGCATATGCTAATCTCATCAATACATTTCATTAAGAATACAAACTTGATTTCTTAAATAAGGAAGAACATTTGATGAGAGGAAATAAAATATTTATCTTTAAATATTAACTTGTTCTTTGTAATCCAATACAGTATTGTTATATATAATAGAATCTAAACACACAAATGCAGAAAATGACATGAGCTTTCATTCACTGTAAATAAATGTTAAAACTCCCTAAACTATGCATTATATTGTATTGTGAAAATGTGCATATGCTAATCTCATCAATACATTTCATCAAGAATACAAACTTGATTTCTTAAATAAGGAAGAACATTTGATGAGAGTTAATAAAATGTTTATCTTTAATTATTAACTTGTTCTATGTAATCCAATACAGTATTGTTATATATAATAGAATCTAAACACACAAGTGCAGAAAATGACATGAGCTTTCATTCACTCTAAATAAATGTTAAAACTCCCTAAACTATGCATTATATTGTATTGTAAAAATGTGCATATGCTAATCTCATCAATATATTTCATCAAGAATACGAACTTGATTTCTTAAATAAGGAAAAACATTTGATGAGAGGAAATAAAATATTTTCCATATTAAAGTAAAAAACTTGATGATAAACTTAAAATTTCCCCCTTTTCCTCCTGCTTTGCCTTAGTGAAGTTTGGCAGCATGTTTATTTGTGTACTCCATATAATTATTTGATACCTAAGCAATAAGTGGTAGTTTTTGTTGTCATAGTGTAATCTGGGAACACACACACACACACAGATTACTACATTTTTTTTGTTAATCATCGAATCATAGCAAAAAATGCAGCTTAGTAAACCACCAAAGGTTACCACAAAGAATATTTTGAGGGGTCATTTTACTTTTTTTTTTAAATGTGAGGAGTCATTTTCTAAAGTAGGTTGTATTTAATAAATATTTATATATATATAGTGTAATGTTATAAATTATTTTCTGCTATTTTTATAAAAAATACAAAAATTTTATAAATATATTTATAATAATAATGTCTATATATGAAGAGGTTTTCATGTTGTCTCTTATGAAAAAATAAATAAATAAAGGTTCTGTTTGGCCCTGAAATTATAAAATCATATTAAGGTTTAAAAAATAAATTTATTAATGCATCAGTTGCAAATTGTACTATAACAAACTTTCAATAGCAAAATAACATATAGCAGGATAAATTATTTAAAAAATATTATTGGAAATTAATATATAATATGGAGCAAACGAATAAAATTCTAATTTAGTGCTAAAAATCCTAATGCTTTATGCATTATTTGGTATATAATATTTACAAGTGCTATTTAGTGACTTACTAAAATATATTCCTTGTTGTCTAAAACCATAGTCAGTACTCTAACACTGATGCTTTTCTGATTTATAGCGATCTCTTGATACACCTTATACAGAAGATGAATTGTATGAGCTATCTTTAAATAAAGAGCCAAGAAATTGTCATTCTGTGAGTACTTTTCACTTTTCAAAATTTAGAACAGAAGTATTTTCATTCTTTTGTGAGTGGTTGATTTGTTTTACAAAATATTTCTATTATAAATTTTCTGTGGCTACAGTATCTCTCCAATCGACTGATTGTTAAATCGGGTCCTTTCCTGATTTTGAAAAATTCGGGATTTGTATTATTTTTAAATATATTGTTTTGATTCATAAATAAATATAGCTAAAAATTTAAGAATGTCACGTAAACCTGTTTTGGTTCTTAATAAACTAAATATAACAAAATGCAATTCATTTTTAAAGATTTTTTTTTTTCGTGTCTGTATATAAGAAAATTGTAAAATAATAAATCGGAAGGATTCAGAATTAAGTGTTTATATTTAAAAAAAAAAATTGAATTGAAAAAAATGCTAAAAAAAATACTATATGCATAATAATATTGAGTCTGTATTAGACTTGATTTGGAGTATTATATATATATATATATATATATATATATATATTTTTTTTTTTTAAACATTTCATTATTATTGAAAAAAGCAAATAAAACTTACAAAGTTAGAATAGAACTTAGGAACATTTTTAACAGAAAACTTAAAAGTCCTGCTACTTTTCAGTTGTTTGAAATTTCTTATCTAGAAATTATTAAGCTATATCAAAGGCAGTTAGTTCTTTCAATGATACTTAGTGCCATTGTGGCACCCTTCTTAACTGATAGCTAACTATCTTAAGATACACAATAGATGCCCCAAAAGTGCGGCCAACTTTTAACATTTTCTACAAAACCATTCTTTTTATATGTAGGATCCTCCATCAACAGTGACCACAACAAAAAATATATCAAGAGTCATAATACAAGGCACAACAAAAATGTTAATGCTATTTTCTTAATATTTCTAATCTCTTTTATCTTTAGATAATATAGGATGATATGTTGAATAGAATTCTCAAATTTAAAATTATTTTATGTCTAAAAGGAATTTTCATTTTTAGCCATTATTATATCTTTAAAAATCATTTAAATTGGGGGGGGGGGGGGGGAGGGGGACATGACAAATTTTTAATTTCCAGATTTGTAAGGCTTTATTGTTAATCCTATAAAGCCTATAACTAGAAATACAAATATGTAAATCCTACAGAGGCACAAAATTGAATCCAGATTTTGGGTGCACTTGAGAGAAGGTCAAATACATAAATGATTTTAAAACCAACTGTTATAAAGGCTTAATTTTATGTTTTTGTTAAAATTTGAATTTTAAAATTGTATTAACATTTTCAACAATCACTCATTACTTTCATAATTGTAGGCATTAAAAGAATGTTTTCCAATTTTGCCGTTTGTTTCAGTTTTTGCATGTTAACCTATGGGGACAAGTCCTTAGTCTTGCTCATATTTAAGATTTTTTTATGCTGTATTTTTGCCAAGTAGGATGAAAAGATGTGGTTTGTGTGTTTTTTTAATTTGAAAATAATTAGACATATTTCTAATATTTATTGAAAAATGATATATTCATTTTCCACAAATATTAGGAATATTTTTCACTTAATTTGGTTTGCTGTTTAACAGAAACTTCCTTCTTTTCAGCATTTAACCTAATCTTGACTAAAAAGCAGTGAGAAAAATCCCTAAAGGCATCCCTATAAGCATTTTTTCCTGTAGGTTAACATAGGAAAATAGTTGATTTCATCTTAATGAACTTGTTTGCTCTTTTTATATGATAATTTTTGGGAGAAAAATCCCTAAAGGCATCCCTATAAGCATTTTTTCCTGTAGGTTAACATAGGAAAATAATTGATTTCATCTTAATGAACTTGTTTGCTCTTTTTATATGATAATTTTTGGGAGAAAAATCCCTAAAGGCATCCCTATAAGCATCTTTTCCTGTAGGTTAACATAGGAAAATAGTTGATTTCATCTTAATGAACTTGTTTGCTCTTTTTATATGATAATTTTTGGGAGAAAAATCCCTAAAGGCATCCCTATAAGCATTTTTTCCTGTAGGTTACAATAGGAAAATAGTTGATTTCATCTTAATGAACTTGTTTGCTCTTTTTATATGATAATTTTTGGGAGAAAAATCCCTAAAGACATCCCTATAAGCATTTTTTCCTGTAGGTTAACATAGGAAAATAGTTGATTTCATCTTAATGAACTTGTTTGTTCTTTTTATATGATATTTTTTGGGTTTGATATTTCTCTCCTCCTCCTCAGCCTCAGTCATCTCCTACAAAACTGACAGCCTTTT
The DNA here is from genome assembly GCA_951213105.1 of Amaurobius ferox. Taxonomy (NCBI): domain Eukaryota; kingdom Metazoa; phylum Arthropoda; class Arachnida; order Araneae; family Amaurobiidae; genus Amaurobius; species Amaurobius ferox. The sequence continues at coordinate 111,216,463 of OX578144.1, read as the reverse complement.
CTGAGTGGGCTGCTGGCATTGGAGGTCCAGCCGATACAGAAACCTTGGAGAAGTTTTATCAGTCCATTGTGGATGTAAGTAGCATGTTAGAGCCAACTTTAAAAGACTACATGATGATCAAAAATTCATGCACATCACATTTTAAAATCATATAATGTACCGAGAAATGAAAATAGTATTTTTTTTTTTTTTTTTTTTAGATAGATGGCACTAACTAATATACCCACAAAAATATATAAGAAATATCATCTGCTGTTTTTAATATGTCAAATGATAATTACAGATCTCTTTTTTTTTTATATCAAAGAACATGGCTTTTTCTAGGAATGATAGACATTTTATTTGAACAACATTGCTCTAACCGTAGTTATGAGAGTGTCATTGAAGAGTTCATGTAGTCTCTATTTCAGATAGATATAGATATTCTCTATTTCAGACAGTTTATCCTGAATTAAAATGGAATGCCTGTCTGTTTATTACTTTGTGTACAACAGATAGTTTCTCAAAAACAGTAGATTAAACTGATAATTGTTGAAATGTTAAGGGTTTTAGACCATGAGTATTTCTTCTGAAATTGTTCAGCACACTTGTAAGAGTGGCTAAAATACTGCTCTAAAATAAAAATATTTTATTCTGGGAAAATGTCTGGGAAAATTCTTTGATCAATAAAAATAAGTCTGTAATGATTGGTTTGATGTATTTAAAACAGCAGACAATATTTCTGGTATATTTTTGAGGGTATATTAGTGCCACTTAATTGAAAAAAAAAATAATATTGTTTCAATTTCTCTGTACATTATAAGATTTTGGTGTGTGCGCATTTTGATCAACCTGTTTTTATGAAACTGTATCTATAATTGTAAAGGTAATCTTAGGACGTTTTATTGAACTTATTAGATTCATTGATGATCGGATTTTATAGTGTCATTTTCTTGTAAGTCTTTAACAGTATGAGTATGTTTAAAGAAAAATTGTAGACCCATGACATAGTTGTTATAAATTTGATTACTTAGATATGGGGAGAAAAAAGACTTAAGTGCTGATCAGAACGTCCATTCAGAACATTCCCATATCTTAATGATCAGACGAAGCTGATCACTAAGACATGGGAATGACTTAGCAGATTACAAAGCTGATCACTAAGACATGGGAAAGACTTAAGGGGTTACAAAACTGATCACTAAAATAGATCAGCTTCCTAACCACTTACCATGGGAAGTTAGCCAGAGAGTTAAGGTACCTTCCCACTCACCGTAAACGGCTCATGGTAGACTGCTGAAGGTTGAGTTCATGCATGTGCAATATGGTAAAAAAGTGGGAAATTCTCTTCAGCAGTGAATGCAGACTGCAATACTAAATTCGAAATGAAACCGAATTGAACGTGTATTGCATGGTTGACTGCAATGCAACAGTTAATACTGTCGTATCAACATTTTGTAGCGCGGCTCAAAGGAACGGTTTTCGAGCCATTTTTACAAATTAATTTGTTGTTCCTGTAGAGATACATGAGATTTTCAAGTTCTGTTTTGATGAACGCTTTGACCTCTTATTTTGGTTTGTTTCTTCGGTGCTGACCTTGTCTGGTTATGACGTACAAATGCGGAGATGAAAGGAAATATCATTTATACTGATATTTGATGACCAATCAGATTAGATCGTCTGGACTGATAGTGGTAACGAGAGAAATCATTTAAGTCTGACTGTCTTATTATTGATGATATTATTTATGAAATAAAACTTTATTTAAAGAAATGACAGTGTTGTGTAACATAACTAACCCAAGTAAATTTTCCCTGTCCTGTGAGACACAGGATGGCCAGCCTTTGGAAGCTATAGGATAAAGATTGAACACACACAAAACAATGTGGATAACATAACACTGTCATTTCTTTTAAATAAAGTTTTATTTCATAAATAATATGATCAATAATAATAAGATAGTCAGACTTAAATGATTTCTCTCATTCTTATACAATTACTTTTGGAGCATAGTCTTTAATTATCCTTTTCTCAATATCAACAAATAAGACAATTCAATTGGCATAGATAATAAGCACTAGTATTTCCATAAGCAATTATAATACCTTCAAATTAATACATATAAACCTTAGATATGTTCATAAATTCAAATCTAGAATTTCACACATTATTATGATAATATCCTCAATATTAATTTAAATCAAGTAATTCTAACTCTTTAGAGTGCTCGTTAAAGTTACTTTTACTACTCGATCATCTTGTTGGATCGACATAATTATTATATAAATAGACTTACAAGTATCAACTAACAGCCAGAGTACTCATCATCGCGGTATTGTAAAATCTTTCATTCCATTCATCAATGGAACATCATCATGAGTGCAGTCATTCAGAGAGAGCCTTTTGGGTTAAATGAACCAGGATTTTCCTCCGAGAAGAATTTGCTATACCAAAGAAGGACAAGAGATGCGTCTCACCTATAAAATAGCTCAAAAGAAGAAGCTTAGAAGATGGGATAATTTAATGAGGATCCAAAAAAATATCACATCTGGATGTTATTCACGTCTATAAGATATACGTGAAATCGAAATAGATCCAGGCTTTTCTGGCTTTACACCTAACCCTTTGTCTAGCCCATTGGTTAGCGCGCTGGAGTTGCATTCGGTAGGCCCGGGTTCGATTCCAGCTACTGCCAAAACTGCCGCCGTGTTCATGCGGAGTACGATCACGTTAAACATGTGGGTCCGAAAGTCCTTCCGAGAGGTTGGTGGTAGGGGAAGGAGGGTACGGTCCCTGTGGATGCGTCCCCCACTGGGTTCCGGTCTAAATTGGGTGGCACTTCCCGACCGTCCAAACAGTTACCTTACACCTTTCTGGTAGGTCGGACGGTCTGGGTTTCAACAACAACAACAACCTAACCCTTTGTCTGTCCATTTTTGCGACATAGCCACCAACACTTCTTCTCCGCTCCAAGAATTTGAGAAAAAGCTCCCACACCTATGGTTATAACCGTTAATATCAGTCCAAGTGATCTGATCTGATTGGTCATCAAATATCCACATAAATGATGTTTCGCTTCATCCTGCATTCGTACGCCAGAACCAGACAAGGTCAGTGCCAAAGAAACAAACCAAAATAAGAAATCAAAGTGTTCGTCAAAACAGAACTTGAAAATCCCAGTATCTCTACGGAACAAGAAATTAATTTGTAAAAATGGTTCGAAAACCATTCCTTTGAGCCTCGCTACAAAATGTCGATATGACAATACCATCATAGATTATCATTTTACACCTGCTGAATTAATATTTCGTATAATAATTTTTTATTTGATTTTTTTTATATCGATTACTTCAGGTATCAGAAGCTTACACAGATAAATGAACATTAAAAAATATTTTGATTTGTCACACATTTATATAATAAATCAAATAAATTTTTGTTGAAAAATATTCACTCTATTTTAAGATACAAAATTAGTTTAAAAAAGGGATACTGCCGATATTGACTGTAATGAAACAAAAAAAAAAGATAAAAGTATTTAAATTCAAGAATACTGTTATTAAAATATCATATCTTAAACAAATTTAAGTTCATTAACATTTCATACTTGCTTTTAAAGATTTTCAAATACCTACATTAAATATCCGAATATGTTCTTTGCTCATGTGTAATTTTTAAAACATTTGGCATTAAAGTAAACTTTTAAATTTAAAAATTATTTTACCTACATTTAGATTTATTAAGTAATTATGTTTTAAAATAGATGTATATTTACATGTAAACTTCAGAATAAATTATTTTCAAGTGTACTGTAAATTTCTAATTGTCTATGCACATTTAAAATAATAACAATTCTTTAAATGTTATTGCCAAATTATTAAAATGTAACCGCTTTAAAATTTAATTTTTGGTTTCTATTCTAATCTTAAATGTTCAAAATTACATGTCCAAAGATAACTACTTATAAGGATGTTCGATGATTTATGTCTAATTTTATATGCACATTTTATATTTACTATTTCTACAAGCACTTTTTCAATTAAGAAGAATAGCTTAAAATGTATATTCCATCTATAGCTGGTATAAAATATACTCCAAGAGTTTTTTCAAAGTAACTTCAAAATAAATTTTTATAAACATTCAAACTTAAAAATAATTTACTGATATAAAGTTATTTTGTGTATAGAACTTGAAATAATTTCAAACAAAAAATTCTGCAGATTATTAAAGAAAAATTTTATTTGAATATTTTAGCATCAGATGGCAGCACTTGTAAAATTTAAGTATATGGTTGGATTCGAACCAGACCCCACTCACTCTTGGAGTTGGCTCTCTACCGCTCAAGCAAAAGCTTCACATTCGAAATGAACTACCAAATTATATGATGCAAAACATTTAGTGCTATTTTAGAATACTATTTTAAAGCGTAAACGGAATATATTTTCATGTTGTTTTATTATTGCAGTAGGACAAGAAAATATGTATAGAGAACATACATCAAAATTCATTTTCTAAATTCTGTTGGATAATTTTTTTAATGATTCGAGAAAGAGAAGATAATTATATTTGTTATAATGAGGAAATTGTCATAATGCAGTAAATATTCTAAAACAATTTACATTAGGATCCTTTCTGTTTTGTGAGGGAATCACTTTAGTTAGCTGATTTTAGAAACTGATGAAATATGCATATATCGCCAAAGCAAACTCATGTACACTCTTGTTACAGAAAGGCAAATTTTCTGAAACACATGTATACTCTAAACTAGCGAGCCGCTGGTAAATATAAATTTGAATCATAAGAGACCACAGAGATTATATTAGTAATAATGTCTTAATTTATATTATATAATAATTCATGTATGTAAAATCTCTTTGGAAGGAAGAGATGGTTTTTAAACATGGCCGCTGAACTGGAAGGAGAAATTTCTGGGCTTTCATCTGATTGGCTACATTTCTTCACCGTCGGCTGATAGTGAGAAGGGGTTTACCGCTGCCGCAAAGACGCGTACATACCTCGAGCATTACCATGAACCATGTACAGTTGCGATGCGGTGAGTGGGAAGGCACCTTTAGAGTTCAATACACAGCTAAAAACTGTCTTTGTGGACTGTTCATACCAAATATCTTTTTATATGATTTTCTTAGCATGTAATATAAATTTCATCTTGGAATGTCCTTTACAAAATGGCCATGCCTCTTGGAGCCATATCTCATAGCCATATCTGGGCGATGTGAAAAAAGCTACTTCTTTTAAATAGTTTTGCTTTTTTAATCTATTTGGATTAATTTTGAATATCTTTAACATACACTACAGAATAAGTACTGGTGTCTAAAAATGGAGAAAGCATTTGAATTTTAGACTACCATTTCAAGGCCTTGAAAGCACTTGAAAATTTACTTTATTTGGTTTTGAAAGTGCTGGGGGAAAAACATTTTTAGTTTATTTAAAATATATAGTTGATCACTTTTTTTCAAGTCATAACAATATTTTTTATTTAACATTCCTTCTATAAAATTGATTGGAAGGGGAGGAATTTGGTAAAATGGGAAATGGAATCTGAGGGATAATTATTAAATCCAGTCATCACACTTGTACATTGTAGAAGTGTGGATGATAAATGCTTTACATACATTTGCTGTATATAATGAGATATATACTTTCTTGTTGATTTTGTGACAGTCAACAAATTACAATTCTCAATAATTCATTGATAAAAATGTTAGTTAATTTATCTAGGTGTTTTAGAAGTGCTCATGAAGTTAGCTTTTAATAAACTTTAGTATGATTGATATATATTTAAACTTTATAATTTTACACAATAATCAGTGGCATCAGTTTGCTATGATTTGCCCTTTAAACAAAGGCAACACGACTTCATGAGGGATTGGTTGAAATACTTGAAAAAAAAAAAAAAAAAGTGTTTGAAATTTTTTAAAAAGAAATTGTACATACCCTAAACATTGTAAGTTTTTTTCGAGCAATATTGAAAGTTATTCAATATTGTTGAGTTATTTTCAAAGGATATTAAAGGACACACTTATCTATCTGCATCTTTTCAGAGAAGAAAATACCTAACCCTTTAGCCTAATTAGCTTTCTAATGAAAAATTAAAGTTTTATTTTTGTTTTTATAGGAAATACTGATTTACTCCCCCCCCCCCCTCCATCTGGTTTATTATGTGTATTTCAAAATTGAATGCACCTTTACAATGCATTAGCATTTACAAGAAAGCTATGCATGAATTTATGATACGAAGCAATTAGGGTACAGGGTTCTCAGTAAATCATGAAAGAAATGTGACAGGGAGGAAATGGCAGTATGTAATGGAAGTGACATTGGTTTCTTGTTAGGTATTTACAACAATACATTCATCATCATCATCATAACTCATTGTGCCTAGTGGCACATAAGGCCTTCAGCTTGCGTCACCACCCTGGTCGATCCTGTGCTGCATTCCTTGCTTCTGACCAGCTTGCCCATCCCATCAGATTTCTGTCCTGCTCCAGCAGTCTCCTCGAAGTAAGCTTGGGTCGACCCCGAGATCTTTTTCCTTCAGGCGTCCAAATAAATGCCACAGCAGGGATGTTATGCTGCAGCATTCTCAGGACATGTCTAGTCCATTTCCATCTATGTTTTTTTTTATCTCTGTCTCAATTTCTTCCTGTCCAGTACTCTTGTAGAGTTCAGTGATAGTAATAACATACGGCCAGAATACTCCCAAAATTTTCCTCAGATATTTAGTCTGCCAGACATTTAACTTGTTCCATTGGCCCCTTGTTAATTTCCATGTTTCAGCTCCATATAGTAAAATGCTTTTCACTAAGGAATTAAAAAGATTGCTTTTGGTTTTTAAATTAATGTTAGTAGTTCTCCATATTTTATTTAGTTTTCTAAAACAATTCTGAACTTTTACAATCCTTATTTTGATTTCTTCATCTGTTCCACCCTCCTTGTTCTCCAGTACACCAAGGTATGTGAAGCTATTTACATCTTCAATGGATTCATCATGTAATTTTACATTTTCAGAAGCTTTATCATTAATTCTTAAGACTTTTGATTTACTTTTATTGATTTGTAGACTAGTAATTTTAGCAAACTTGTTAAGGCCATTACTTTTCTGTTGTGGATCACAAAATCTAGAGACCAAAAGAACAATGTCATCTGCAAAATCCAAATCCTCTAAAACTGATGTAAATTTCCACCTAATGCCTCTTCTCTTGTCTTTGATGGTGTTTTTCATGATCCAGTCGACAACTGTATTAAATAACAAACCTGACATCACACATCCTTGCTCTACACCTGATTTAATTTGGAAGGGCTCTGTCAGTTTTCCATTTACTCCAACACAACAACTGCTGTTTCGATATAGCTACCTAATAATGTTAATAATTTTTTGTGGGATTCCATAAGTATCTTCCACAACATATCTCTGTTAATGGCATCAAATGCTTTTCTAAAATTAATGAAATTTAAATATGAAGGTGTATTATGTTCAATGCTTTGCTCAATGATGTTTCTCAAAGTAAAAATATGTTGAGTGGTTCCAGCTCCACTTCAAAATCCTGCCTGCTCCTCTCGCAAAACCTTCTCAATTTCATTCTTTAATCTGTTGACCATGACTCTTCCAAGAACTTTAGCTAGAATAGACATTAAAGTGATACCTCTCCAGTTCTCACAGGAAGAAAGATCTCCTTTCTTTGGTATTTTAATTATGGTTGCTTCTTTCCATTTTTCTGGTACTTTCTCAGTTTTCCAGATAAGGTTAAACAGATTTTTCAAATATTTAGCTGTCTCTTCAACATTAACTTTAAGCATTTCTGCAGCTATCGTATCATTTTCACAGGCTTTATTGGATTTTAACGCCTTCAAAGCATTTTTAATCTCGATCAACGAGATTTCCTCTGTAGAAATGTTTCAGGTAGGTATCACATCAAATGTGACCACTTGTTGTTCATTAGTGTCGATGTTGTAATCATTTAGTGTTTTTTCAAAATGTTCTTGCCATCTTTCCTCAAGCTCCACTTCAACAGATAAGTCTACCATTCCCATCTTTGACTCCACATTCATGTTTTTTAACTTCGCCACTTATTTGTTTGATTATTTGGCAAACAATTCTTGTCCGCCCAGTTTTAGTAGCATTTTGTGCTTCACTAGCTAGATCATCATAGTATTTATTTTTGTCCTTCTTAGAGCTTCTTTTGGCATTCTTATCTGCCTCTTTGTATTTTTCTTTGCAAATTTTATATAATCTTTCAGATCTAGTACTATCAAGAATACTCTTTATTTTCCTTCTATGCTCAATAAGTTTCCATGTGTCTTGAGTGATCCATTCTTTATTCTTTCTCTTTTCTTTTTCCCTATAGTATTTTCTGCTATTTCGTTTAAAATAGTCTGTAGTTGACTCCACTGTTTTTCCACATCCTCCAAGATTACTTAATTATTCTCTAATGCAGAGAATCTGTTCTTCAATTCAATATTGAATTTCTCATAAATCTTCTTATCCTTTAATTTAGTAATATCATACCCAACTGGTCTAGTATTTTTGTTCTTTTTGCATTTAAGCAATTTTAACTTCAAATTCAACACTACAAGGTGATGGTCAGTGCCAACATCTGCCCCTCTCTTAACTCTAACATCCATTATAGATCTTGTAAATTTTCCATTAATTGCAATATGGTCTATTTGATTTCTTGTTTTTCCATCTAGCAATGTCCAAGTTGACTTATGTATATTTTTATGCTTGAACTTGGTGCCTCCAATCACTAAATTCTTTAATTCACAGAATGAAACAAATAGTTCACCATTTTCATTTCTATCACCACAAGCTTCATTGCCTATGGACTTTTCTACCTTACAAATTCTGGACCCAACCTTAGCATTAAGATCTCCAATAACTAGTAAAAGGTTATGCTTGGGAACCCTATCCAGCACTTTTAGGAGTATATCATAAAAACGTTCTTTCACTTCGTAGTCAGCTTCATTAGTAGGAGCATACACTTGAATGATAGTCATTTTGATAAACTTAGAAAAAAATCTTGCTCTTACAATCCTGTCACTGATGGGTTCCCACTCCATAAGACTTTTCACAGACTTTTCATTCCAAATGAGGGCAACTCCTCTTTCGTGCTTGTCCTCCATTCCAGAATAAAGTATAAGTCTTGTTGTCACTTGTTTTCATTTTCCCGAATCCAGTCCATCTTACCTCGCTGACTCCCAATATGTCCAACCTAAACTTGTCCATCTCGTAGGTAACCTCTCTTGTCTTTCCTATTTCGTATAATGTTCTCACATTCCATGTTCCTATCTTTAATATGTGTTTAGGCTTTGGTAGCGACTCCTTCAGTGCCAGAGGATCCCTAAAGCTTTCCCCCTGGTACGTCATAAATGGAGACTCCTCAATCCATGCAAGATAGCTGTCATCTGGTGTCTCGCAAGTCTCAACACCATCAGCCAGAAGTAGTCTATTCAAGCTTTCGGTTTCCGTAATCAAAGTCTTTTCACAGGAAAGGGTGATTGGCCCCTTGCCCAACCCCCAAAAGGAGGAACACAACTATACCCTTGGGGACTGGGTACCCATTTTAGTCGCCTTTTACGACATGCATGAGCTACAGTGGTGCTATATATTCTTACCCCGGACACCACACGGGAAACATGAAACCATTGTTATAATTTAAAGGTCTAGATCGCTTAACCTTAGCGATGACTTCGGTTAAATATCGCCCACTTGGTGATTTTTGCGAATTCTGGAAACTTCTCAAATTTCATAGATTGGCTAAGAAGTTCACAATTTACATACTTTTTCCAGAACTTTTCATATAGGGTATATAAGCTTACCATTGTTCAGGTTGGTTGTTGACGATATACAAGTAAAAATATCTGCCAAACTCAATATGGAACCTGATATGTGATTTTTCTTTTGATTATATATATACACCCTTTGAGTTGTATTATAAAACAGTTCTAATAGAAAAGTGTAAAAACTTAAATTTTAGATCTGTGACAGTTGCTGTATGCCAATATGCGCTTATCACTTGCGCCGACTGCCCGCTCACCCTGTGGAGTGACAGCAAACATTGCATTTAATTGTTTATAACTTTAGAGTTTGTGGTCCTATTTGGACAAAATATGCATTCTATTAATCTATCAAAATTGTATAATCCCCCTTCCCTCCCTTCCCCTAAAAATATAAAGCATTTTAAAAACCAAAAAATACCAAAACCTTTTCCTAAGTACCTTGTATCACATACAAACAACACCCATCAACCTTTTCCAATTCAAAATATGTGAAAGGAGTGGTGTTTCACATCAATCCATAAGAAGTAACAGTGTTACTCACTATTTTTTATTTCTGCAGGTAATAATCAAGAATTATGATTCTGACAAAGATGGTTTCTTGTCTACTGAAGAATTTGAAGCTGTGAGCTCGAATTTTCCATACATTGATTCTTTTGCTCTTATTGATTTTGATAAGTATGTGTGCCAACTTTTATTTATTTATTAAAATTATAGTAAATATTCTGTTATTAAATATTCTTAGTATGTGATCAATGAATATTATAATGACGTGTTTGCTAACTGAAACATAATCTCTGGACAGACACACACATAAATACATATGATCAGATGTGTTTCAATAGTGTAGATAAATGACTATATTGAATATTTTGAAGGCCATCCTGTAAAATTCATATGATGAAGAATATCTTTTTAAACAAGAGAGAATAGGAAGAAGAATAGCCTCTGCCTATTAGAGTCTGTTGAATGTTCTATGAAACTGTGCAAATGATCCAATAGAAACTTTTAGAGTATTGATAGCCATAAAATATTCTATTAAGAAATAATCTTTTGAATCCATATAAGCAACATTACAAATTTTTCTCTTGTAGCAAAAAAATTCATGTAATGGCAATTTATAATTTTTCATTGGTAAGTGTCTGTAGATAGCAACATGTTTCTGCGTTCATTTTTAAATTTCATTATTAAGATAGCATCTATTTTTGTAAAACAATACTCATAATTTACTAGCTTTTATATCTATTAACTATTTAATGTTAATACTTTAAAAATAAGGACAACCAAAAGAATTGGCCATAATTAAAAGTCTTTTATTAAAATCTCCTTTTTACGACGTACAAAAATCACACCATAGCACTTTTGAGCATTACTATGCCCTTCATCAGGGGCAATTTGCTATTTATTTTTAAAATATTAATTATTTTGACATGTTTCCATACTATTTTATATTTAATGTTACTTTTTTTTAGTGTCACCATTTGTGAAAAATTCATTAAAATTCTTTGATATCTCGGCTCTCTAACCTCTTAAACTTTATCATATTTCTAATCTCACAAACTTCATCATATTTCTAATCTTACAATCTTCATCAAGAGTTTGTTTATTTTCCAGGGATGGCATGATCAGCAAGAGTGATATGAAAGCTTATTTCCTTTCTGCAAATTCCAAAGCCATTCGAGTTGCCTTTCAGCACGATTTTAATGAGACAACCTATTTCAAACCAACTTTTTGTGCCCACTGTGCAGGTTTGGTAAGCATATCATTTTATCAATTTGAAACGCAATTTATTGAATGCAACACTTGCACCACTGTGGCAAATATGCTGAAATCCTTGTTATTTTCTTTTCACATTTCTACAGCCAGTCTTGACCATTCGAATTGAAAGTTATTACTTTCAGACACCTGTATTAGTGTTCTGATATTCCAATTCAAAATATTTGCTTTATTCATTGGTCAGAAAAACTTTGTTTAGTGTATGAATTAGACAATGATAATTTAGTTTTTACATGTAAAAATTGATTTGTTTTAGGAATATCACTTTAGTCAATTCTGATTAATAAAATGTGAAAATTTAATTTCATATTCTAACTACATCTGCCTTTAGTGTATAAATATATTGTTTCTTTTTGCAGTTCATAATCATTAGTTGATTATTTTGTCCATTAATGCTTCCTTCAGGATGTTTGTAGAAAAGACAGATAAATTAACTACTATTTATAATTAGTTATTTTATTTATTGAATCAAATATTAATTGAATGATATTTATTACTTATAACTATTGTTTACATGAAATTCAGTAAAACTTATATTAATGAGTAAATAAAACCACTTTACAAGGGATAAAGAAAACTTACGTAATGTATTTAAGCACAAATAAAATAATAATGCAGCATACAGTTGTTTTGAGTATGCTCTGGATCCCTTTCATTAGTACTAGACAAACAACAAACCCAAAGAAAGATGAGGTGGGAAAGATGGTGACTCATCATGACAAACACCACTACATTTTGGGAAGGTTTTGATATATATATATACACATACTCTTTCTGGTAGGTCGGACGGTCTGGGTCTCAACAACATACTCTTTTGCAAAAAAAAAAAAACCCGAAACACCATAAAGAAAGTAACTGCTTTTATTGAAATTAAATATGCATACAGCTCATACACAGGTAATGAAATGATTACAAAATCAAGGCCACAGAACCCATCAATTGTTAGCAATTGCACATTGAATTTTCAAATCAGTAATTGGTGAAACCCCCTTTGGCGGAAATGCATGCTTGTATATGTTTAGATAAGGAGTGATAAAGTTTCCTAATGTCATCCTGCGATACATTCTGCCAGGCATTCCTCAATTGTTGCTCCAGATCTGCTATATTTCGGGGTGCCCGAATCTGGAGACCTAGCATGTCCCATACATGCTCGATTGGCGAAAGGTCTGGTAACCTTGCTGGTCAAGGAACAGTATCAACAACACTGTAACAGTCCACAGATATGCAAGCCGTTTGTGGCATGGCATTATCTTGTGGGAAAACCTCAGAATGATGTGCCATGAAGGGTAATGCAAACTGCAGCAGAATTTCACCAACATATAGTTGAACTGTTAAAGTTATACTCAGGATGACTAGGGGCGACCTGCTCTCATAAGAGAGCACCCCCACACCATCACACCAGGGGTAATATCTGTGTGCCTGTGTAAAGCAAAGGTGATTGGGACTGATGGCCCTGGCACCTCCATACACGTACCTGATGGTTATCTGCTGAAAAACAAGCGTGATTCATCGCTGAACACTATGCGATATGCGAGCCGTATGTAGCATGGCATTATCTTGTGGGAAAACCCCAGAATGACGTGCCATGAAGGGTAATGCAAACTGCAGCAGAATTTCATCAACATATAGTTGAACTGTTAAAGTTATACTCAGGATGACTAGGGGCGACCTGCTCTCATAAGAGAGCACCCCCACACCATCACACCGGGGGTAATATCTGTGTGCCTGTGTAAAGCAAAAGCTGATTGGGACTGATGGCCCTGGTACCTCCACACATGTACCTGATGGTCATCTGCTGAAAAACAAGCGTGATTCATCGCTGAACACTATGCGATGCCAGTGTGCCAGCAGCCATGATGCTCGGCTGCAACACCACTCCAAACGACTCTGTCGATGTTGTGGGGTTATGGGCAGACGTCTTAAAGGCAGCCGTGAGCATAACCCTACCTCAGCCAAGCACCGTGAGATAGTGGAAGGTACCACGGGTGGTATTTAAGAGGCTGCAGCAATTTGGATGTGGACAATGATGCCTTTGGGCCAGTTCGGGTTTGTCACACAATCATCCGATCTTGCCTCGCATTCGTGCACCTTGGCCTTTTAGAGCCTTCATTCTGCCGATGAGTTCCTTGCAGCAACCATTGCTGCCAGTACCTTTGCAGTTCCATTCAGTGCAGGTGGCAGCCTATTGCTCGGTATGACCAGCCAGCTTCATGCATCCTGACTATGTGACCACGTTCGAACTCGTCTAATTGCCTATAAGGTCTTCGGCAACATCGTAATAGCATTATTGGTTGTGTCTCCACGGAACTACAATGCCAATAACGAGCGAAGATAAACCGTCCATATTTTTAACCTGTTTTATAGGATACTAGTTGCACATTGGAAACGTGCGCTGTGACTGAAGTTAACACTCATTGGCTTTGCAAATTTGATCATTTGCATACTTGGTATAAAGGAATTTGCACGCGAAATAAATAAATTCAAGATAATCTGATTATTTTTTAGGGGTGCTTCATTTTTTTTGCAAAAGAGTGTATATATATATATATATATATATTTAAAAAATAATAAGAAAGTAAAAGAAGGTAAAAATGCAAAACCACCAAACTTAATCAGTAGGTGTCTGGTGCCCCTCAATTTTTTACTTTTTCTTTTAATGATAGCTTATTTACAGATAATTATTAAAAATTTGAGCACAATGTAACAATATGCGAGGGTACAAAAAAAAACACTTTTTGTAAAGACTTCAAACTTTATTTTCTCAGATTTACTATGTTGAGAGTTTGGCTACTTGTGAGCTCATCGCCTCATATATAAACAGAAGTGTATTTATTGATTCATGTACCTAATGTTGCGATTCAATAAATGAGCCAATGTCCAGATGGAAGAAAACAGGATTTTTCTCTCCTGCAGCAGAAATTTGCAAACTTTCGGAGTTATCATCCCGAGTCCTGCTGGAGTTGTTACTCCGAGACTTGATGGAGTTAACATTCTAAGATACGATGGAGTTATCACAGTGAAATTTAGTGAAGTTATGACTTCCATTGTTAACCATGTTTTCTGCCCTCAGCCCATCATTAACTTTTTGTTCTTACTAACGGATATAAATTTTAATAAATTGGTTTGTAAGCGCTTCTTTCCTGAAGTTGTCATTGACATTTTACAAATTCGGACAAAAATGAGACTAATGTTTGGCAGGAAATAAATAAATCCTTTACAATGGATCATACTGCGCAAAACAATAGGCTTACTCCTCTTCGTAATCTCAAAACAAGGCGGCATGGGAAGGGCGAGACGCTGGTGGACACTGACTGGGCCAGGCTGGACACTATGAGAGGCACCCGTTTGACAGTACTACCATTTTCTCCCAAGCGCAGAAGAAGGGCGCGGCTTTGTCATCCCAATATTTGACTAAATGGGTTCCCAAAAGCATTCGTTGTATGCAGACGCTGAATGTTAAAGATGGGCATCACAAAAGGCACCGAGAAACTAAACATATGGTGGACATTAAGTATTTTCTTGATACTTCCTCAGCCCAGCCGCCCAGATCGACAATGAGTCAAAATGAAGTTTCCCGGGGCCCAAAGGGTGCGCCAGGTTTCGGCTAACATCACTGCACAATAGCAAAAGAAAAGAACGGCGGCACACTGACCCCACACTATTTATTTATACTTCCACAGTAGTTTTTCTCTAAATTACCCTTTTTTTGGCTCCCAAAAAAGGGTAATAAAGTATTTTTTGGCTCCGCCTCCTTTTGACCCTAAAAACCCCTTTGGGTGTGGCACTGGACCACAGTCAAACCATAAGAGTTTAAATTACGAATTTTCTATACAAATTGGGCAGAATTTTGGCAAATATGAATATTATTACTGTGTAAAGGAGAGAACCTAGCAACTAAATGTTTGGCTAATTTGTAGGAAGCAGTACCAATATTATACAGGGTGTCCCAGAAAGATTGAAACGCACTTTAATTCTTTACCTGTTGGAAATAAGTGGGCAATATAAATTGCAAAAATGTTGAAAGTAAGGTAGGAAATAAGACTACGTTAATGAAATAGTCCTCCCATTCATTTTCAAAAAGTTACACTTTTTAAATTTTTATATGACCCCCCTTAGACAAATTGGGTCAATCAGAAAATTTTTATTTTCAATCCAACAAGATCATTAAAAAAAATGCATATCTTATAAATGGAGAGCGTACAATCTAGCACAATTGGCCGGATAAGGAATCAGGGACTTTTTACAGTGTTCAGGATTTACACATGAAGGTTTAATGGCTTGTCTAATTTTGTTTAAATAAGAATCACTAGGATCCTTTCCTTACTAATAGTGCAATACAGACATTCATTGATTACATTTTCAATTTTTTCAACATATATGTTTTTATCCAGAACAACAATTTGACCACCCTTGTCAGACTTCGTGATTACTAAGTCGTATTGAAGCTACCTTTTTAGGTTTGTTAATAAGCAATGAATTTGAAAGCTTTTTATGCTAAGCCCCTTTTACTGAATATTGCAATACTTTAATATGAAGTATAACATGTTTTAGATAGATCTTTTGCAAACTTGACAAATAATTTCTAATATTTATTTACAGCTTTGGGGTCTTATCAAGCAAGGTTACAAATGTAGAGGTGAGCATCAAATTTCTTGAATTTCATTTTATTTTTGCTGAATATTGTTTATATATGTATAACATAAGCAACCCACAAAATATAGAAGTGCTTGGAAGTACATTCGTTTTTCTTAGGAAGCATTTTGTATTTTATCTGTCAGAAAGGTCTTTGAAAAGGCCCAATACTATTAAAAGATGAGGAATTTTAAAATTTTAGCTATATGTGTTACTCAAAAAGTAGGAAATATAATTTTTGGTAGAATATTTCAAACTTTTAAACTGATTTTTAGTCTTTCACGTGTGCTATATTAGACAGTATTTTAATTTTTATTAAGGCATTATTTGTTAACATCTAAAATCTAGAAATATTTGCAATTTTTTTCATCCAACACCATTTTTTGATTGATTGATGATTGTTCCATTGAGATTGCTGTGCATACATAGAATTTGTATTTGGTGTATCAATACTATCCATACAGTACCAGGTATCAACCAATTCCAAATATTAATGATGTTTTGGAATCAATAAACGTGTTCTGTCTTAGATGAACAGGATTTTTTTTTTCATTCCTAATGTTTTTCAAACACAAATACTTTGAACATATTACTATAGTCACTTTATATTTAGTCAATTTTTCACATTGACAATACAATACTTCAGGGATTAAGTTAATAAGAATCAAACTTTCTCCCACTAGATTGTGGAATTAATGCCCATAAACATTGTAAGGAGCTGGTTGTGATGGAATGCCGAAGAACTTCTGCCACTACTTCGAGATCGAACTCATTTGCTGCATCTGGTAAGATTTTATTACATATTTTGACATTCTTTATAATCTTGTCCATATTAAATGTCCAAGTGGTTTTAATACTGAATCATGGGGAATTAAAACATGGATGTTTGATTAAGGCCCACTTGAGCAGTAATACCTTATAGGACTTTATGATTTAACTGAAAGAGAGGCTGGAACAAGTAAAAATTTGTCCATGCTAAAAATATTTGTAATTTATTAATCTGGTTGTCAGTAATTTTGTTTACTTAACTTTTAACTGCATGATATAGACTGTAAAGTACAGGAACAACAACAACAAATGTTTTATCAAACTATCATTTGGCTGACTCCAAATCTGAAGTGACAACTGTAATTGAGAATCCTCTGGAAGTATACAAAGCCAGTGGAAATGATATACAAAAAAGTTAAAATATGTCATAAATATTTTTTTATCTCATTATTCAATTTTGAGGTTATAGACCAGAGGTCTGCAATCTGTGCTTGCACCACACAGTGCTCGCATGAGTGTAAAATGCATATCATTTGCTGTACTAATACTTCTGTTTGGAGCTTTTTGAAAAATCTTATCATATGACGTTGTTCGATGATGGTAAAAAGTTGCAAACCCCTGTTACAGATCATGCTTTTCTGTAATTTTAAATTTTATAAATTTATTAGGTTAATTTTATTTTGTTTTCTGATAATAAAATGTGGGAACAATTTAAAATATTGTAAATATTTTTAGTCTGATATTCATTTTAAATTTCCTTATTTTTCTTTGATTAGAACTATGTTTAGAATCACTTTATTTAAAATTATATTTATAATTAAATGATAGAATTTTATACCTTATACTAGACCAATCTACTAATTGAATTTTAATGTCTCTGAATGACTTTTTGATAGAATGTGGCAAATAAATAAGGAATTGTTTACTTAACTACTTTATCACCATTCTTGGACTTGTTTCTTGGTTATTTCGCCTTATCCATAAAGTGATGGCATAAGTCCTGTAAACTAAATGTTGCCTGTTTTCTACCTTTTCTAGAAAGGGTTTATAAATCCATGCCTAATGGAGCTACTGCCTGCTTCTTCAGAGTAAGCATGGTAATCTCAAAATCCAGGGTACATACGGCTACGGGTGCTTGAAAATCTGAAAAGTACTTGAATTTTAGCCTTGAAAATACTTAAAAATGCACATTTCCTTGATTAAGTCCTTGAAAGTGCTTGAAAATGTTTCATGGATCTGCAATGTTTATTTTTATGAGACTTTCTGCTTTCCGTAACATAATTTTTCTGGAAAATTTAATCAGTGAGACACCATTCCATTCTTCACTAGATATGGACAAGTCACCTATATTAGAAATAGCACCTAGAATGGGCAATATAATAAGTACTTGGGTGGAATAAAGGGTCAATTCATTTAAAAACTAAAGTTGATCACTTAAATTGTGATTATATTTTTTTATATTGTGTATATTTTTTTCTGTAGAGGTTTTATTTTTTTGAGGGGAGTGGGTATTAGAGGAAGACTGTCAACCCATTGATTTTGCAACTATCAACAAATTATTTCTAATAATTCATTGATGGGAAAGTTACTTCATCTGATCTAGATGTTTCATAAAGTGCTCCTAAATCTAGTTTTTGATATATTTTGGTGTTATTGATATATTTTAACTCATTAATTTTTCTCAATAAATAATAACATGAGTTTACTGTGAATTTTCTTCCTTGAAATGCATATAACTGTATAATGAAGGTTGATTGGCATCCTTGAAAAAAAAATTGCATGGTACTTGAAAATTCTTGAAGGGTGTTTGAAATTTTTTTAAGGAAAGAATACTCACCCTGAAAATCATTTCAGTGCTAATAGGATATCCAAATGTGTAATTTCTTGCACTGTCTTTTTATCCAGTAACCATAGCTCTGACTAAAGATTGAGAATGCAAAACTTTAAAACATATGACTCCTAGAATCATGCACCCATTGCAGGTAATAGCATCCATCTGCTTAACAGCATAGCTCAGGCTGCAGTGGCTAATTTCATACTCACAGAACCTACCTAAAGATAATTTGAATCTGGCTGCATGGTAGGACTGAAATTGTTAGTCTATGAAAGTTTGCAAAAGTGTTGCAAAAGCAAGTTTTCTTGCTGATATTGCATTCTATGGTCCATACAAGTTGTTATCTGCAATAGGAGCACGATTCTAGCTTTGGGTGAGTTCTGCGAGTATTATATTCCTGTTGAGATATTGTAAATGCCAATTTATGAAATTTTAGAATTTATAATTGTAAGAAACACTTTGTGGTTGTGCATATTTTCTTATTAGTTTCTCTCATACTATAGCTTTTTCCTTTAAATTTGGTTGATCCTCATTAAACTGCACAATTTAAGCTTTTCAAATTTGTTTTACTGGATTGTATTACATTTTGTAGATGGTCCAAGGATTAGAGCAAGGATTCAGCGACCATGGCGGAGGCAGTTAAAGAGTAGCCAGTCTGATGGTGAATCCAGCATCAGTTCTCGAAACAGTACAGAGAGTGATCTATGCAGCTGTGACAATGGATTTGTACTGGTTGATGAATCTCATTCTGGAAGTTCCAGAAACTCCATAGAAGCTAAAGAACTTCCAAGAAGTCCAACTATTAGTGAGTATAGTTAATGCAATGGTTATTTTTAGGAAATGAAAGAAAAAATGGGGTATTTACTGAATATATCGGTGAATATCTGATAATTATCAATTTTCAGTTTCTAAAAAAATGTATTTATAGTTTCTAGAAACTTTTGCTTGGATTTTTTTTTAAAGATTTTAAATAGATAGCAGAGCTGTTTAACATGATTAATAGAATTTTAATGCATATTCATAATTCATTATGTTGCTGTGCCAGAAACAACCATGACAGAAATGACATACAGGTATGTGACATATCAGTATATATTTGTATTTATGCTATATTTTCGAAGTTTTTATATTATTGAGTTTTCAGGATCATAATTACAGGAATGAATGCATTTCCTAAAATGAACTTTAGCTTCTTTTTTACAGTCCCTTCAAGGTTCAAATATAACCAGTTTTTACTGTGGCCAGTTTAATTATGGCCATCCAGCCATTTTAATAATAGTATGAGCTTTTAACATTGTAAATATTTTTAAAACGATAGTTTGATTCATTGCATAAATTTTAACACTTTTAGAAACTCCATCATCCCCTACGCCTTCCTCTACTTCAAGTGGTTGTGGTTGTAAATCGCAGCCGCTTCCAAGCACACCAACTGATCCAGCACCCACTCTGGCCCAAGAATGCACAGATAGCCTGAAAGAATCGCCCTTGCCTAAGAATCTTGCTTCATGAGCAGTGAGCTTTTTTGAAAGGTTTTACCTGAACTACAGTCACAAACTCTAGTCCATAGTGTTGGAGAACTTTTTTCAAAATCTGACACTATTTAAAAATGGAGAAAAATAACTCATTCCAGTTCTTCCACATAAAAATTGTAAATTGTTGATTTTTAAATTGTCAAGTTTTTATAATGTATTCAGTGCGAAACTTTACCTGTCAGTGCCATGTTTGAAGGAACAGTGGAGGGTTATCATATGTACTAGTCATTGGTTTATGCACTGCATGTGTATGTGAGTATTCTGTATACATATCTGAAGTATTGAGTAATTTGTACATTTTGTGTCATTTTAATGTGTATGTTTTGTTCCATTTGTGTTGTGTGAATGTTGTTTTTATGGGTAGGAAACATGAGAAGAATCAGGGTAGTTACGTCTTATCGATTTTATAAAAATGTATTTGGAAACAATAAGATGAGTGCCTAAGTGGGTGCTTTTTTTTAGTTAATATTAGTTGAAAAATTAGTTTGATGTCAATATCTCATAAAGGAAATTATAAGCTTTAGAAAAGTTTTGTGAAGGAATTTAATTTAAAATGCATTTGAAGAAATTATTTCTTGTGTTATGGCTGAACATCTACTTATCCATTTTGTGTCCCTCAAACTAAAAATAATAAAAATAAAAATATGAAATTTTTGCAGTATTTGTTTAGAATACAAAACAGCTCTATCACCCATTATAAATCTTAAAAGACACTTTTAAGAACTTATTCTAAGCAAAAATTTCTAGAAACTATAAAGTTAAAAAAAATGTTTTTTGGAACATGATGATTATCAGATATTTAGCCATATGCATGAGATAATGCTATGCTTGTTACTAAAACTCTTATTTATACAGAGGAAACAGTTAGATCAGACCTTTGTTTATGCATATTTAATGTACAGTCTCATTGGAAGTCTTATACATGTGTAATAAAACTTATTCAACTTAAACTTCCCCCTAAAATGCTTTGAATTAAAATTTTGGGTAACTCACTAAAACTTTTTTATGTGAATTCTTAAGCATAGTTCATTCAAAGAGTAAGAAAGCCCACAAGTAAGAAGAAAATTGTTATTTGTACAATGTACACATCTGTATCAGACATACAGACAAACTTGTTTTTAACAAACTTTATTCCAACACTTAACAGTGCTGTTTCTAAAATTACTTTTGGGATTGTAAGTAGAAAAAAATAATAGATTTATGTCATACAGCAGTAATAATATGTGGAACTCATATTGATATTACTACATTTTTGCGAATGCATTGCAAAATAAAAGTTTTTGACAGTTTCTTGAGGCTTTGTTATAACTGGTTTCCACTGTATATATATATATATATATATATATATATATATATATATATTATAATTTATAAGTTTCACTTTTATCTTATATTAATGATATGTGGAATTTCTCATCTGTTTTATGAAATTTAGAACCATAATATTTAAAAGATATTAAATGCAAAAAAAAATTTGAATTATGTGGTTTGATGAAAAATACCACGAATTTTTGTTTAGGAAAACTATCATAAAGGCTGTCTCCTTCAAAATAATTATCAGCTGATTACATGTGATTGTCTTAATATTTCTGCCTTTTGGGAACATTAGGGAATCTCTTCATGTGAGAGGCCATTAAGCTTTTATGTCACACTTTTTTATCCTCTGAACATCATCACATTTTGATTTTGATTCGTTCTAGGAAATAGAAAAGTTATATGAGCAAAATCTTGTGGGTTGTATGTGTAAACCCGTGTTTCGAGTTGGGTCAAAAAATTCTAAACAAAAATTCTTCGTCTTTTCTTGTCAAACCTTATAAGTACACGGAGTTGGCCACCTTACCTCAAGGATCACACTGTAGATCACATTTCAGTAATTTGTTACAAAAAGTTAATTTTGACATTTAATTTAGATTTGGCAGCGATCATGACCATTATCATGTCTACTAAATGTGCAATGAATCAAACATTGCAATTTTTTCTCAAAAGTTTTAGACAACTTCAAATAAAACAATTCCTCATTTTAAGATTTTGGGATAACTTCAAAACAACTTCATTAATGCACATATTCTCTCTCACTCTCTCTCTTATATATATATATATATATATATGAGAAAGAGAGAGGATAATATATATGTATATATATATATATATATATTATATATACATACGCACAGAGAGAGAGAGAGTAACGAATTTTTTTTAAACAATGATCAAAGGCTAAATAAATAAGAGACAGCTTTCAGCCATAATAGAAACCAGCATTTCTTGTAAGCATGAGAATTTTATTAAATATTTTTTAAAAATTAACAATAAAATTCAACTTGAAGTAAAAAGTAAAATTCGATGATTGAAAATTGCATTTGGCTAACAAAACCTGTAATTGGCATTTGGGTTGGCAAAAATATCTAAAGTACAGAGTAAACCCCTCCTAACTGAAAACAAGGAAAACCTGAAAATGTCAATCTATAAAATGATCCAAAATGTAGTAGAAATATTTTTGTCTGAAACCAAGAAAAAGCTGGGAATTTAAAATTTTTAGCTTGACTTTTAGTGTGATATAACAAGTTCCATTTTATAAAGCTTGACATACGTTATATTAACAAAAAATTTCAAAAACCTAGAAAAGTAATTTTATTGTGTTTTTGAGGTGGCAACCCTGCTACAATTCTCTTACACATATCCATATTTATTCTACAGTGTTTAAATATTTTGTTTCTCACCATTGATTTATTTCATCATCTTTATTTTATATTCAAAAGTACTAAATGCGTCAATGAAATTTCTTATACAAGTCTAAAATAAGTACAATAGACCCAATTACCCAGGAGGATAAATAAATATTAATCTCGGTTTAAAAAATATCCAGTTAACTATCCATATTTGGAGCAGTTTTTTACCATTCAGCAATGAATCTGTTGTATAACTACTAAGATTTTACTACATAACTATTTTTATACAAAATATTTGTGACAATGCATTTTTAAAAGACATTATATATATGCAATCAAATGCATTGTTTTTCAAACTAAATTGTCTGGCAGTGTATAAATGCACTTTTTTCTTTCATTCCCCCTTCTTTTACTTATGTACTGTTGTAAGGTGTTTGTATATTGAATAATATTGTATTGAAGTTTATTGAAGTATATTTCTTACTATATTTTAACAAGTGTCAAAGCTAAATGTTTCATGTGAAATGATAATTGAATAATGGAGCACATTTTAACCTCTTGTTCTGTATAAGTATTTATAATGTTCATTTGAAAGCATTTTTTAATTATTTTTACTTTATACAGTCAAAAATTGTGAATGTTAAAAGAGAAAGAAATCTATCTTTAATAAACCAATTCCTTAGATTATATGCCCTAGAGCAGTCGTCTCCAAAGTGGGGTGTGTGAGTCGATATGTGGGGATATGCTTTAGAAATTTAATATTTTCTTTAGGTATGCTTTTTCCTGAAACGAGTTTTATATTCACAGAAAAAAAAGTAAGAAGTTATTAAAGAATAATAAATATTAACTTGTATTTTTAAATTACATGATCATGAGCAGAACAATATGTTGATTATATGAATGTAACTTTATTAGAAGACCCATTTATAACAAAGAACATTCTTGCGCTATTTTAATATGGAGCCTCTGTATTAGAAACAATGCTCGTTTAAAAAAAAAAATCCTGCATTTGTATTTACCAAATGGGTACTTGAGGAGGTCTTAGTGATATGTGATCAAAAAAGTTTGGAGACCACTGCTCTAAAGAAACATAAGACAGGAAAAAACTGAACATGAGTATAGATTCTAATATATCCACTCAAGTTAATCGTTTCTTATTTTTTTAAATATATAATTAAACTTGTAAGAAACAAGTTACATTCCAAAGAAAAGGAAAAAGCTTTTAATAATACTCCAAGTACTACAATCAAAATTGATGAGCCAGTTTTGCTCTTGTTAGAATTTATCAGCACCAAATAGCCAATGATTGTATTGGATGCAAGAAAACTTTCTGTAGGCTGATTTTGCATGTCTGGTAACCAATAAAGTGGGCCATACCAAGATTCTGATAAGCTCGCACTGTGCAGCGATTAAGCTTGAGCTGCATAAATCTTCAATACCAGACTTTTGTATCATAGTCACAAAAACTAATTGCCTCATAGTTGGTTCACAATCCCTTCCTCTTGATGGTTTTATGACTATGATACAAAAGAGTGATATGTAATGTAAAAGGACAGTATACAGGGTGTTTAAAAAAGATTGCATGACTAAATATCTCTTGAATGATGGGTCGCTTTAATTAAGATTAAGGTACTATTGTATGCACATTTTTATCAACACTTTTAGTAAGAGAGTACAAAATGTAATTTTTTATGCTGGCTTTCTGGATAAAAATTATCAGTCACAAAAATATATCCATAGTCCAATAAGTCAAAGAAAAAAAATTACATTGTCATATGATTAAAATTACCCGAGATATCATTAAAGTTTTCGATGGGTAATTGAAAACTGTGTGAAACTTTTGCTAAAAATAGGCACACATGTAAGTTTTCAAATGTAAGTTTTTTTTAATGAAATACAAGTTTTGTGCAACATCTGAAATCTGTGTTTTTACTGTCTCTTTTGATTAAGTTAAAGTGGTTTAAGTCCTATAACTTTGACAATTTTCTTGGCCAGTTTTGCATATTAACCCCTTACCTGTGGAATATATTTCAGGAAAGTGGGTCAAAAATGGAAAAATTTTTTTATGCTTCAGTTTTGTCTATTATAACATTTAAAAAGGTTAGAAAAATTTTATTTTGTAAAAATATAAATTTTTATATGAAATAACTACTATATTTAATATTTTGACATATATGTGGAAAATTAATGGATTATATTCATATTTTACTCAAAATTGTTTAATTATAGCAAAATAAATCAAATAATCTTTTGAATTTCACAAATCATTTCACATAATCATTTTTCAGAATTTCACAAATCTTTTATAGTATGATATATACAAAAAATATGACGCGGCACACAAGCCGACATCACACTCTTTACAATAAACTCTGTTTATATCCCGCCTAATCAAGCTAGCTGATCCCGCCTACTTCCAAAAAAATGCGGACAAGTATCTCCATCTATTGGAAAAACAATGAATTATATTGTAGAGCATTTGGTAAGGCAAAACGGACTCAATTCGGGATCAACGGAATAGAAACACTGATTTTTCGCTTGCCCGAAGTCAGTTCGGGCATTCCAAATTTGGCGCAGAGGGGTTGCCCGAACTGGATTCGGGTGGCACAGGCAAGGGGTTAAAGAACCACTTACCAAAAAATCTTTAAATAAGAGCAATTTACTGTTACTTCCTTTGTGAAAACCCGTATAAAAAGTTAAAATTTTGTATATTTTTACTAAAATGTGTGTCATGCTCAAAATTGTCAGTCTGAAAGTTCACATTATATGAAGCATTTCTTAAATTGGTAATATGGGTCTGCGACCCATTGTTCAGAATATATTTAGTCATGCAATCTTTTATAAAACAGTATGTATAGTTATTATAATTTGATTACCTTGTATCCATGTTGAATAATGAGAGTTGCACTTATTAATAAAATATTTTGATTACTTTGTATTGTTATATGGTGCAATGCAGTGTGATTTATATATTTATATTTGTAAAGATTACAGTTTGGAAAACAGGAAAGTTTGACGGACAGTAATGAAAAATCTTTTTAGAACCTTGTTGAGTGCTATTTCTGCTTAAAGTTATTGAATACTTCTTTATAAGAAATATTTTAGAATACCTTAAATTTAGATATTGTACCTTCATAGTATTTAATATTTTCTTTATGTACCTGAATGTAAGTTCTAGTTGTGTGATATTTTGTGCTGTGACTCATTATGCATTATGTTTAAGTATCTAAATATTAACTACTTTGCATTTTAGAGTATTGGGATATTTATTTTAATTGTGAAAAATATCATATCTTGTATATTTGTATACATTTCTATTTTAATTTGACAAAATATTTTAGTATTTTCACCAGTATTTTGTTTAGAGAATAATACTTCTGAGTGAAAACACTTTGCTAGTCAAGTTTATTTCAGGTTTGTAGAAATTTTAATGTATGTTTACATATCTTCATATTTTTATGTTATGTTGAACTCCATTCTTAATTAAACTAAAATAAAATTCTTAGAAAACAACATAGAGTACAAAATTAATAATTTCGACCAGTTTTGAAGGCAAGAAACAGCCTTCTTTATCAGGACTCACAAGAAGCGCAACTGTTTTGTTTCCAAAACCTGTTAGTTCCTTCATTTTCTGTTCTACTTATTTGTCATATTTGTTGAGTAACTTGTTATTTTTACTGCTGGTTTGAATGACTCATGTAACTTCAAAAACTGGTTAGTTATTTTGTTCTTTTAATTTAATAGAACACTTATGTTCACAATTTTAGTCACTGAACAAGTTCTCTTTTGTTGAACATTTGCTTTCTTCTTTGGTATTTTATAGTTTATTCAATCTGTCCTACCTCTTTTTCCTTCATTAGCCATTTACAACACCCTATTCCTACTTCGATGATGTGTGCTGTTTTAATATCAGTTGCTGACAGGGATTGATCCAGGGAAAGGAGGTTCAATCTGGGTGATCATCACCCCTTATAGTTTAAAATTATGTATTACAGTGCTCTAGTTTGCATGGTGCTTAACAACAGTGAGATAAATAAATTACTATTTATGCACACCATTTTTCTTCGAAAATCTTAATTGAGAGGTCGGCTTACACACGTTGTTTTTGTCTGTTGGCATGCATATATGTATGTATGTATGTTTACAACATCAGAATAGCATAGATAAGATAGTGATCTGACAGTGCCTCATAGTTTGGGTGTGGAGAAAAGGGGAGGTCTTTTTATTGGTCGAATTAAGATATTTTTCTGTTTCCAGTTGCTCAGAGGCGAATTGCTCTGTGGTGTCAATTCGAGTTGGAGGATTAAAAATTCTGTTATATAGTAATTTAAGTTTTTTTTTCATTTTCTTGTAACATTTACTAATTTTATGAGAGCAATATATACACAAAGTTTTAAGAAGCTAGCTTTAATTGAACAATTTTTATGAAGGTATTTACCTAAAAGGCCTGAACAGTGTCATATTATCACCACAATGGTTAGATCGCATCTGTTTTAATTTTATCCCTTTTTGTCATAACCTTGACTTGCTTTATTTCCTCATAAGTAGTAATTTTTGGAGGAATGTTCCCTTCTTTTCCACATTGGTGCAAAAATAAGATAAGTCTGAACTAGAGATCTGCATAGGCTACCTGGTCTATAGGCTTAAGCCAGATCCGGTTCATGGGCCAGGTCAGACTAAATTTAAAGCAAAAAGATTTGGGCCATGTTTTCTTAAATTTGGATCATGTTAAAATAAATGAATTGCCCACCCCCCTTACGATTCTTACTGAATATGCCCCTGGTTGCCAAATTGAGTTTCTTATGTGTCCTAACAAAGAAAGCTGTTGTTTACTTTCAAAACGAGTTAACACTATTAATTTTTTGTTGTGTGTTGCATTTACTGAAGTTATTTTAATTTTATTACATTAGTAGCAGTTTGAGCTGTAAATATTCATTCTTAATGTTTATCTATAATATAATTTTTTGTTACTTGTTACATAATTTGCATGTGTGGATACAGTATATAGAACCCATTTATAACAAAATCAAAAATTGTGAATTTATGAAAATAACGAAGAAAATAAAATTTTTCTTCAGTAAGAAAACAAATCTTTTTGTACTTTTTATAACAAATTTATGACACTAACGAAGTTTTCGAACATTTATGTGATTTCGTTATAATTCGGTCTGACTGTATATATTCCTTAAAATGGTGTATTTTTGTCAAGCATCGGAAAGATAAACGATATAGATAATCAATAAATAAAAAACACTTTGTACAAAGAATACAGAAAACTTGAGCAATGTGTATTGTGCACAAAACGATAAAAAATGCAGCATACAGCTGTTTTGAGGATACACTGGATCCTCTTCATCAGTGCTAAAGAACCAACAAATCCGAAATTAAAAAGAAAATGGATCCAAACAGAGGAATATCAAACAACATAATTTCGGGTGTGAGTAATTTATGCATGGTGTTGTCATTATCCAAATGGCAATAAGCATATGCACATATTTGGCATTTTGGGTTTGCTTACATTACTCGCTTTTAATAAAGTAAGAAGTCACATCTTTTTAAGATACCTTTTTGCAAAAAACCACTTTATGCACAATATTTTTGTCTTATTTTGTAACACTTGTAGCTGATTAATCGAACAACATAATTTTGAGTGTTAGTACTTTATGCACATTATTATTGTCTGCCAAATGGCAACAAGCATATTATCAAACAACATAATTTTGAGTGTGAGTAATTTACACATGTTATTGTGTACTGAATGGCAACAAGCATATGCATAAGTTGGACGATTTGGGTCTATTTTCGTTATTCGCTTTTAATAAAGTGAGAAATTATATCATTTTAAAATACCTTTTTACAATAATAACACTTTATTCATAATTATTTTGTCTTTATAACTTCTGGTTGAATAATTAAATTTTAAACCAAAGTAAAAGTTCCATAAGTTTAATGAAGATTCTCCATAAGTGTGTAGTTATGCCCAATCAACGCTTAAAGCATTCACCATTATTCTCTGGTTGCCTAACGAAGAGAATATCAAAACTGATTTAATGAGATAATTTTGATTTGTTTTACTATATAAAATTTATACAGAAATATTCTTTTTGAAGATATCTAGAAGATGAGACGTAATATATCAAACTTAAAAATTTTTATATTTATTTACTCCAGTGAATAAAAAATTTTCTGTGATTTTTCCCTTAGTATATATATATATATATATATATATATATACTCATGTCATAGATTCAAAGTCCACCTGAGAGTCAGAAAGAATGAAGAACAGCCGACTCATTCTGAAACACACAAGATTGGAGTATGCTGAAACACAATAAAATATTCCTGATACATATTGGGGCATTCCTGTGTTATTCAATGTGTGCTATCCCAACACATTCTGGTACATTTCTGTTGTGTTTCAGCACACTTCAATCTTGTGTGTTAGTTCTTGTTTCAAATTGGCTGGACTGTTCACTTTCATTCCACTTTCTAATTGACTCACTCAGACTTTCAATCCATGTCTTAGGTATATATATATATATATCCCCATGTTTCTTCTATTTGTGCGCATTTCATCTTTTTGACTTTATATTTGTTGGTTCTCTATTACTGACGAAGGGGATGCATCGAATCCTTGAAACAGCTGTATGTTGCTTTTTTATTTATTTGTGCTTGCTCAAATTTTCCTTAATAGGGTTGACAATTAAGTCGACTATTTGAAATGCATAAATTTTTTGCATTTTGTATAAAATGAATTACTGGTGAATTAGAATATTTAATTGCATTGCTAAACTCCATAGTTTTAGTAGAAATAGTTTTGGTGACTAAACTAGATTGAGTCGTATGAAAAAATACATAGAAATATTTAGAGTTTTGAAAAGGTGTGTCATAAGTTTCCTAAATTTTGATTCAAAAATATATATTTTAGGCAACAAAAAATTCTGACTGAATAGTATGACAAAATTGTTATATGAACCAAATTATTCCTTTGTAGGATGGTGAGTGAGATGTAGATTCGTTGATTAATCTGTCTGTATACTTTGGTCGGTTAAGTTCTGCTTGTAAACTGACACTGGATAGAATGAACACAGTAACCCTATTATTGTAGAATGACTGCAACAATCCAAACACTAATGTTATGACCAAAATTGATTTTTTATGACAAATGTTAATTTAATGTTATGACAAAATTTTTCTTTTAAGCATTGATTTTATTCATGTACCATAGACTTCAAGTAATACCCCCACTAGAATATACCCACTTTCTGAAAATTTGAAGACTGCATTCTAATAAAATTAGAGACTGAATATACTTTAACAATGTTTTCAGTTTTTAAATGTGTTTTATATGCAATTTGTTTTATTACTTAAAATGATATTTATTATCACTTTATTTGAACCACTTTTTATTTTCTATACTGAATTTCATTATTTAACACCAGCTTTTATTTGGCATTGATTTTATGACTAAATGTTAGATTTGTTTAATAACACCAGTTTTCATCATTTAGTCTTATCACTATTATTATGAGAATAAGAAACATCACTCTTATCATAGCAATCATTCTGACATAGGCTTATATCACAGTCATTCTGTCAATTGTCAACATGTTGCAGCCTGCTTGTACCAGTACTAGTAGACTACTTTATACAAGTAAATATTATATTTGTTGTGTTTATGTGCATCAAACAGGCTGATGAACATAGTAAACATAAAATGGTATCTCACTATCTTATAAAGAAGTAAACAAAGAAATTTTTGCTAAGAAAAACACACAGCATTACTCTTAAAATTTAAATTAATGATGCTCATACTTATGCAATGTATCAATGTGTACTGTTTAGTGTTGTATCGATACTGCATTAAAATTGCTGATATTAATTTTATCGATACTGTATCATATCAATGTCATTAATATTCTAATCTTGATAATTAAATTTTCTGAATCCTTATTTTTAACTTGGAATATACAAAGATTATATTAGAAAGTAATTTATAATTATTTTAAAAAACTATGTGGAAATTATATAAATAGTAATTATAGCATAATTCGAGTGCATTTTGGTAATAACATGATTAAATTAATGAGACTAATGTAAATGCAATATAATTCAGTTCATCAAATGCAAAATTCCCAATCTAAAAATGTAATAATCTAGAAATTGTGTAAATAGTATTAATACATAACTGTCATTCACAGAAATTCAAAACTCAGAAAAAATCCCTGTATTTTATCGATCTATTTTTTTCCCCAAGTGGCAGTTTCTTTTTTCAGCATATCCACCATTTTCAGATCAAATTATAATATTTTCCAGAATATTTTTAATAAAAGAGATAATTTAGGGAATTGCTTTTATCATTATAACAAAATTATAACTTTTACCTTTTCTGAAATTGAAAATTTACTGAAAGAAAATTGTTGATGCGATATATATCGAAAACTATTGTATGAATACACAATAAATATACAAATGCATTTATATAGAATATCATTTTAAATGTATCGATACAACATTAAATCTGTACTGTTATATTGATACAGAGCCTTACGATTAATGCATGTCCTATCACTAATTTTAACTGTTGCTTTTAATTTTACTCATATTTGCTTTTAAATATTCACAAGCTCTCTTAAAGCAAATGTGATAAAAGGATTCGATCCTCAATTTCCGGTCTTTTAACAGTACTTATTCTTGTAACTTTTGTACCACTAGATCCCATATTTGTTGTGTTTATGTGTATTAATAGATTTACCTACTATGCTTCTATGTATCATTTTGGGACCATGCTAATTTGTTTCACGGAATTACATTTTTCTGAACTTTTCAACTGTGATTGTTTGCATTAATTTTTTAATGAAATTACAAAGTATAGCTTCCTCTATTTCTGTTATGTTGAAACACATTGGCTTAATTCGTGATGAAACTGAATGCTTTCTCATGTGGCTAAAATTTTTCAGGTCATCTTCTTATCTCCATTCTCCAAAAGAAACAAAATACAGTTGAAGCCCGATACAGTGCTGTCCAATATATTACAGATTCAGATATAATGTGGTGAAGAGTGTGTCTCCTGAAAAAAAAAACACCCCATCATTGCAATGCGGTCTGATATACTTTGGTTAAGAAGTGAAGTATGTCTCATGACAACCACGCTATATCTGGCTTCTACTGAATGTTAGATTTCAATATATCATGTTCTATTGACATGACCAATACTGCTGAACTTGTAATATTTTCCCCTAAAATAATATTCTTATCAGGGTAAGAGATCACAGCTCAGAGTTTGCTTGCCATTAGTTTTTTCAACTTGCCACTATGAGTATATAATCTTATTGTATAACTTTTCATCATTTCTTCTCGAAAAAATAATAATTGCATCAAAATTTATCAGTAATTATGTAATCATTATATAAAAAAAATGTACACAATATATGAGCATTTAAGGTATTTCCTATGCACACAGCCGTAAATAAGTCATTAAAGATTTTGATTTTCAGAAATATTGTAACATTTTTTAGAACAGGATAAAACCATGAAACGCAAAAAAAATCCATATAATATGCAGATTTTTGTACTTCCCGCATGAAAATTTTTTCTCAGCATTGGCAAGTAGAAATTTCGTACCCTGTTCTTATGATTTTCCCATAACCTGTCTATCATTGTTCTTTTGGCATAAAAATCAAATTTTGTCAATAAAGGCATGATATATATATATATATATATATATATATATATATATATATATATATAGAGAGAGAGAGAGAGAGTGAGTAATGGTTGTCCTATCTCCTACTCTAACTCCCTGGACGGGTTTCAGTGGAGGTCACTTCAACTATTTGTTCCACCTCTGATTCCATGGTTTATTTTATCCTCCTTCTCTCAGATGCATCTTAATTTTTTCATTCAGTTACAACTGATAGCCATTACTGCACGTGTATACAAGGTTCCTGCCTCATGGATCATGATAATACTTGATTTCTTAATAATTTTTCCTCTTTTAATGCTTGTAGTCTGAGTTTTGGTATTTATAGTAACTTATTATTGCCATATCTGAAACAAGCATGTGTTTGGGTTAGAGTTAGATGCTCAGACCTGATGATGAATCTAGTCTAATTAACCTCCAAATTTAGTTAAAGCTGTTCATTTCTTTTTTCGGCATGGTAGCCA
Source organism: Amaurobius ferox (assembly GCA_951213105.1). Taxonomy (NCBI): domain Eukaryota; kingdom Metazoa; phylum Arthropoda; class Arachnida; order Araneae; family Amaurobiidae; genus Amaurobius; species Amaurobius ferox. Next base: position 111,183,311 of record OX578144.1, on the reverse strand, counting down.
TGGTTGAAGACCCAGACCACACGACGAACCCTAGCGTTTACGGTAGCAATATGTGTGGCCGGATGGTAGCCATGGTGTAATAGGTGGCTGGATGGTAGCCATGGTAGCCATGGTGTAACTGTTTTGGTGATTTTATTATTTTGGAATTAGTTATTATTATACATTTCTTATATATATATATATATATATATATGGATCAAAAACCTTTTAAACTCAGTTTTATGTCTATAATAAACTGTTTGTAGCAGTTGACAACCAAAGTTTGTATCTTTATATGACAAAGACTTAATTTGACAGACTTAATTTTGCAAAGGAGATAATTAGTTGTATATTTATTAACTATTTGTTCAAATGGTTGTGCAACACAGTAGGTAGTCTCAAGGGTAGTCTCTCATAAAAAAAAATTACTTTTCAAACCTAGTTTTATAATGTAAATTTTTTTTATTGAATTCTAATAAAAATATGAATTTCAACATATACTAAGTTTTTTACAGATCCTTAATCTGTATTTGAATTTGTCACTTGTTAAAAAATAACTTTGACCACGAGCGTTTGTCTTTTGAAATAACGCTGGTAGTGTATTCAGATTTAGTTTTCTGCTCACTGTGGCTAATCAGCTATAATGCCTCTCTTTGGAAATTATTTTTAAACGTACCAATTAAAATGTTTTTGCAATTCGATAGTGCAAATTAGATAAGGAAAAACTTATTTTCCTACTTTAAAATTTGCAAGAAAATTGAGAAATGATCAAATATAGAGTATACATCTTTTGATTGTAATCATTTATTAGTTTAAGCTCTTAATTATGCTTAGCAAATTTATTTTTAAATAGGACAAGGATGGGTAAAGTACAACAGTTCATGGGCCAAATACGTCCTGCAGGTGTATTCAATATGGCCCATGGGATAAGTAATTTAAATGTGTTGCATTTTGTTCCATTATAAAAACTGAGTAAGAAAACTCTGCTGCATTTGAACAACATTTTCAGGATTTAAGATTAGTGAACTCAACCGCGATATTTTGACAATGCCATTTGATGTGGATTACAAAAAAGTGAGAACTGCCTTATAGCTTGAATTAAGTGCAACTCTGAATTTCAGTGCAACTCTGAAATAAAGCAGGCTTTTTTAAGCATAACAAAACTGGATTTTTATAAAGCCATATCAAAATCAACATTTAGAAACTTGATTGATATAACCCAAAAATATATGGCAATATTTACATCCCTTATATTCACGGACAAGTATTTTAACCCTTAAACATGGGAAAAGGGATCTTGGAAACTTATTGATGAGCATCCGTCTTCTTTCTTAAAAATCACCTTCTCACTGTTTAATCATCCAGGCCCACAAAACATTTTTTTGCTGTTATTTGGCCCTCCTGTAAATATGTTTGGCCTTCTCTGATCTGGGGACTAAATTAATGAACTTGTATTTTAGCTCAGAACCATCTGTTTGTGATTTATTAGAGGGCTTTTACAATTGGAACTAATTTATGCACAAAATGGCATTTAATTTAGAAAAATTCCAATTTAATAAAGGCAAGTCAAACAGTATTGATTACATGGTTGTAACATGATATTGAAAGCATTCCATGATTTTTGGTGGGAAAACATCCATTGAGTGTGTCTTCTCAACTTATTTCTAAAGTTTATACAATTATTTACCCAATTATAAAATGTGGTGTCTTTCAATCTTGTACTTTAAATCTGTTCTCATTTTTATTCATTTCCAGAAAACCTGAAAATTAACAAATCTTCATAATTGTGCTGTTTAGTTATGCTTTTAATATTAGTTGTACAGGTGTAAAATTGGAAAGAAAATTAAAATGTGTATTGAGGGAAGCTAAAGAATTATTTATTTGAATTTTAATATTTTTAAAAGTATATTTAAAAGAAGTATTGAATTTTGTAGATTTTATCAAGGTATTGTTTAAAAATTGTAATAAGGTTGTCACCTTGATTTAATTGGATTGAAATGAACTGTAAACTGTCACTGACCCAAGTGGTATAGATACTTGGATTTTTAAACTTAGGGCATATTGTGCTACTTTTCATGAAATTCTAGTTACTAAGAAATTAGAAGTTAAAATTTTAAAATATTAGTGTAAAATTTAGACGATTCCTTTGTTTAATGTAATATTTTTAGGTCTGATGAAGAGTTATACTTTTGTGTGTTGTGCCAAATGGGTTCTATTCAGAGCTCTGCGTAAGGCGTTAACTCTAAGTAAAAATACTCTTATTTGTGTATAACTGGGACCACAGATTTTTGTACAAATTTTTTCCCAACATATATGATAAGTGACAAGCTTTTAAAACACTTGTATCTTTTTCAGCCGTGCAACTAGTATCTTGAAAGTGGTTTTCTTTTGCTGTTATGTACTTTTATTCTGTGGTGTACAACTTCTTGTGTCGTAATTTTGTATTGAAATAGCTGAATATATTCTTTGGTGTGGAAAGACAGTGATGAAAATGCTTATTAACTGGAGCATAGAGATTAGTGATGTTTTAATTCATCTTGTGATACTGAATTTAATAGAAATTTGAGAGTATATACTTGTAAATAAACTTATTCATGGACCACATCATACTGTTTATCTTTCTTCACAAAAAAGTTAATCATATGTCAACAATCTTGCTATTAAAACATGTCCAACTAGTCTATATGGCTGGGTGGGCACCGTGATCTAAAACTATAATTCTTTGTGTGTGTGTGTGTGTGTTTAAATTGAAGACATTTATCTTTGCATATGTATAAAATATTTAAAAATTAAAAAAAAAATAGAATTTTAATGATTTACCAAAATTTGCTCCCAAAAATTAAGACACTTGTTTGTATAAACTAATAAAATGCCAAATTTTAGAGTAGAAAGTTGCAAATTTTTTTTTTCACTGAGAAGTCAGATCTTAAACTTGCACACAAAATATTCGGAAATTAAAAAATAAATAAAAAAAAAATTACACAGACACACAAAATGACAGACACTTCTTGAAATTTTTGTTCATTAGCAAAAATTCAAATAGCAAATGATTTTGATAAAATACCTGCCGTCTACGGGAATTCTTGCTGTCTGTGTCGGTGCAAACCAAACTATTGTTGTGGGTTATAATTAGATTTTTTAGATGACCAGTAGAGCCCGCGCGCTTCGTTCGCTACGGCCGTCCAATTACACCACCCTTCAGAGAAATTAAAAAAAAAGAGATATAATGACCAGAGGAATCGGGCAGAGTGATAAATATTTGTTAATTTATCACTTTGACCGGGTAGTATGCATAATGCTACATACTTTCCGGGCAACTTATTTTTCCTACACTATTCTATTCAACTTCACACAAACTTTGTGTGCCCCCTCGTTCAACATCATTTTACGGGCTCGTTCTCGGATCCTAGAGCACGTAGAAAGATGAAACTCAGTACATAGTTTCATCTCGCAGAGCATTTATATTTATAAAATTTTTACGTCATTTACGTCTGTTTGTCATTTCGTTCCACATCTTTGACGGTATCTTTATCGGCTCTTAAATCACGGAGAGAACTGAAAGTCTGCACATAGTATCATGTCGTGAAACATTTTTATCTGTAAAATATCCACGTCATTGCGTTACGTCATTTGTGCACGTCATGGATATGTTTTTCCTCTTTTTATGCATTTTCTTTATGAATTACGGTTCAGTCAGTGTCTTGAGGTGAAATGCCTGGTTCTAACGTGTCGTGCGTAAAATTTTCACGCTGTTGCGTAATTTGTTATATCGTTACGTATTTCATGACTAGAGCCCGGATTTTTTGCCTTTTTTTCTCCTGATTATAAAATCCTACGACACATATATTCATTTCCGGCTCTAAGGAATCCACTGTCCAAATCCCGCAGTGCCTATGAATGCCTATTTTAAGATTAGTGCCTATATAAGCTTGTTTTAAGAGTTTAATCTATTTATTTCCCCCGCTTTTAATGGGAGTAAAAATCTCTGCCCTACTATTGTTTTTAATGCATTTTTTTTAAGCATCTATATATCCGTGTCTACGATAGATATAGCCCAGATAATGATTGATATGGATTCAGCATTGGGGACTCGCTAAGGATTTTTGGTTCTGGGAATGTCACTTTCGCTTTTTCGAAAATTTGTCTGACTGTGCGAAAGAGGAGCGCAAAGAAAGTTAAAAATAATTATAACTGTTTGGACTACTGGGACAGCGCCACCCAATTTAGACGAGAACTCAATGGGGGGGGGGGGGGGGGGGACCTATCACATTTCCTCCAATCCATCTCTCGGATGGACTTTCAGGCTTAGAGATTTAACGTGCCTATACTCCGCATAGATACAGTTTTGGACGGCGGTCATCAAACCCGTGCCTACAGTGTGCGATCCCAAAGCCTTATCTAGGTCTAAATGGGGTGGCCACGTATAAAAATACTTAATAGTTAAATACCTAAACTGAGGTAAACTCGTTTAAACTATGTCGCTGACCTGCTGCCCAGCGAACAGAGTTTATATGCACTCTTGTGAAATTATGCGATGTAGATCGAATCAGATCGAAGACGTTATTTTACACCCGTAAATATTGAAATGTATCTAGTAGTAAATTGCCTCAATAAAAATGAGAATAGTTAATAAAAATATGTCAAGTGCTTTGTCTTTCGAAGGTTTTTTTTTCAGGTGTGCAGTAAACCGTGTGTATTAACGGAAGATTTTTAAGGTAAGCTGTTTTGTCGTCATCTTTAACGAAACGATATATAAATATAACTTTATGAACAGTAATTTTAACCTATGATTGGACTATTTCAGTGCCCCTTTTGTTTATTTTACCTTTTTAGTGCCTATTTTGCTTGTTTATTTTGAGATTTTTAGTTCCTATTTTGCTTGTTTATTTTGAGATTTTTAGTGCCTACAAATTCGAGCTCTATTCATGACTGTGTTTCTGCCCTATTCATGCATATTCTTTGCTTTTAGTGTCTTCAGATGTTCTGGTTCTAACGCATCATTCCATGTACAATATTACACAGGTTTGATTAAATTACGTCGAAAACTGAAAACAAAAAAGTAAAAAATAAATTGAGGGGGGAAAAAAACAAGTTTTCCAATGTCCTCCCGTACACAACATTGTCGCTCAGAAAAGTAGAAAACAAATTTTACCCATGCACAAAATTGAGGATGTAGGCAGATATAAATCCAAACCATACTACAAAGGCATGAAAATTATTAGACTAACTAAACGACGAAACATACTTTAATAATTCACATTTGTTTACAAATATTTCCTTGTACAAACTAATAATTAATATTTTGTGTGCATGTTTTTACTTTTTATAAGCATTTCTACGCTATTTGACATACTTTCAATAAATTTTTATATTCATTCGCTCAGTATCATGATGTCAAATTTCAAGGAGTGGCTCATTCAGTTGAACCTTTATAGTTATGTTCATTTTTTTGGGTCTCTTCTCCCCATAAATTCTCGATGGGGGTTCCTGTTTGGGCTATTGCCTGGCCATGGAAGTGTTTTAATGCTTTAGTGTTTGCTGCCGGTGATTCGATTTTTAAGCAGGATGGGGCTCCTTACCGTAAAGTGAAGTCTGTCGCGCAATTTCTGTGAAAACTATATTAAAACAAGGGGCTTAGTCACAGAGTTCTGGGGATTACGGATCATCAGCAAGAAGAGTGTACGAGGGCAGTTATGTACGCCGACCGGGTTGAAAGAGCTCGCCAATCGAGTTCCGAGGATTGGCGAGTGCCAGCGAACAAGGAGTGGATCCCCCAACTCGCGAAGCAAGTTAGGGTGTTTGTGACTAGGGGGAGGAGCAACCTAGTTCTTTAAAATAATCTCGGATATTATTCTTTCTCATATAGAAAAAAAAATGTACTTAAACAAATTCATATATTGTTTCTTCTCGTATAAAAATAAAAACAAATACAATAAAATTACATTTTATTTAAAAACTTTGACAAAATAAAACATTTTGTTTTAATAATGTTTTATAATAATAATTAATTTAGTTGTTTACTTAAGACAAACAAAAAAAAATTTTTTTTCTGTAAAAAAAAAATAATGAAAAATCGTCAAAGTTAGAATCATCTATCTCATTATACATACATTCATTTTACAATCAAACCTATTTAAAAAAAAACCTATAAACATTTTAGAACCTATTTATAAGTCCCTTACTGCTTACGATGTATTCTATAGGATATCACAGTGACCGGGGAGTACTAAGCATTATGCATACTGCCCGGTTAAAGTAATCCGCTCCTTTAGTCATTATGCATAATGCCCTAACGTTATGCATAACGACCTCATTACTCATTTGGTCCTTAACACATATATCGCGACGAAGCTTTGCGGGCGCATATTTTTAATTCATTTATTTAACAAAAAATGCTTAAGAAGTGACCGCTTGCTACACGCACCGCAGCTGGTTGCTCTTATTAAATCACCATAAGACATTTAAGTTTTTATGATATGCAGCAACAACTTTACCATAGGAATAATATGAGAATAAAATCGACTCATTGAACAAAAGTCGGAAAATCGAGCCATTCCTTGAAAAATTTGGAATCAAATGATGCCTAACATGTATGTAAGAAAATGAAACCGTGTTCACATAAAGCTGTGACAAAGAAGTGAACTGTCTTTACTTTTATAGTAGATAACGTCTAGGGAAAGTATTATGAGGGCGTCGAAAATTCAAATTCCAGTTTTCGAGGGACTTGCACATTTTGAGCATAGCTGAGCTCAATTTTTTGAAGTGATGTCTATGTATTCGATACCTCAAGAACTAAGTGAGTCAGTTAAACTAAATTTAGTAAAATTATCACCATGTGTCAGCACTGGAACCCTATTCATTTTAAATGCGATCGAAAGCTCCCATGATATTTAAATATATGTTTTTAATCGCAAAAAGTCAAGAGAGTCAATTATGTTAAATTGACAATCCTTTAACGCCTAATTTATCGTTAAAAGACGAATGGCTTTGATTTTAGAACACTGGCATGATTCATTCGCTAGATATGGCGCGTTATTGGAATGCATTTATCAAAAAATGTCAAGAATCGTTATAAATAAGTTGGCTTTCATTTATTCACGGGATATTGATTAAATGTCGGTGGCATTTTGATATGGATTTTGCATGCAAAGATTGAATAATTAATTGTGTTTTGTCGCCCATTTAAGCGTGCAGGACGGGTCTCGGGCCGTATTTCCCCCAAACTGCCTCTGTTAACATAGATATATGCGCATAAGTGGCAATATGCAAGGTAGGATCGAAAAGTTCGGAGACTGTGCTGATATCTCCAACCCTGATTGGAGGAGAGGAGAACTATTTCACCGTGGCGTAGAAGCACATGTGACGCGAGATGTGAAAAGGAAGAAGCAGATGTTTTTCCAGATAATGCGTGTCAGTGAACTGTAGTTCACGTTCGTCAAAAACGGAAATGGCGTTTGAAGAACAACGTGCGAATATCAAATTCTGCCAGCGTTTGGGGGAAATCGCCGACAGAAACATTGCACCTGCCCGTTTCGACGAACGACTACAGTTCACTGACACGCATTGTCTGGAAAAACCCTGCACTGCGGACCTGCTTCTTCCTTTTCACATCTCACATCACATGTGCCTCTACGCCACGGTAAAATAGTTCCCCTCTCCTCCAATCAGCATTGGAGATATCAGCGCAGTCTCTGAACTCTTTGATCCTACCTTGTATAATCTTTTTCTAAGTTTATCTGGGGTTACTTTATTACTATATGTAGGGGAAGTCAAGTACTGTCCATATCATGTTCTCTGTGTTATGTTATTCGTAAAAAAACACTTTGCAAAGGATAAGGAAAACTTGAGTATTTAAGCAGAAATAGAATGAAATTGTTATTCCATTTGTTCTTAAATACGCTGTTCAAGTTTTCTTTATTAATTATTACTGTAACAGAATGCAAAATGATAATTTTTTGGAAGATATTCACATTAAGTCAAAATGGGCAGTTGATATATATTACATACTTTACGCTGAGAGTAACTATTTTTGGAAATTTAACATAATTATCTTTAGATTTTATTCTTTTTAACACTTTACAAAGTTGAAAAGTGTTTATGACTTTGTTCATTCTGTCTGCCTGTCTGTCCGTTAGCACGATAACTGCCGTAAAAATGACGTAATCCAAATGAAATTTTAGTATGTTGTTCAGACGGTCTGAGGGACCTATGGGAATATAAATGAATAATATCACCCAATTAGTTTTGGATTGAACCCGGGTTGAAAAAATGAAATACATTGAACCCTATGGGACCTAATTTTTCAAACATTTTTTAAGCGGATTTAAAATTAACAAATTGTTTCGAAAATTTTAGGTAATATTCAAATTATCCCATAAAATAAATAAAAAAAAATTTCAGCAAAATATATTCAGTAGTTTTTAAATAAAAATTAAAATAATTATACATCTTATATGAAGCGATCACGTGACCCACTTCAAAATGAAATATGGCATCCATCTTGTCTCAAAATCGTGATTTTTAAAAGTTCTTTTTAATTCATATTGAGTGTTGTATCCGTCCTAAAACTGCTTTATTTTTGCTTAAATTCTGTGCATCTACATACTGAAACAACGCAATTACAATATATTTGAGTTTAAATGATTATCCAAATTTGATTATTTCTACAACGAAGCCTATTTTTCACTGATGGAAAATGTAAACAGCAAAATATGTAGAATGAGTTGTATAAGATGCTGTATTTCTTTAACGCAAAATTATTTAGCTCATGGAGTCTGCATAGCTGATATGAATGAAATATTCATTGATTTTACGGAGAGAAGGACGATTTTTTTCGATGAAGTTTTAAGCATAGAGTTTGATTACTTGTAACTCCATGGTCTTAAGTTTTTAAATAAAATGCATTATTATAGTATTGTGATGAATGAAATGAATGGGAAAATGCTTATGAATGAAATGCTGCTTTTATAGAGAGTATTTAGTATTTTAAATGTGTTTTAGGGAGAGTTGTACCAGCCCCAAATCCACCAGTTCTATTGTTTTAATACTTTTAATTCTTTAGCGCAAAATTATTTAGCTCATGGAGTCTGCATAGCTAATATGAATGAAATATTCATTGATTTTACAGAGAGAAGGATGATTTTTTTCGATGAAGTTTTAAACATAGAGTTTAATTACTTGTAACTCCTTGGTCGTAAGTTTTTAAATAAAATAAATTATAGTATTGTGATGAATGAAATGAATGGGAAAATGCTTATGAATGAAATGCTGCTTTTATAGAGAGAGCCAGGCGTGTTATATTTCAATGCCGTCATTTGAATGAAGTTCATTTTTTTCGATGAATGTTAAAGTTTTCAAATATTATAAATTAATGTAGTATTGTGATAATTTTTAAAACATTACCGAGGAATGTATCGCATTTTAGAGATGTTTAAATGAAATTGCATTGAAGTTGGAAAGTGTTTCATAAGCAATGTTTTATGCATGATTGATCTTTCTTGTCTTTTATTGCGTTTATAGGTAAATTTGCAGTTCTATTTAGTATTTTAAATGTGTTTTAGGGAGAGTTGTACCAGCCCCAAATCCACCAGTTCTATTGTTTTAATACTTGTAACACAGGAATCTTCCCGAAACTTTACCTATTGCTTCTGTTGTTAATCAAAATCATACACTTTCAGAAAAGAACTTATTTTTTTTTTAATATCAAAATGAATAACTACAATGGAGAGGTATGTATTTTCAGAATTTTGCGTTTTAGCTGATTTACTTTTCAACCAGCAATTCGAAACACTTCAACATGGTATCTGTCCATAATATTCCATTTTGTTGACAATAACTTATGATAAGAGTAAAATAACAAACACAAAGTTCATTTTCTTATATGTCTTGAACATCATTCAGTAAAATGGGAACACATTTGAAGAATAATTTTAAATATTTTTTACAAGATTTCACATTATTTATACATAGGTAAAACTATCAACGAATTTTTTTGTTAATGAACAAAAAATATAATCTTGATAAATTTACCCTTCAGTCTTAGGCAAAGAGAAAGGCTTTGGTGTACATTCTGGAAGGACAAGCTTAGACTGTACATGCCCATAAACACTGAATGAATTCCTGCTGTACAGTTAATAACTTACCCGTTGCTATACACATTCACATAATACATCTAAATTGTGGCACTTACTCCTGCAAATACATCTTTTGCAGGAACATTGGATTATGACAAACGTTCAATAGCGGCGCTTTTGACATTTCAGTCTCTTTTTATACAAAAATATATACTCCAAGAAAGTTGTGTTGTAAGCTTAAAAATGTAATGAAAGTCTTCATCTAGAAAGAACACTGTTTTCTGCTCAATGTTAACAGATTTCATTCAACTCAATCATGTAGGCTAGCTGTATGCTATTTTCATGCACTGCCATGGATTCTTCATACGAATCGGCCTCTTTAAAAGGACGTCATGTGGCAGAATGAGAACGTAGTCTATTCTTTTAATTATCGTCAAACACTTGCTAGGTTGTGATACCGTGTGAGATACCGTTCGTAATACTCTTTGCTGTAGAGCGCTTGTTTAACAGCTATCCTGAGGAGGAAATTGAAAAATTTGTGGAAGAAAGTGAAACGCAACAACCATCCAAACGTGAATCGCATTAACCAGTATCCCGTATTTTCATATACTCCCATTTTGAAATTGCAGGGCAAACCCATCTGCTCAAACCAAAATCTGGCCTTAGCCTCCCAGCTAAGAAAGATAATGAAGGAATTCATAGCTTTGATAATGCCGCGGCTCATGCTTGAGGATTCCTTTGAAGATTTCCGAACAGATGGCTTTAATTCCGTTTCCATAATATCCCTGCAGACGGCAATCGTCTCGTCTAATCCTCCACCGCAAAGATTGTAACGATCTTCCATACCCAGCATATATCCTATACCTCTCCAGAAATGAACTAAACACTCCAGATCATATCTGCTGCAATGCAGACCGACGTGTTTGGGGTACATGATAACAAGGCCTACAAATGCGAATTGAGTGAGGGCCATGTCATACTGAGAAACGGCCAGGCAACCGCTAGTCCGACGACAACCTGTTGCAGGACCATTAAGCTTGTCTGCGACTCTCTTGTGCATGCCACGCACCATAGTAATGCTTTGGTGTGCAGGGTCTTCCGGGTTCCAAATGTCACCTTCGTACCACCTTCTGATATGCACCAGTGTACTGAGGTATCGGCGAAAGAGACAGACTATGTTTGCTGAGTTGCCCGTAGACATTAGAGGGGCTGTCATTGTTGGTAGGTGAACGATCAGCATCAGACCCGCCAGGTGAGAAAAGAAAATGCTAAAAAAGAAGAATATGAACTTTAAAAAGTATCTAATTTTATATAAAGATGTTACAAAAATCAGAAAAGGCATGGTCTGTGTTCTTCAGCACTTAATTTTGAATATTTGAAATTTTAAATAACTTTTTAGCCCGCACACGAGACAGGGTGATGTTTCAATGGACTTTTAATATTGCATTATGAAAATAGTTTTAAAAGTTTATTTACTTTACAACGCTACACACAAATTTTTATGTAACTCCCTGCCAAAATGGACTTCCAGTGGTGTGGAGTCGGTATATCAAACCCTTAAACTCCTGTTCCCCCCCCCCCCCCCCCGACTCTTTTTTTTCCTCTACTGCCCAACTCAGACTACACTTTTCTACTTTGACTCCTTCATATATAACAAATTTATTAGTTTTAGTGAGTTCATTAACAAAAAAAAGAGCCTTTAGTATATACTCGGAAAGTGCTATGCCTATCACGATCAAAATTCTCATGAAATTTTCTATATCAGCAATGTAAAAATTGCTGATATCGGCCAATTTTGTGTGATTGTGACGAAATTTTGCATTGTTGTGTGCTAGCGTGATTGCATGACTGGAGCCCAGTACTGTATTATGAATTCAGAAGCATCGATTTCTATCCATATTTAATTTCAGATAATTTAATGATTGCATTTAATTCATTTAAATTTTTCTTTGACAATTTTGATTTAACAATCCATCATTCTTATATACGTTATTTCTATGTCATCACTTCTATTGCTCCTTAAATTTCTGTTAATGTCCAAATGCAATTCCTTTATGGTCGCCCTACGGTTTTATTTTTAGTCGCATATGATCATGAATGTTTGGGATAGCTAAAAATTATTTTTTTACGTTTTAGGCCATTTTAATACAACCATGTAACTTGTAAGTTTTTTACCGTTTTGTAACCGTGTGAGTTTTTTTTTTTTATAATATTTTATTTTATACTTTTTAGTCCTTTGCGATATCGTAATCAGTTTTTCATCAGATATCCAATCAAACCTTTTCAAAATCTTTTATTAAATTCATCATGACCCTGATATCTGTTTCAACTTCTTTGGCGGCATTTTTAACATACTTCTCTACGTCCTAAAGATCAGTAATTTGGTACAGAGCTTAATCCAGTGTAACATTTTCAATCAATTAAACTTTGTCGGAACCTTGAAACATAGAACCGGCATATTTTTTTTTTTTTTTTTTTTTTTTTTTTTGCGAAATGGCTCGCGAAATAACTCATTATTAAGATAGTTAAAAGGAGTTCAATATGCGGCCTCACTTCTATGTATATACTATAATCCCATTGTTGCAAAATAATTAAGAAACGTTCAATATGCGGCTTCATATATATATATATATATATATATATATATATATATATATTAGAAGATCATTTTTTTAAAACTACCTTACAACAATGAAATTTTTACAGGCCATTCTGGGCATGATTACGAAATACGGGGGAGGGATTAACTCAAATTTAATGAAAGGTTATATTGTCATCGCAAATACGTATGTAGGTAAAATTTCAATAAAATAGGCTCGGTAGAAGTGAGTTAAAATTGATTTCAAGATTTTACCCAAACAAGCAAAGAAACCAACTTAAATAAAACAGTGTAAAAACATAATGAATGTATCCTCTCTGCTGCTTCATCATCATCATAAAATATCGAAACAGTTTTCCCCTTTAAAAGCTTTCGCATGCCCCAGAACAACTATCTAGCTTTAGAACAACCTAATCTCAACCCGCAGCACTGTCTAATACTCACACTGAAAGCTCATATAGTGCTTGATCATAGCTACCTCCACAGTGCTCAAACTCAAAGATTCTACACATGGAGCTGTCTGGAGCACACACTCATTTAGCTGTCTAGAAAAAGGGGGGGAGGGTATGGACCCCATTTTTACACATTATACTATGAAACAAGATGACGTTTGATTCATAATTCTAATGTTGTCGACCAAATTTGAAAAAAATCAGTTAACTGTGGGAGTAATTAGACAGTTTTAATTAAGCAATCAGAGCTGTCTTTTACCATAAGCAAAGTAGGTGAATGCTGGGGGCCCATGTTCCATGCTCATTGTACCTTTTTACTATATAAGTTTTATATGGATAGTGTTTCGAATTTAGTTTTGACTAGAAGCCCCGGCAAGATTAAGGCTGCCCGGAGCAAAATGACTTTTCATTTTTAATTCCAGTGGTTTCGCCAGGAGAGGAGCATTACCCTTCCCTCATGGCCAAGATAGTTCAGTGGTTAAGGCGTTAAGATCGTACACTGTAGTGCCGAATTCGATGTTCGAAGCCGCCCAAAACTATCTCCGTGTTTACGTGGTGTGTAACAAGTTGACTGTATAGGTCCGAAAGTCTCCCTGAGAGATGATAGGTTAGAGGAAGGATAGTACTGTTCCTGTGGTTATCACGTCCATTGGATTCCAGTCTAAATTGAGTGGCACTGTCCCGAACATCCAAACAGTTACACCTTCGGATAGGTCAGACTGTCTAGTTAGGGACCCCATCATCCCAGGAATCTATTGGAACCCACTGAAGTTCGAAGAAATGGGAAATACAATATTTGGATACCAACCCCCTATTTTGCCTGCCTTCTTATTTTTTTTTCGACGACACTACTGCATAACCCTAAGCCTACCTAACGAATTTCAAAAGTTGATTTAAAATCGTAGGAGGAGATATAGATAGTTTACTGAAAGTGTCTTTATTGATACTGTATTACCATATACTCATTGTGATTTTAGCCATTACCTACTAAATCTAATAACCTGCATTCTGTTAATGATGAACAGCATGTGGCTGCTATTTTCTCTCTACCTTTCCCCGCTATTATTTGGAGCAGCAGGAAAGGTACCGTAATATGCGAGCATCGAGCAGCTGGAATTGTTGTGCTAAGAGAAACTGCATACATATGTAAATTCTAATGTAAACTGCTATTAATATGTAATGACTAATGGAATGAAACGGCAAATCCTTTCTGCAAGTTGTTGGCAATACTTACAAGTTTCTGTCAAAAGGGACTATTAGTTCCGGCACCCAAATTATCGAGGTTAGCTAGAGCCAAGGTGAGCGGCGAGAGCACATCTTCAACGCCTTTAATTCGCTCAACCGTGGTGTATGGTCCCACTGCTAGAAGCTTCAAACCACGACCTGGATAAGCTGACTGATGGCCAAGTGAAGCGTTCAAAAAGACCTTCCGAAAAATTCCACTCTCGCGGTTATTTATTCTTATTTTTTAGAAGATATTTTAGGTTGCTTCTTTTCCTCTGACCTCATGCTCAGATCACTTGTTATAAATTCATAAAATGGCGATTTCGTAATATAGCAATTTTTCTCAAAGACATTTCTTTGCCTTTCCTTCTTTAAACTTTCGAGTTGAAATTGAAACCAAACTGTGTGTTAAACGCTTGTTTTTCTTTGAGTGGCTATAATCATGTAACCAGGTCTGTTCCGATTGAATGGCCAAAATATATGTCTAATTTGCTATATTGTCACAATCATTGAGACCTATTAAATGATTGATTTAACAGTTAAGTGTAAATAAAAGAACAGGCAACCCTCGAATAACACGGCACTTGAATTACACAAAAATTCATATAACACGGTCAAAATTTGAGCCAACCCTCGAATAACACGGTACTTCAATTGCACGTTTTTTAAAGCTTCCTCTTAAACAATTCTAAGAATTATTTTTCACAATTGACTAAAATTTTATACAGTTAACAATAATACAAGTACTCTGTAAACCGTGTCATTATTGATTGCTGTTATCAACGGTGCACAATTTGAATTCAGGTTATCAGTAGTTTATACCTAATTACATAATACAAAAGTTTGTGAATATAGTTAGTTAGAAAAGTGAGTTAGAAAATTAAAAAAAACATCATTTTCGAGCGCCAATGATCTTAATAATCAAAGTTTTTCTAGTGATGAGAACCCTCTACCCATTCGAAGAAAGATAATTCGCCTTTTGGATGATGACTTTGGTGACTTTCGAAAAGTTATGTAAGTAGTTAATAAAAATTGTTTTTCTTAATTTTTTTTTTACTTTTTTTTAAATTTTAAAATAAACATTTGGAACCAAATGTCCTTTTATGTATGTATCTAAAGTTATCGAATAACACGGAACACAATAATCACATTTATATGAATTCTAATATTTGAATAACACGGAACCAATTAACCGTGTTATTCAAGAGTTGACTGTATCTACTATTTCGTACAAGAAGTCGCACCTCTATATAAATATTTATATCTGCTATAGTAACAAAGTCATAAACACTTTTCAACTATGTTGTAAAGTGTTAAAAACACGTTATTTGAATTTTATAAAATTCACAGGTACAATTCTTTTCTGAACGTACACCGACAAAAACTGCTAGTGTTAAGCCCAATCACCTTTGCTGATATACAGAGTGTCCCAAAAAACATTGACCTCGGCTTTTATTCCTTAAATATTGATCTTAGACATATATAATAAATTACAAAGTTGCGTAAAAAAAAGGTACAGAATTTTATGAAATCGATTAAAATTTTCAAGGGAATTAAATTTTAAGAAATACAAAATTTAAATTTTTATACGGCCCCCCGTACAAAAACATTTCCAATAAGTAAAATGTGCCCCATACTCTAATAAGGTGATGTACAAAATTTCAGAATTTTATCCAGATTTATCAGAATTTTTATTTTATAGAATTTTTAAAAAAGTCCCGGAGATATAAAAAGACAAAAATGCTGACTTAAACCACTTTTCGATGCATCGACATGTTTTTTCAGAGGGGAAAAATCACGTCGGCAGATCGCGTTTCAGGGATCATACACAAATTACGAAAGAAAACAATGATTACATAAATAATCATTTTGCTATTTATTGGTACAAAAGTATCTGCACTGTGTAGATACTTTACACAAAGATTACAAAGCTTGTTCAAAATGTTTCCATCCATACCAATATAGAGCTACATTCGCCTGATTAAAGAGGCAGATATTATTTGCCTGTGATGCATTTCTGCGTTCCGTCATTTGCACTTTTGCTGTAAACATTTACATTTTAATTTGTGATTAATCCCTCATCAACTTTGTTTAAACATATCTCTGGGACTTTTTATGATAAAATGCTGAAATTTTGTACATCACCTTATTAGTGTATGGGGCACATTTTACTCATTGGAAATGTTTTTGTACGGGGGCCGTATAAAAATTTAAATTTTGTATTTTTTCAAATTTAATCCCCTGCAAATCTTTATCGATTTCATAAAATTCTGTACCTATTTTTACGCAACTTTGTAATTTATTATATATGTCTAAGAGCAATATTTAAGGAATAAAAGCCGAGGTCAATGTTTTTGAGACACCCTGTATTATATATATATATATATATTAGTCTTACTATTTTTATTTATTTTTGTCTTTATTATTATTGACACATTGTAAAACATCTGCTGCATATGCTCAAATTTACAAATGTTAGATCTAAATTGAATCTACAGTACTGTAGTTATTAACTGATATTAATAACAGTAATTTACAATCTTCCATTAATTTATGCTGCGCATGTTAATGGTTAGAGTATATAAATTCTTTATAATAGTTTTATGTGACCTTTTGAATTGTGCTAGAATTATCTTCAAAAGTCTATGTAATCCTTTATTATATTATCTGTTTCTTATATTTTATATTAATGTTTGACATTGAAAGATGAGTCAATTCATAATTTTCTGCAGGTAATCCTTGTCCATCCTGAGTTCAATTTGCCTATATGTAATTATATATGCTCTATACCTATCCTTTTTTTAATATATATATATATATATATATATATATATATATATATATATATATATATATATATATATACCGGTTGATTCAAAAGTTCAGAGCAAATGTAAAACGCTACAAAAAATATCTATGGGTCGAAGAGACATGCGGTTTGCAGATTAATATTCACCGTGGTGGGGGATTTTGTGTGGCATGAAAAAAAATTAGTTCAAACTCTCGACACTCGGGGGGCTGCGGCAGATAAAACCATGGAGGTGATTGCACACATGACTGGCCTGCGAGATCACCCGTGCAATCACCTCCATGCCTAAGCCATCTCCATGGCTTTATCTGCCGCAGCCCCCCGAGTGTCGAGAGTTTGAACTAATTTTTTTTTCATGCCACACAAAATCCCCCACCACGGTGAATATTAAGCTGCAAACCGCATGTCTCTCCGACCCATAGATATTTTTTTATAGCGTTTTACTTTTGCTCCGAACTTTTGAATCACCCGGTATGTGTGTATATGTATTTACATCTTAATTTTAGTTACATTAATATTCATATACTGACTTTTGATACCTGGAATTAAATTTAATTGTTTTTATTTTAGTATTAATCAAATACTGTATTATCTCATACCCACTCTTTCCTTACATATTATCCCCCTTTGGCATAACTTTTTGTATTTAATTTGAAATTCATGTTAGTTTTGGTTATAAAAATGCACTTTTCAGCGCAGCTCTCAGTTTATCTATTAGTGCTATTTGCCACTAGGTAATTTGTGTGTATATATAATATAATAATCTAGTTTATAGTTATATTAATATATATTAATATTTATATTTAGTTTTTATATATATTCAAGAATTTATTTACATATAAATATTGGATTAAACCTTTTATACTTTGTACATTTATTAACATTATGTAAATCTCTCTACGAATATGATTAGTTTTATTATTATTTGTTAGCGCCTGGCAAAATAGTGTAATTGTTAATCAGATTCATTCTCCAAAGCAAGGCGACCGCTAGGTTTAAGCCCATTATTCGCCAGGGAGCAAAAGGCAAAATATCCAATTCGGCAAGGCCGCAGCGAGAGGCCACGTTCTCGGCTGAATCATTCACCGGGTAGGGTCCTATGAGCACCCGCCAAGTCCGACCCCAGCTACCGAGCGGACCTTGCTCAGGCCATGAATAGGCGCAGTCCAGTAGTCACGGCCACCCGGAAGAGTCGGGCCTGATAGACTCGCTGGTTCGACGGACAGTTCATCGTCTACCAGGTAACCCGATTATTGTACCCCCCAGAGTCGGAGGATCAAGGCTACAGAACCAACAACCGTAACCACCATCTCAGGGTGGCCCGCCCCGTAATCAATACATAAGTGCCCGGTAACCTATATAAATTGGGATATAGGGGATCGATATCCAGCAACCAATTATTTCTCTTTCTTGTATTGTAGACACTCTTAGATGTCAAGCCATCACTATTCCCCAAAACTCATGTATTTTCGTTCTTGCCGGGATAAACGTTGTAAAACCTGTCCGTTAGCTTTACCCTCTCAGATTAACAATAACCCTAAATATTTAACTTTTTGTAAAGTATGTAATTGTGTTTACAAATTAACATGTATCTCTTGTAATATCTCATATATTGGACAAACAAGCACCCCTCTTCACCTTCGTTTTAATGTTCATCGAAACCATATTAAGAAATTTCGATCTCGAGCATCACCCAATTCACAACTTACTCCTCCCGCATATTATCACACTGGTTTGAATATGCCCATTTTGACCATCATGGTATTGATAATATTTCAATTTCGATTCTGGATATTGTAAAGAATCCGGCTGATTGATTAGTGAATTTTCAAAATATAATCTAACAGCATAAAATTATTTTTTCATATGGATTAAATCAAATGTATAATAAATAATAAAAATGTAGTAAAAACTACCTATAAAAACCCAAATTATGATCTCTCTATCTTTATCATCCTAAATTATAACTCGTTCAGTGCTTCATCAAAAAGATCTAAGCGAGGAAATTATAACAATAAAAAGCGTCAAAATCTAAACATAAAAGCTAAAATTACTGAGCTAAGAAAAAACTTTAAATCTTCATGTAACATAAATACTTTAAAAACCTGGGTATTCAATATCAAAAAATAAATATTAAATCAAGTATATAATATTTTCTTAAAATTTAATAACGATGAGTATTTTTCACACCTTTTATATGATCTATTATAAACAAGAGCTTATTTTATAAACCTCCATCTGCCCATTCAACCCTTTTTTACCTCTAATTATCATCAAAATAAAACGTATAATACTTATTGTGTAATTAAATACAAAAATTCACTTTACAATAATATAAATTTTAATTATTTATTTCAACAGTATAAACACTGTTTTCCTATTCCTAATACTCAATTTTTCAAAACATTTAAATATAATACCCCTTTAGGTAGACAAATTTTCAATTATAACGATATATCTAAATCTCTTATAAATCAAAATTCCTCTTCCAATTTATTATGTATTTGTAACCAGCCAAACTATTCTAAATATATAGACTGCAATCATAAAAACATAATTACTGGTGATCTGAACATTGTTCAAAATTTAGCACTTTAAAATCTTATGCTTTATGGTACCAAATTTCGAATCCAAAATGCATTAAATCACTATCTTTTAATTAAACAACTAAATATTGATAAAAAAAAATTCATATACAAAATTGCTTGTAGTAAAAACTATCCCATTGAAGCTTTCGATATGTGGAAGGTCAGCATTCTGACAAACGTCCAACATCTTTTAGGTAACTTGCCTACAACTAAACTTACAATTAACTTTACAAACTTGAAGCAAGCAATAAATGAACTAAAATCACAATTTGTCATCACATATGTGGATAAAGCTGCCAACATTACGCCATCATTTGTAAAAAATATTATGTACAAATCTTAAACGATTTCATAAATCACAATAATATATTTAAAAAAAATTGATTCTTTAGCAATATCAATATCTAAGAAAATTATTCCATTTCATAAATTATTAAAATTACCTTGCAACAATCTAAGATTACCTTATCACGATCCCAAAATACCTTATCATGATCCCAAAATTTCATAAAAATCCTATCTCTTTTAGATCGGTAACTATAGGACATAAATCATATGCAACTGTTGCTAGTAAATCTCTATTGGTCATTCTTAATAAAATCATTTGTAATATATTTGATAATTCAACTTCTCATATTATTAATAACAGTTATCAATTAATTCAAAGGTTGGATACGATTAATATTTTGGGATTTAGAACTTATGACTTTAAGGATCTTTTCAATAATATTTACATAAAAGATCTATATAAAGTAATTTGGGATATAATTAAATCTTTCTATAATAAACAAAATTTGGATATAGATCATTCTTACGTGCACCACCTTCTCAAGTGTGGAAACCCCCAGGTCGTCCGACTCATCCAGAGGACTTGAGTAACCATTTGGACGACCGGGAAGTTTAAAAATTACTTGATGCAAGGCAATAAAATTTATATGCAAATTAAAGGTGTTCCACAGGGTGGCTCTGCCAGTTCAGCTCTTGCAAATCTTTATCTACACTTCTACGAGTCAAATTTTAGAAATTCTGCATATACTTTTTACAGATATATTGATAATGTAATTCTCATTAAAATAGCTCCTTCATCAAATGATATAGATTTTGATTTTTATCCTCCAAATTTATTCCTTATACCAAAAGAAAGCAACATCTCAGTGTTAATTTCTTAGATTTAACTCTCTCTCTTGATAATGAATATTCATTTTTGTCAAAAGAAAAGGTTTTCCATTTAAAATTCACAAGATAATCAATTTTAACTCATGTATGAGTAAACAGGTATACAAAATATTTTAATAAATCAATTTCATAGGATTTTTAGGTTATATGAAAATACACAATATAGTAACCATCTAGCAGATTTATTTTGATACTGTAAGGCTGCATCATATCCTGTTAATTTTGTTAAATATCACTTTAGAAAATTTAAATTATATTTATAATCTGTTATTTATTGTTTTAGTCAAATTTGAAATTGCTATTGTATACTTTAAACATTAAAATATTCTTTGAGATTTTTTGTCTTTGTGATAAGTTTTGGATACATGTCATATAATTGTTAATTATTAATTATTATTTAGTATAATTTGTAAACATGTTTTTCTTTATATCTCTAATTTTTGGGTTTGAAACGTGTCTATTTGTATATCTATTGTCTATTGGTTGAACATCTTATTCAGGAGTATTTCCTATAATTCACAACAGATGGCGCTCTCTAGTATTCTTTCCTAATTCATCCTAGAATAGAGCAACGAAATATTAGGCGTCCTGAATAATGGTGAAGAAAGGTATGAGTTTCATTTCTATCTGAATCCTTGTGGATTGTTGGATAGATTACTTATATGTTTGCTATATGCACTCTCATCCTCTTCTTTCCATTTGCTTAATATTACTTTTGTTATTTCCATTTATGTTTCTGTCTGGTAATGTGTGGATCTTTTGACGATGTTTCGGCAATGTGGCTGTATCGTTGAGCGAAACACATTTGGAACCTCTGTGGATACAAAGATCCTTAAAAAGCTGCATCTACAGAGGTTCTATCCAATTCCATATTTTCGGATTGAATCTTTTCTTTTATTTTTTATTTTTTGTCATTTTAATATTTTGAGTCACCTGATTTTGATAATCCTTTGATGTTTGAACTTGATTTGTATGTATCGCTCTTGACTGTTGATAAATTCATGTGTATTATTAATAATTTAAAATTAAGATCATTTTGACTTATATGGTAGCAATGTTTTCCTTTTGTTAGATATTTCCTTTCATATCCTCTTTACTTAATTTTCCTCCGTATTGTTTTTGAACCAGGGTTTGATACTGATCATGTTTTAAATTAGTCTTACTATTATATATATATATTATCCACAATAACTCCTCTGTAACGTAACCCAATTTTACACAATTTTTTGCAATGTGGATATGTTGTAAATTAATGTTTTACAGGCCGAGTTTATTAACGTGGTCGAATAATTAATGCGCGTGCTGTGCCTCCTTTAAACTGATGAAATTTACAAATTTAAAAGTAGTGTGTCCGAAAATTTTGAATTTCAGAATTTTTTTTCTCTCCCAATTCCATGAAAAATACTTTAAGTGAATTGAAATAGCAGTAAAACTTATTATTCCCTATTTACGAAGAAATACTTCGGTTACAAGGCTATGCCGAACAATGCTCATTATTGAACAGTCATGTATTGAAACCATGGAGTTTAACATGGTTATATATTTTACGGACACGCCTGTTTTTAGCCGATTTTTATGTACGTTTCAACTTTTTACGCTTTAATCCTATTTTACTCCTATTTAGTTTCTAATTTGCAAACTTTCTTTCTTTAAAAGTGTTTATCTATTTTCTTCCTCCCTCTAATTTCTCATAATTTTCTTATCATTTTTTTTTTTTGTTAGTAATTTAACGATTTTATAATCATTATTAAATCTTATCTTTCAGTAATAAATTGAATCTCATATCAGTTGTATTTACAATTTCAGTGGCTGATACCACCCGGTAGTGAATTCCCAATTCATGTGTTCTTACTCTGTCTTTAAATTTGTATTTGATTGTTCGATCAGTACAGAAAGTTTTTGACCTGATGAAGAGGGCTTATAACGCCCTTGAAACAATTGCAGTCACCCAATTTTCATATTTCTGCTTTCTACCAAGGACGAATAATTGCTATAAAATAATTAATGTATAAATTTAAAAAAAAAATACGTATGCAACGAAATTCGTTAGAATGTTTGTAGAGTGAAGAAAGTTTGCAAATGAATTAATTTTCAAACGACAACTATAGGTCACAAAAGAAATCGACGACCATTCTGCTAGACTTTCGCATATACATATTTTCCTGCTGTTGCTAGGGTGACTACTCTGTCTCTCATTTCATCCCAAGAAAGAATTTTCCCTTTTGCCTTCGAAATCAGTTGATATCTTTAACTACTTATTTAATGCTAACTGTTTTAACTTTCAGTTTTACTTACGCCTATAAAATTCTGATTAAACAATGTGTCTCAACAGTGACGAATGCTGCGGTATGGCCAGCAATAGCAGTAACATTATTAATTATTATTACTGTTATCGCCATTAAATCCTTTTAGTATTGTGGTGCAATTGATAAAGCACTGGCGGGGGTGTAAGATGTATTCCGCATCACCTACTTTCTAGATCAGGATTCGCCACTGGTCTAACATATAAAATTTCTCAATTAAAATTATACATGCTTTACTTTGATCACTCCCTAAATTACTAAATACAGCTGAGCCCACTTAATTGCATACGCCCGGTTCCACTCTAGCGTATGCAATAAGGTGGGTACGTAGTTTAATATTAATTAATACCCCTCGTGATTATATATTATAAAGATAATGATTATAAAATAATTATAACAAAGTTAATTAAACATGAAGGGGAGTGTTGCCCAACTCGACTTTTTTATACCAAGATCCATTTTTATTTTCCTGTTATTTTTATTTTATTTTGCAAGGAAAATTGTGAAAAGCCTGTATTGTTGGTCCAAATGATCAAAATTATAGCTTGTTAGTTTTCAGTTTAATGCGCTTGAAAAAAATATTTCGATTGATACCAAGTTTGACAATGTTAAGGGTGAGCTAATGACGTAACGGACACAAAAAATGTATCGAGGCTATTTTCCACTACAATGATTGAAACTGTTAAGTTTTGTGATCATTGAGCCATAAATAAGCCTTTTCATGCATAATTATGCCAAATTTTGTACTATGCTTCCATGTTAAGAAAATATAAAATTTGTTTTCGCTTGAATTTCAGAAAACTCTATCTAGTTGCAGAATGTTCGATAATAAAGTTTCGTGAAAATCCATTAATATTTGTGACATCTGTTTTGTACAGAAGAAATTGACGACAGACAGACAAATATAGCCCGACATCCCTCTAAAATAGTCAAAACGTTTTTAGGAGGTTCTAAAATATATATTGGCATCAAAATTTCGAAATAGAAAATTTTTGTGAAGACAATACTTTCTCTATACTATGTTCTATAGTATGAGAAAGTAAAAATTCGGCAATGGCTCCAGTCCAATGGAGGCGTGAATAACGTCTTTATTACTATTACTAGTATTATTACCCATGCCGTCCAGCTCACCCAAGGAGTGTAGAGGGGACAAATGTAAAAGTTTCCAATTGTTAATAAGGATTGCAAGCATGCTCCACTGCCTGCACTACTCGACTATTAGATCCGCCAACAATTAGAAAATGTTTCACCTTGATCTATGATCATGCACCTTGTGAACTCAGCTTGAATGTCAAAGAAGCTACAACATGGCTACTGTTCCGTGGAAAGAACCTTAATATCTTACCGGAACAAGTTCAAACTTCTCCACCTTCAGATGTTACTGCTTTCTGACTCCTATCGGCTATCCGTTGCTGATGAACCATTCCAACGGTGCTGATAGGACGTCGAGAAGCGTTCACAAATGCCTTCCCTGTCTTGGTATTAAATGCTTTTTTAAATTGCTTACCTGAAGAAATGATTTTTGAAAATTTCCCTAGCCCTATAAAATTTTTCCTTGTCCAACCACGGGGGCGGCTGGTCTGCAGGGCTCCCCGAGTCTCCTCTTGCTTCGGCACCTTCACGAAGTTCATGGAGTCTGTCGGCGACGGCTTCTGGTTCCTCGGCTTTTGCGTTTGGGGACATGATAAGTTCTATTCCGGCGTGGTGAGTCTGTCCGTCCTCTGATCAATCCGGTCAAAGTGAGAGAAGTAAAACCGCTCCTTTAATGCTTTATACCTGTAAGCAAAATAGAAATGTTAGAAGTATAAAAACACACTTTTCATTAACATATATACTATTTATGCAATATTTTTTATTATGAACCTGGGATCTCGGTAATGCTTAGCATAAAAATACAAAATGAATATCAAATTCAAGGGTGACGTAAGAGATTTTTTCTTTTAAGTCGGCTCACGGGTCGGGTTTTTTAAAAGAACTTTAAGAATTTTTGCAGAATGTTGTCTCTGAATGACAACATTTTAACAGGATTTTGTAAATTTTGCCATATGCAAAAACTAACTTTTAGATTTATAATAATTAATTGCAGGGGAGTTGTTAATTGTTTGCTTTTTAAATAGATCATGCCGGTTGTTACATCAATATCATTGAAGCATTAATACAAAAATGAAAATAGTGGGGGTTAGTACCATCCATTGTTTCAAATACAGTTCGTATGTTAACGCAGTGGCAGCGTGATAACATTTGAAAGCACCCAATTTTAGTTCTGTTATTATTGCGTGAATGCCATTATGCAGTCTTGTTGAGACCCAGACCGTCCGACCTACCAGAAAGGTCTAAGGTAGCTGTTTCGACGGCCGGCCATTATGCAGTGTGTCGAATTCGATGTTTTTACAGTAGTGTATTTTACTCGGTATAAAGTTGAAAATGAAATACAGAACCCCAACAATGATGGGGGTTAATGAGGATCCTGGTACGAGAACACATATATCAGTAGCAGGGTAGATTGCCAGAATAATGGTTAAGAGCGACGGAGTTCCTATCAGACTAAGAATTTTCTCTAAAAATCATTATGATTGACTAACCAAAATTAATTTAGGTTAGATATACAAGGGCTCTCTCTACCTATCTCTCATCCCTTACAAAATGGATGAGCTCCCTCTAAGACTGTTTTCTGGATACGCATATGTTCAGCAATCGACTCTTTATCCTCATGAAACACCAGTCTAGTGGGTGAGAAATATTATTGTACCTAGTTGTAACCATAGTTTAAAAGTTTGTCTAAAAATACAAACCTCTTTATGACGTTAATAGGATGTTTAGGGTTGTGAAGTTATTGTGCATATTAATGGTATTGTTAAGGGCGTATAGCACACTCTTAACAACATCATTAGTATTGATATCATTAGCATCGACCACGGAACAGAGCCTCACTGGACCAATTTTAATACGGATGGCTATTTTCGACGCTAAGTGCCGCCATACATTATTAAACAAAATAAAAAGTTATCACTCATTTAAGAATGTTAATTTTCCCGTCTTTGCTAGACTTAAAAACTAGTTTCATAATAAAGCTAAGTTTAGTTTGCTGATTTATAAAGTATAGTACTAATATATTACGTACCTGGAAGCTAAACCACGTCTGACACAGACATGTGTTAAAACAAATGGAGTTAAAGTGCCAAGGTGCTATTCTGTTTGGAGTGCGCAATCCGACTGTTTTCATAATGCATTTCGTTACCGCTGTACATGTGACAGACATAATATTCAAGGACATGTCTCGTTGCGCCTTTGTTCATATAAATGATTCTTCGCACTTCATAGGAAGGACGAAAGAATTATTTGTCTTATTCTTCAAAATACTTTGGATTATTATTCAAGACGACATAATCCCTTCATTCGTGACGAGTTGAACAAAAGGCAGGTAGGATATTTGAATAAAAACATGAAAAGATAGGAGTATGGTCAACATATTAGGAGAAGAACTTGGATGTTTAAATAATTATAAACATGCAAAGAAGTTTTGAGCATAAAGTTGTGCATTATTTCCCTGTAGCTCGAATAGACTGATAAAGAGCTTATCTTGAGGTAAAGAACGCCGGTTTGAATCCTACTAAAGTGGGTAGTTAACGTTATTGACCGTGGTGTTTGTATGAGGAGATAAAAATATTGGTAATAATTTGATAAGATGATGTGGGTAGTACATAACTTTCTATAGAGATTCACATTCATTTTTATTATTTTTATACCAGGTTCTTTGGACAGCCCTTAAGCCCCCCCCCTCCCCCACCATACCAATGACTTTATAAGAAAAGGTCTAGCAGCATGTACGTTAGGTCCATCTATACCAAGGGTGGCCAACCTGTGGCCCTTTGGATGATTACAAGTGGCGCATTGCAACCTTGCGCCTACTTATTCCTTTGAAGTAGGCGCCATAACTGAATCCATCTTCATATTTTCAACACCAGAGTGCTCTCAGTTCAATTCACATAGCCTTCTTACTCAGCAGTTCGTCGCAATTTTTGACAGTTGGCGCATGGTATGTAAAAGGTTGGCCAACCCTGATCTATACTAAAGTGCCCACACCCGATCGAATAAAATGGATTACACAGTCTTTAGGAGGAAATTTAAAAATTAGGACAAGGAACTCGGTAACAAAGAGAAATAGACGACAAATGGCAAAGTTGTAGAGCATTGTCTAATGAGTAGGAATTGGCAAAACCTGTTACAGAGGTCATTTGGTTCAATGTGATTATTGACAAATAGCTGTCCTATTTACGAATTATATAATAACCAACACCTACATGCACAGGAATCTAGTTTATCACTTGTTCAAAATGGCCACAATGCACATTTAAATTCGAGAAATAATATGATCACGTACTTTGAGAAGCATTGCAGGTGCCACCATGTTACAGGCCCTGATGCTATGACATCTGTCTCACAAATCTGCCACACTTATAGGTTGTGTTACCTGTTTCTTTTAAGTAACCCTACAAGGAGAAAGCTTTGGGGTTCGTCCTATAAACGAGGTGACCCTTCCGTAAGATCACCATATACAATTACCTGTTCCCCGAACGTGCTAGCCAGAAAAGCACGGACGGTTGCAGCTTGTGCGGAGGTGCTCCATCATATTGGTACCACATACGGTAGGCATCTCTTACCGGGATATTATTGCACCAGTCAGATTAATGAAATGGATGCATGCTGCACTCATTCAAAAAGTGCAATATTTAATATTGCTACGAATGTATAAAATGCTTCAATGGAGCTTTGCTTCCCCGCTAGGAGAAAACATTCTTTCAGCCATTCCTACCTTGTGAATCATTGCTATTACGTGGAAGTAGGATTGCTTGAATTTGTCGTAATTTTCATGGGTGCCAGATTTCGCCAGCTTGGCGAGTTTCCGAATTCGCTGGAATTAATAAAAATATCCACTAGTTTCGAATATACTGCCCTCATTTTAGAAATTTCTATGGCGAGTATATATAGAAGTAATCGTTCATTTGGACAAAATTGGCGTAATACGAGGCAAATTGGATTGTGAGATACGTCAGTGTTTTGAGAACAAATTCCGCTATTTTGTTAGTTGACCGTTTAATTGCTGTTTTATTGTACCAGTCAATTGTTTTCTGATTTTGTAAGATAGTTATAGTGTTATTAGCTGTATATCGTTCCTGTTTGCGTTTATTAGTGCTTTTTCATAAAAGCGTTAGTTATCTAGAAAGTCGGGCTCAGTTTTGTATCCTAAGAGTATACCTACGATTTGAGAGGATACGCCGTAACAATATATGATTTGTGCTATAGTATGGGCCAAAAAGAATCGCCTTTTGGGAAAACTCTTAGCGGTAGGGCGAAAAAGTTGTGAGATAGAACTAATATGGAATGTGCAACATTTAAACGTTTTCTCTTACAACGATGTCAGGTAATATTGCAAGCAATTTTGCTCAAGTGTGAGTATTGCAATATACACTGAGATGCTAAATTATTATGACTACCTGATTAGTACTTCAGCTTCTATAGCCCTTACTATGTAATGTGCATTGAATTGTAGCTTGAGAGGACGTCTGACTTCATCCTTGATTGAAATGATCGGTAATTGATAAACTTGCTTTTTTATTGGACTGAACAAGTCTACAAAATCTCTGCTCAGCTGGAGCATCAAATAACAGTTTATGACCACACGCCTTGCTCTCTAACATAGTCCACTCTCTGTAACTCTAATAGTTGTTTTCGACACAAGCCCAGTCATTTTACAACTACTTCAAGCGCCCACAATTCTTATACATTCAAACATTAAGTGACGTTTTTTACCTATTATTTTTTAACCAATGCACTTTAGTCTTTACATACTTTCCTCTGTTATACCGATTCCGTGATCTGCCGTCAGCAATATTTGCTAGATAGCTAGTACGCATAAAATGGCCTGGTGGTCCATAATAATTTGGTCAGTCAGTGTATAAATAGTATATTAACTGGGCAGGATTGATTTGTTAATTTGTATATAACTATCATAATTTCAGTACTTAATGGAACGCATACAAAATTTGTAAGGGTGCATTTTCCTTTTGCACAATGAGTGAAAAATATTACATGAATTAGCTTACACTGAAACTTTTACAGATGCTAAATTTAATCGAACATCATCACAATGTGCCGACAGTGGATATTAGCTGAACGTCACTTTAGAAAAGTCTAAATGAAGCAATTGCATTGTTCTGTGCTATCGGTATTGTATGTTATTCGCACTTTGCAAAACGTGAGGGGAAAACAAATACCTGGAAAATATAGCATTCATCCGGTCTGACATTCCGACGAACATTCATTCTATGCTAGGAACTACATTACGACGAAGGGAATAGTTTTAAATTGTCGTTTAAAAAAATTCACTTACCATGTGTTTTCGGTTAGGTGATCCTGATACAGAAAGTGTTGCTTTCACATCATTCTGTTTCTCATCCTAGTCATAACAGCGAAGGCGAATATTTAAACTTCCATGTAAACAATGCAACTAGACATGATCTCGAGGCAAAAAATGTTGCCTTCTCAATAGTATTTGATCTACATATTAGCCATAGGTCAAAATTGGTTTTAACAATGGAGTTAGAGAGATCCATTTACCTCCACAGTTTAAACCATGGAGGTAAAGGTAAGGAGTTAAACTCCATACTGAGAAAATGCCAATATCATTTGAGACAATAACTCAGGTGGCGCTGCGATAAGCGCCCTTGTATTGTATATATTTCTATGGTAAAAGGCTTAAAATATTTATTTAAACTGTCAATTTTGTAGAAATAAATGAGTAGCTCAATGCAAATTAGAACTGAAACAATAAGGGATATTCCTACGTATTCAAAATTATTTTACCTTTCAATTTATTTTTATTTCCCTATATTCTGAACTCTGTCCTACAACTATGAAAAAATATTGATTAATTATACTGATAATTAGATAATCTTAATTTAAATGTAATCAAAAATACATATACTATACTATGCCTCTCTATTGTGTCAAATGGAAACATAGGGCGTTTTACTGACAACTAGATATAATTCTCAAAGCCTTTTGACGTTTTCAAGTGTTTCATCCATAGGAGTTTTATCTCCTTTTCTCTAACTCCATGGTTTAAACAAACAGTTTTTACTTTCCTTATATACATAATGTATAAGGAAAGTATTGTCGAAAGCCCAGGCCGACCGACTCGTCCGAAGACATGGAGCAGCAAAAAGGAAGGCCGTAAGGAAAGTATTGTGACGGGGTCGAAAATTCGAATTCGAGTTTTCGACAGGAGAGCACGTTTCAAGCATCCCTCATCACGAATCAAACATTTTTGAAGTGATGTCTGTGTGTAAGTGTGTGTGTGTTTGTCAGTGAGTCTGTGGAGACGATAACTGGCTAACGAATGGACCGATTCGAACCAAATTTGGTTCAAAAATCACAATCCGTAAACACTGGAAGCCTACTGTTTTTATACGCAATCGAATGCTCAAAACCCACCTAAATTTTCGAATGAAATTTTAAAAAAAATCGTCAAAAAATCAAAACCGCTAATAAAGTTACGCAAATAGACATTTCTTATGTAATTTTTCATTAGAAAACGATTGGCATAAATTTTAGAACGCTAACATGAACCGTTCTCGAGATATTGCACATTTTTCAAAACAATTATCAAAAAGTTATATAAAATAAAAAATAAAAATATTTCCTATTGAGAACCATGTTCACTTTTCATATGTAATACCATGCGATAAATTGGGTGACATCATTCTCGTGGATCTAGCTCGTTCCATTCATGAAAAAAGATACTTTGAGTAATTCTTTTGTATTTGAAAGCCAATAGTCATTTATCTGCTGTAAGAATAACTTATTTCTTCGTCCATAACGCTTGGCGAGATTTTGGCGACGTATTTGGCGGAATGTCACCAACTTGGCGACATTTTTAATTGTTGCCAAATTAACAAAAATCTCGCCAAATGGTTAAAAATGACGCTAAATCAATGAAAATGACGACTAATTGAAGAAAATTCAATATCATGGAAAGAATATAAGTATCTACTAGAATAACGTTTTTTTTAGCTGTAAAAGTAGTAAATTCATTGCATTATATAAGGAAAGTCATGTGTTGCCCACATCAGATTTTTTACTGCTTGGAGGTTGGATGAGTACGAAACTATCGTTTATGGGATGTAGTATGGAGGTAAAGGAATAAAAACTCCATCTGATGTAGATCAGATAAATCGGGTGTTTTTCAAGGTATAACCTGACTTTAATGGAATTTACGAGAAACATACTGCGCATACGCTATTTGAATACATTTTACTGCTGATATTAAACTGTTTATACAGGATATACAGGATTCTCTCTTAAGTCCTTATGCATTTATGCATCTTTTTAATTTTCAATTGAAGTGTTTGTTCTAGAGCTGAAAAAGTGGGGTCGACTAGGGAAGTGACTAAGTTTGCAGCACCTTTAGCGGCAAACTGCAGAATCTAGAATTCCTATCTCTGAAAGAAAACAAGATTGGCAAACATTTTCAATTACAAAGTTATAGAGTGTTTTCTATTTGCCGTAATTAGCTGCAGCGATGCATAATCCATATGCGTATTTTTCAGAGGGAAAGAAAAAATACTTTGCAGATAAAATATAACTCGACCGATTGTTTTTTTTTTTTTTCAGATATCGATGTAAAAGTAGTTAACATGATTAAATTTACCTTGTATTTAAATAAGTGACACTATGAAGATATTAACTTAAAGATCCTTACTGCAGAAAACCACATTTCAACAAAAAAAATCTGATGTGGGCAGCACATGACTTTCCCTGCAGACTTATATCCACGTTCTCTTTATTTTAATAAAATTTATTTCACTTTTATTCCATTTTCGTTCTCATTCCGTAACCGAGTTATTTTCAAAAGTGGCGTAGAGAAAGTACGAAAAACTAAAATATCTCGAGAACGGCTAGTTCTAGTGTAATGGTGTTGGTCTTATTCTTTTCGTCCTTAAAAATTACGTATTAAACGGACATTTAATGGATATATCTGAGTATACCTAGTTCTTTAGTTTAGATTTTGACGATTTTTGCGGGCCATTTTGCAAAAAAAGGCAAGTTATTTTTTTCCGAATCGTACCAAAATCTAATCAGCACCAGGGTAACCCAAAAGTGACTTATCCACCGAATTTTGTGAAGTTCGGTCCATTAGTTTTTCAGTCAGAGTGGATACAGGATTTTCGGGCCATTTCGCAAAAAAAGGCGGGTTCTTTCATCCCAAATCGTACCCAAAACTAATCAGCACCATGTTGTAAAGTGTTAAAAATGACGAAATGAATTTGAAACTGCAGGGAAAGTCATGTGCTGCAGGCATCAGATTTTCACTTTCCCTGCAATACATGGTAATGTATAGGGAAAGTATTGGAATCGTGTCGAAAATTGCAACTCGAGTCTTCGACGTATCTACACGTTTTGATACCTCTAGATTACAAAAAAAAAAAAACATTTTTAACGTGACGTCTGTGTGTGTGTCTGTGTTTCTGTCTGTCTGTCTTGCAATGTATACATCCTCTCTAACTGAAGAACTATTTGACCGAATTTCATAAAATTTGATAGGTAAGCCACTTGTGGATGACCCTGGTGCTGATTAGATTTTAGTACGGTCTGGTATAAAAGAACCTGCATTTTTTGCAAAATGGCCCGCAAAAATCGATACCACTCTAGATAAAAATCTAATTAACCAAATGTCATAAAATTTTGTAGATACGTTACTTGTCGAATACCCAGGTGCTGATTAGATTCTGGTACGATTTGGAAAAGTAGAACCTGTCTTTTTTTAAGAAATGGTCAACAAAAATCGCCAAAATGTAAAATAAGAAACTACGTGTGCTTAAATTTATCAATTAAACGCGCGTTCTATACGTAATTTTTGGCGAGAAAAAGAATAAGATCAACCTCATTATTCTAGGCCTAACCGTTCTCGAGATATTTGAGTTTTTTTTTTTTTTTTTTTTTTTTTTTTTTGTTACGCCGCCTTTGAAAAATTTCGAGTTACCAAATAAAACCAAAAATGAATTAAATTAACTCAGTGTCATTTTGTGCAATTAAACACAATTTAATGAATTATTAAAGGAATAAAGAGGAAATGAACGTGAGTCTGCAGGGAAAGTCATGTGCTGCTCACATCAGATTTTTTACTTTGCAATGCATGGTAATGTATAGGGAAAGTATTGGAATCATACTAAAAATTGCAACTCGAGTTTTTGACGGATTTACATGCTTCGGGATATCTAGAACACGAATAAACTAGTTTTAGAGTAACGTCTGTGTGTGTGTCTCTCTATGCAATGTGTGTATCCACTCTAACTAAAAAACTAAGGGACCAAATTTTATAAAATTTTATAGAGAAGTCACTTGTGGGTGACCCTGATGCTGATTAGATTTTGGTACAATTCGGAATGAATAAACTTGCCTTTTTTTTTGCGAAATGCCTTCAAAAATCGCATGTATCCGCTCTAGCTAAAACACTAATTTACCAAATTTCACAAAATTTGGTATATAAGTTACTTGTAGGTTACCTGGTGCTGATTAGATTTCCGTATTTTTTTTTTTTTTTTAAATGGCCCGCAAAAATCATTAAAATATGAAATAAAAGATTATCTATACTCGAATCCATCGATTAAATGCGTGTTTTATACTTAATTTTTAATGCTAAAAAATAAGACCAACTCCATTTTTCTAGGTCTAGCCGTTCTTGAGATATTTTAGTTTTTTCGCATTTCTTGCTACGCTGCCTTTGAAAATGTGTTCAGTTACCAATTAAAAAAAGTTAAAATTAAAGTACAAATTCAGTGGCATTTCAAATAATTATGCGTGCTATTTTGTGCCAATAAAATCAATGATTTATTAAAGAAGAATAGAAAAACTGAATTTGAATAGGCAGGAAAAGTCTTGCTACCCACATCGAATTTTTTACTTTCCCTGCAATACATGGTAATGTAAATATTGGAATCATGCCAAAATTCGTAACTCGAGTTTTTGACGGATCTACGCGTTTTGGAACCTCTAGAATACGAGAAAACTTTTTTTAGCGTGGCGTCTCTGTGTGTGTCTGTCTGAGCAACGTATGCACTCAAACTCACAAACTAATTTAGTGGATTTCATAAAACTGTTTAGGTAAGTTACTTACGAGTTACCCTGGTGCTGATTAGATTTTGGTACGATTCGGGATAAAAGAACCTGCCTTTTCTTGCGAAATTGTCCACAAAAAATTGTCTGCATCTGCTGTAGCTAAAAACAAAATTGACTAAATTTCACAAAATTTAGTAGATAAGCCACTTGTAGGTTATCCTAGTATAGATTAGATTTTAGTATGAAAATTTAGTATTTTATGAAAATAGGATTCCTAGGAAAATTCTTGAGCACATCCATATTTTTGTAAGCAATGGTCAATGGTACACGTTAGATCTATTTATAATAAAATGACCATGCCCGATAAAATAAAACGAATTGCAGCATCGCTAAAGGAAAAATTAAAAGTTATGATAACGAACTCGACAACAAATCGAGATAGACAAGAAAGACCAATTACAAAGTTGTAGAGCATTGTCGAATAAATTGAAATCGGCTACTAAACTGTTACAAAAGATATTTATTTGACACAGTAGGGTTATTGGCATATGCGGCGCCACAGGGAGTGCCAGGGGTGCCCATTACAAATTGCATAAACCCTCCTTTTTAGCTGCCCCTTATTCCAACAATTTTCAGTCTCTCTCTCTGTCTTTGTTTGTTTAAAGTCGTTATTTTATTTAATTTTTTTACGGATTTATATATCTGAGATAAGCACCCCCAATTGCATAGCACCCCCAATTGTGAAAACCTGACGCCGCCTATGGTTATTGGCAAATGGCAATCCTATACAGGAAATGATAAAAAAACGATAATTATATGAACAAAATCCTGTGTAGAGCCTATTTAAAATGTTATCCGTCAGAGACAATGCACATTTGAATTCGAGAAAGAATATGATCTCGTATTTTGACAAGCATTGCAGGTGTCACTGCGGTCGTTTGCGTTACCCTTCATGGCACGTCATTCTGGGGCCATTTTCCAACAAGATAATGCCACGCCACATACGGCTCGCATATCTGTGGACTGAATACACACCACTTGCTACCCTATGGAGGGTCTTTCATAAAGTTCTTTTTGTATTTTTACTTTCCAATATACTATAAAGAGAAAGTATTTTTTCCTGAAATTTTTCAATTCCATATTTTGATGGATAAGTACGATAAGACTTCCTGAACCCATTTCGGAAAGCTTTCCCTCTGGTGTGTGTATGTATGCTTATGTGAGATGTGGAAACCATAACCCAGAAAAGTGTACCTACACACCATGCAAAAAAGTTAAAACTAGAAAGAACTTTTAGTCACCCTCGTGAAGGGCCTGATTTACGGGAGATGGAGTGCTGGACTTATTTGAATTCGGGGTCTCCTTACTAAATATTTTTAGTATTGACTTACACCGTCAACATTAAAAGTGTTTATACAAAATAGCATAATGGAAATCACGACCGTACAACATTGATTTTGAGATTTTCTTATATGTCACTGATATTCACAGTAATTTTAAAAACTTTTTTATGTTTCCGACAATTATGGTAAAATTTGGGGCGCCCTAAGTTTGGATGCCCAGGACCATGGCTATGTGCGTAATAAGGCTAATCATTACAACTCAAATTATTTGATTTTAAGATTTTTATAACATTAGTTCCTATGGAAAATGATGTCAATTCCCGGAACACTAACGGTTTTAGTCTACTAGAACAAATTATCTGGCGTTGCCCTGGTTTAAACAAGCATCTTAAAAACTACTTAGCATACTTAAATAATTCAGATATAGATAATACCACTCAATTTCCAAATTACCTGTTTTGAACTAAAATCATTCCGGCGCGCCGTTTTTACCAAGCGCTACCATGTTAATTATGCAACAGGGTCGTAGTACTCCCTAAATAAGCTCCTTTGATACGCTCTAAATAAGTTCCTTTGATACGCCCTAAGTGAGGCCTCGATCGCCGATCATTGAAAACACTTGAAAGTCGTATAAAAAAAAGTTCCGTTTACCTCAAAATTAAAACTAAAATTATTATTGCTATTTCAGCGAGTCTTCATCTAAAGTCAAATTTTCTCACAATACTCAAAATTATAAAAAAAATACCAAATTAATCAAAATAGAATAAAAATACCAAATTAAAATTACTAAATCATTTTAATTCGCAAAGTTAAACCGATAAATTAAATACACTTAGTGTACAAATAGCTGTTTTTTCGTTCAGATAAAATGCCTGACATTTATTCAAAATATTTTCTGCAACGACAAATAATGAATAGATTTAATTTGATGAAGGGGCGAAAAACGGCGATTTTCTGCTTTATAAGTTCATAACTTTTAAACTAATTCGAATTTGTAAAACATCTCTCCGAAGGGTAGCGTAGGGGGTGCTGAAGTACCTCTGTAACAAATTTCGTTTATGTCCGACGCTTTGATTTTCCACTACAGACGATATACACAGACAGACAGACAATCATCTTTTTTTATTATCTAAGATAGGGGGAAATTGATCACTTATATATATATATATATATATATATATATATATATATATATACGGTGTAGATTTTAATGGTATCAAAACATTAAGGCGCCATTAAGGTAATACTAACTTAAAGAAGAACAATGAAATAGTCATAAAGGAATAATTTGCGAACAAAGACAGATAAAAATTTACTTTTTCTTGTGTACTGATACTAATTATTATATAAGCAGACCTAAACAATATAGTATATGAATGTATGAGAAACTTTAATGGAAACCTGCACTCCATATTTAACTTTCCCTACAATTGTATATATAAACAATTTATAAGTATTGTGATATGATCATAAATCGGATTATCGAATTTCGATGAGTCTACACTTTTTAGCATCCCTGAATATGTATTAATCATTTTTATTTCCCTATATACTTACAGAGCATAATGGTAGAAATCATTGTGCCGGATTCGAAAATGTGAATTCGAGTTTTCAACATGAAAAGCACGTTTCAAGCATCCCTGAACTCAAATCGAACGTTTTTAAGGTGATATATCTGTATGTGTGTGTATCCGGGAGTCTGTGGAGACGGTATCTCACAAAAGAATGGAGAGTTTCGAACCAAATTTGGTACAAGAATTACAATCAGTGAATACTGGAAGACTATTGATTTCAATCGTAATCGAATGTTTGGAAAAACCCCAAATTTTCGAATGTAATTTTGAAAATGATTGACATAAATTTTAGAACGTTAGTATAAACCTTTTCCGAGATATAGCACTTTCTTCAAATAAATTTATCAAAAACATCACATAACATTTAAAAAAGTATTAACTATTGTGAAATATGTTGACTTTTCCTATATAATACTATACAATAAATATGTTAACATCATTCTCGTGGATCTGGTTCGTTCCACTCACGAGAGAAGATACTTTGTACTAGTTTCATATTTTGGCACGTAACAATTCTCCGATGCCAACGGCCCTACCGTGCAGAAAACACCGGTTCTCGTTAGATCACCGAAATCAAGCAGCATCGGGCGCGGTTAGTAGTTGGGTGGGTGACCACCTGGGAACACCGCGTGCTGTTGGCACATTTCGGGCGCGGTAGCCCAGTGGTTTGCGCGCTGGATTTGCACGCTGCCACAACTGCCGCCGTGTTCATGCGGAGTACGATCACGTTAAACATGTGGGTCCGTAAGTCCTTCCGAGAGGTTGGTAGTAGGGGAAGGAGGGTACGGTCCCTGTGGATGCCTCCCCCCACTGGGTTCCGGTTTAAATTGGGTGGCACTTCCCGGCCGTCCAAACAGTTACCTTACACCTTTTCTGGTAGGTCGGACAGTCTGGGTCTCAACAACAACAACGTAACAATTCTCCAACAGTCATTTATATATAAGAAATGCTCTGCTCTTCATTTGTCTGTAACGTTTGGCGATTGATTTGACAAACTTAGCAACTCATTTAACGAAATATCGCTTGGCGATATTTTACTCCATATTGATGAAAATATCGTCAAAATTGTAAAAATGAAGCTGAGTTAACTAAAAAGATGCCAAATGGATGAATTAACTATTGAAATATTTTAAAATATAGACTGTATTGCTTATTGCGGATACTATCAATATTGATAACTGTCAATTTAGAGTTGCGTGAAATATAAGTTAAGTGGGCACTTCGAAATAGTTTAAATGTTATCATCCGGAAAAGCCCTAAATGTATAACTCAACATTAAAACCATTGTTTCGTAGATACGCATATTTTTTTTACTGTGAAAAATTAAGTTCATTTCATTATATAAGGAAAGTCATGTGCTGTTCACATCAGATTATTTTTTCAAATATGTCTGTATCTCAGTCTGTCAGTTCATGAATACGCATCCCCCGTACATTTTCCGCTTTATTTGAGGTGGCGAATTAACGTAATTATGCAATGCGTGTAAATTAAGCTCTGCCTCTCCCTCTTGAAAAATCCTAGCTACGCTTATAGATGATACAATTAAATTATGCCAATCGGTAAACAGAAGCAGAAGCGAAACGGACCCGTCCAAAAGCTCACAGCAAGACGATTCGCCACCACGACAGCAACCTCGCCCAAGACACGGCGCGGCCCAGCGGCCGATAGTCGAGGCCCCCTAAAAGCACTGCCGGACACCCAGTGGGGATCCCATCAAGCACAGCAACAACACAGCCTGCTACAAGCTGCCGGGAAAAAGAGCCTAAAACAAAACCCGACGCAAACCACCATATTGATCTGTCGAGACTCATTCCTTCCTAACCATTTTATTAGGACTAACTTACAAAATGCTGATCACTTGACCAGAAACAAAACACAAAAATCGCAAATTAACAAAGCAGTGCTTTTCAAAAGTAAAAATACAAATATGAATCAATGCAAGAAAAATATATTTCTTTCACAGGCAGAGCAGACGTCTTCAACTTTGCTTCCCCAGTGGGCTTATCAGCTGGTTATTTAGAAGTCGTCGTCTTCTTTGTCCTCCCTGGGGGTTTATCTACTGTATTTTTTGTAGTAGTCGTCTACTTAGCCTCTCCGGTGGGTGTATCTTCTGTATCCCAAACTGGATCCAACCCTGCTCCTTTACGAGTCTAACAAAACTGAGCAGTAAAAACAAAGTACCTTATTCTTAAGTATAACAAGCTTCCATAGCAGTATTCAAACAAAAGATCTAACAAAGCATTGCTCAGCCAACAAAGAATTCAAGAGCTTCTACTCAAAACTCACACAAGACTTCGAAAAAATTAAAATTTTATTAATAAACTTTAATCTAATAGTAAAAACATTACTACTTCGTATTTATAAAAGCATTAAAAGAGGTTATACAAAAAATTTGCTACACTTCAATCTTTTACAATTTAGCGATCTCATTTGTACGCTATAACAACTCAAACTTGTCTTGATTGAAAACAAGTAATAAAAGATTCACATGAGAAATCAGCAAAGATTAAAATTCAAGAGTCGGGTTAAATGCTCGAGAACTAAAAACAGTGATACAATACTTTTCTGCAGTACAAGATAATACATTAAAAGGGTATTCCTTTGGAGACAGCCACAGGAGAGAGCCAACAAAAGGACGAGGAGACCTCAGCTAAGTCCCACCATAATCAATCTTAGTGGAAGCGAAAAAACCAATTCTTTAATGTATATACTATATTCTCTATATGTGCATCTGTGATAGGTTTTGTACGTAGTTTTGATTTTGACATTGTGCTTCGTGCATTTCATGCACTTGACTCACAACTTACAGTTAGTCGCTTTATCATCTTTTTTGTCACAGTTGATACACCTCATCTTTGGGGGGGGGGGCGGTAGCCCATTGGTTAGCGCGCTGGAGTTGCACTCGGTAGGCCCGGGTTCGATTCCAGCCACTGCCAAAACTGCCGCCGTGTTCATGCGGAGTACGATCACGTTAAACATGTGGGTCCGAAAGTCCTTCCGAGAGGTTGGTGGTAGGGGAAGGAGGGTACGGTCCCTGTGGATGCCTCCCCCACTGGGTTCCGGTCTAAATTGGGTGGCACTTCCCGACCGTCCAAACAGTTACCTTACACCTTTCTGGTAGGTCGGACGGTCTGGGTTTCAACAACAACAACACCTCATCATTGTCACAGTTGATACACACCTCATCATTGCCTTACATCTTTCTGGTAGGTCGGACGGTCTGGGTCTCAGCAACAACACCTCATCATTGCAACAGTTGATACATTGATACACACCTCATCATTTTAATATGTAATGTAACTTCTTGAATCTAAAATAAAGTTCCCGGCCACACACTTTGCAACAGTACACCTTTGGGTCTGTCGTGTGGTCTGGGTTTTCAACACTTCAACACCTCATCATTGTCACAGTTGATATACACCCCATCATTGCCACAGTTGATCCACACCTCATCATTGTCACAGTTGATTCACACCTCATTTTATCATCCTACCGGCTACTAAAACAGCTGCTACAAACCCTTTCAGTCGAGTGGTCTGGGTTTGCAACACCTCATCATTGGTCCGGTCACCCAACCGGCTGCTCATACTCTCGGGTGACCTGGATCTTCAACACCTCTTCATTGGGGCTGATATGCTCATATTGTCTGCACTTGTAGCAGACATTAGCTCTAAGGTACTCTTTGCAGTCGACCTTGTTCCACCCCATATTTAATTTACCTCGGTTTGTTAAGATATTTAAAGTGGCGTGATCCAATGAGATCACTCAGTTACTGCCTCTTTTACCTTCAAAGTGAGATCTGACAGTGAACTCCGTAACATTATCCAATCCCTCGTTCTGAGAGAAGGTTTTCTCTTTCAGGATTGTTCCGTGATGTTTTCACGGAACCACATCGCATCACATCATACAAGACACACCACATC
Organism: Amaurobius ferox; assembly: GCA_951213105.1. Lineage (NCBI taxonomy): Eukaryota > Metazoa > Arthropoda > Arachnida > Araneae > Amaurobiidae > Amaurobius > Amaurobius ferox. Next base: position 111,142,150 of record OX578144.1, on the reverse strand, counting down.
ACTTCCACATCATACAAGATCACTTGTGGTTCCTTCTTTCAATTTCCCAGTTTGAAAACATTTCAGAGCGTCTTTATCTGTAAACGCCTTTATGAGTTTATATATAGTCTCCTCTTTTTCTGTTTCCACAATTATTATCCGGTATGCTATCTTTCTTACGCTCTTTACGCTTATGCTCAGTTCTTATGGAGTATCCAAATCTTTCACTTCAGTTTTGCTTTTATCTGAACTTTGTTGGGATTCTGAATAAATTGTTATCACATGAGTAGATTTGTTCTTGCTTTTGGATCTACCCTTTTCTTTTCTTTTTCTACTACCTGCACATAAGAGACATATTTCCCTGCTACATTCAGTTGCCCTATCTGAGTAGCAATCAGAGTTTGTTGTTCTTCAATACTAACTCGCCTGTCATTCTTGTTTGTACTGGCACAGACACCTTGATTTTGGATACTTCAGCTAATAATTTATCATGACATATTACAAATCATTTCATGTATCCTCCAATGCTGCTGTCATTTTTCACATTCGGGAACGAGAGGATTTCTCCCATTTTGTCCAAAGATCTGGTTGCTCAATGCGCACCAATCAGGCTAGCCTGTCCTATTGATCGGATCAAAATTTCCATAAGCCCCAAACAATAATCCAAAATAGGATAAGTGCTTGCTTGCAGTCTCAGTTTTCGGCCAGCTTTCAACCCCTAAACAGTTAGGGGATCCCCCCCCCCCCACTCACTTTGCCAAAACGTCGACATGGGCCAGGCTAGCCTTCACCTATCCCACGTTTTACAGTTAAAACACTTCCTTTGACCACTCAATATATAATAAAGGATTGCAACAAAATAATACTTTTTTATCCTCACAGGTTCGGGAGGGGGGGGGGGGGGGGGAAGGGTTGCTAATCGGTAAGAAAAACTTCACTTTTGCTTCATAGATCGACTGTTATAGTAACAAATAAAGTTTTTATTTTCAAGAATTTGAAATGCTCGTTTGGCTTTTCTTCAGTTTTTTAAATCGTGTAAAAGTATATACTTTCATTTTGTAACACGCACAGAAGTGTTTGTTAAAATCCCCCTGCTTCTTCCCTTCGCGCTCATGTTGTTGTTGTTGTTGCTCATAACCTCCTGTTTCGGTCGAACCACAAACAGGACCAGTGATGCCAGAAGAAGGACAAATAATGACACAAGACGAGATCACAAAGTTTTTATTAACACAAACAAGCATCACTGTCGAAGGTCTGGGGGGGGGGGGGGTGCAGCTTCACATTTGGCGAGGACCCAGAAGGCGGAAGACTGACTTCATCTTCAAGAAAACGCCCATGCCTTACTCGGGATTCGAACCCAAGCCCACTAGACAGCAGTCGGAGACGCTATCCACTTCACCGCCGGGGCGGCTTCGCGCTCATTACTCTTTTGACTTCGGATTTGTTATATTCTCTTACACTGACGAATTGGATCCAGCGTATTCTAGAAATAACTATACACTGCTTATTGTGTTCTTTGAGCTTAATTACGTTGCTCTAGTTTTCCTTATCCTTTGCACAAAGTGTATTTTCATTACTGATTACTTATTAATGATCAAAGTATTACAAAATCCTCCAATATACGTATAATAATTGTTTACGGTGTTTTTGTCTTTCCATATCCGCCAGAAGCCCGACCGCTCAATGACTATAGAACACTGAATCTTTGCACACTCTTAATATCAGGAACAGAGTAGAACCTAACAGAGCCGAACATTCGATTTTCCCCTAGAGGAGGAAGAAAATGTTTTTTTCAAAAAGTGCTTTCAGGCTGTCCAGAAGATCCCTCCTCCCTTTTAGGTGACCTAGGAGGTTGAATCTTTGCATGCTGAATTGTACTAGAACATATTATTAAACGAGAAATTTTTGTTGGTAAAATAGGGTAGGTTCAACGGTTGCTGGCTCCCAGTCAACTGTGTCTTCATAATCCAGTACTAGCGTCTCGAACTGACATCTTTAAGCGTTGGAATTTGCACAACTGCGACGATTCTCACGAATCAAATTATTGAAAAATATGGCATAATTAATTGATGTTTGGTTTAAATTACCTGAGAACGTTGAAAATAAGATAGCATTAGTGACGTAGCCCCGCTTAATAGCGCCCGAGAAAAGACATGAAATTGCTGCCCCCCCCCCCGTATACACGAATGTAGAAAATTTTAAATTTAAATTTAGAAAAAAAAATATTTGTGAAAAGAAATTGCATAATTTAATTCATACTCAGTTTTTTCGGCATCGTTTGCGATAAATTTAGCTCCTTGCATGCATGTTGGAACAAAATGTTATACTGTTATTACATAAATATTGAATTTTCAAAGTATATGTGCCCACTGTATAGAAAATGATTTTTTATCATAAGTATTGTTCTATATTTAAGATATTAAAAGTTTTTATTAAGTGTGTAGGTGTCGCATTTAGTCACCACTAGTGTCACTTTAGTGTCATATTAGTGACCTGACTGCACTAAGCGTGGGTGGAAATGGCTAGTTTAATTAATATACCGAGAAATAAATGACTATGAATGAATTCAAAATCTAAAATTATTACAAAAAGTATCTTCTATCGTAAATGGAACAAAGTAGATTCATGAGAATAATGTTAATAGATTTGTCGCATAATATTGCCTATGGAAAGTGAACGTATTTGAAGATACTTAATACTTTAAATGTAATAATACTTACTATTTTTAATTTTATGTATGTTTCAATAAATTTATTAGAAATAAGTATAATATTTCGAGATTGGTTCGTGCTAGCGTTCTAAAGCTTGAGTCATTGATTTTGTAGAGAAATATTATGTATGAAATGATTATTTATTTAACAGTATTAATCGTCCTAATTTTTTCAAAAATTTATTCAAACATCGTGTGATATCTCGAGAACTGTTTATACTACCCTTCTAAAGTTTCCATTCATTTTCCAATGAAAAATTACGTATAAAATGATAAATTATTAAGATTTATCAATATTAAAAGACGTGATTTTTTAACATTTTTTTTCAAAAATTCACTTGAAAATTGGAGGGTCCTCCAAGCATTCGATTGCGTTTAAAATCAACAGAGTTTCATTATTCACTGATTCTAGTAATCTGGCACCGTCACATCATTTTTCTTGTATGTTATACTATGCATATAGGGAAAGTAACCTTAAATGGAACTCCGCCCTACCCGAAAGTATCCGGAAAAGAAAATTCCATCGTTGCGGTAGTGCACCAAGGACACCCCGCAAACAAGCTCCTCGAGCCGCCAGAATCGCAGGAAAAATAAAAAATCTGATGTGGGCAGCACATGACTTTCCCTGCAGAGTCAAATTCACATTTTCTTTATTTCTTTAATAATTCATTAGATTGAGTTTAATTGCACCAAATAACACTAAATATGCATTTTTAATTCAATTTTTGTTTTTATTTAGTAATTGGACATTTTCCCGAAATCGGTGTAAAAAAATGTAAGATATCTCAAATATCTTGAGAACGGTTAGTCCTAAAGTATAATGAAGTGAGTTATATTCTTTTCCAAAAATTGCGTATAAAACAAGAATTTAATTTATACATGTGAGCATACGTAATCTTTTTTTCTTTAGATTTTGGCGATTTTTGAGGACCATTTCGTAAAATAAGGCAGGTTGTTCTTTTCCGAATCGTACCAAAATCTAATCACCACCAGAGTATCCTACAAGTAATTTATCTACCAAATTTTGTGATATTTGGTCAATTTCAGTGAGAGTGGATACATAAAATTTTTGCGGGCCATTTCGCAAAAAAAGGCGGGTTCTCTTTTACGAATCCTACCAAAAACTAATCAGCATCAGGGTCTCACCCAAGTGACTTACCTACCAAATTTTATGAAATTCGTTGCATTAGTTTGTTACTTAGAGTGGATACATGCATTGCACAGACAGACACACAGACAGACACACAGACAGACACACAGACACACAGACACAGACGTCACGTTAAAAATAGTATTTTCGTATTCTAGAGGTCTTGAAACGTGTAGATCCGTCGAAAACTCGAGTTGCGATTTTCGACATGGTTCCAATACTTTCCCTATACATTACCATGTATTGCAGGGAAAGTACAAGCAGTTGAAATGTAAATCAAAGCAGATTGGGCGTGAATGTAAGGAGTGAAAGAGGAAATCAGAAATAAAATAGATTTAAGTTAAAGTTTTTATTTTTGTTCCCAAATCATTTACGAATACGCGGATGTTTGTTTAAAGAATCAATGACCTTATCGTACTTTTCTACTCTGGTGTTTCATGATGAATAGACTATTTTAAAATGAGTAGTGAATCATATAGGTAAATAGAGTCTTTCTTGATTTTAAATGAGGCGAATAATTAATTAGAAGATAGAGATGAATTGAGTTGAAATAAATTTATTTTTTATACTCTCATTTTAGTTTATTCTTATATTATTTATTTATTTAAGAAGTCATAATTTGGAAACATAAAGGGACGCTTCTACGGTGTCTAATATGATTAGAGTTGAAATAACCATGCTAAATCTGAAAAGTTATTAATTTATGTAGAAAATATGTCTAATACGGCCAGAGCATGAATTCCTTTACACATTGTAATAAAGTTACTCTTAATAAATTTAGCAAACGTATTATATTTCCACTCACTTATACCCACGATAAAATATTTTCAATAGTTTGATCAGAACTGTTAGCAGATGAGACTATTTAGGCATTTGAAGTGTAACTCAAATCTCACTCTGATTAAAAAGGTAATCAAAAACTGCCCCAAAAATGAAATTATAACGTATAAGTTGTTTAGTATAAATAAATGGTATAAATAAATTATGAAAAGTATAATGGTCTGGTATAAATAAATTCAAATATATCAAGGATTGTTGGTTGTTGCGGGGGAAAATATCCTAACTAAGTAAAGTTAGGATATTTTCCCCCGCATGATGGTATAATTTTGTGCGTTTATAGTTATTGCTCGAAGAATGTTGGAACAAAACAATTCCGAGATTTATAAATTTTTCGAACAAAATTCCAAGATTTTTAATTTTTACTCATTACTTATAGGTCAAGCCCCATAAAAGTTTTAAATTTTCAACATTTTGACCCTTGTTTTGTGTAATAATTTTTACCAACATCTAATCAGAATAGGGTAAAAACATGACTCAATCAACTGATCAGTATAAAGAAAATCTGAAAGAACGGTTTTGAACTTGATTAGAGGCATCCCAGGCCGCTTGTGATAACTAGATCCCGGATTTATAGGCATTTAAAAACTCCTTATAGGTAGGAAATATAGGTACTAAAAAGGTAAAATAATAGGCACTAAAAAGATAAAAAAAAACCTAAAATGGGCACTAAAAAGTTAAAATAAAAAATTAAAATAGGCACTAAAAGAAAAAAAAACATTGAAATAATCCCATTTTAGGTAAAAACTATCATTGGTGTGGGCCGTCACAGTATTGTACGCCACAGGTTAGTCCAATCATAGGTTGTTAATAAGCTGCAATTTAGTAGCTACATAGATCGCTCAATCCCCGTTTGAAATCCTGATACACCCCCATGCAGCAAATCCTAAATAAGCGTCTTTCGCTGAGCGTACACTTACATGCACATAAGCCGATCAGTCCACTTCTGCAATCCGGGTAAACCCACGCAGTATGCATGATACGCCCTAAATAAACGGTTTTGACGCACTGCTCGGGCACTTTGGCCGCTACGTGGTCTATATTAATAAGTGGCAGTTTAGCAGCCACATAGGCAACTCGATCCACTTTTGTTATCCGCGTACACCGGCACAGCGGGCGTCATACGCCATAATAAGCATCTATGGACGAAGTGCGCTTCGGCCGCTAATCGTCCCTTATAAAATAAGCGCCTGATCAGCGTGTATATAACACGCTCAGTACGCTTATTCAATTCGGGTACACCATCGTAACGGGCATGATACGTCCAAAATAAACGTCTTTAGCGCACTTTGCGAGTGATTTTGGTTAAGATTTCAAGATATTTGTTAATAAGCGACAAATTAGCAGTCACAAAGGCCACTCATTCCACTTTTGCAATCCGGATACATCTGCGCAGTGGGCACGATATGACTTAAATAAGTGTCTTTGGAGCACTGCGCAGGAGCAGTGAGCTCAGGCTGAAAACGCTTTTATTAATAAGCCCCTTTTTAGCGTACATATAGGACGCCTTATGCAATTCCGGAACCTCAACTATGTGGGCTTGATACATCCTAAATAAACGTCGTTAACGTTCTGTGCGGGAGCTTCATTCGCTTTGCACAAGCGACCGCAATAAACCCAGAGATTGGTAACGTCAGAAAAAGCGGCTAACGAACTACGCACGTTTGCGATCCGAGTACAGCCGCGTAGCCGGCATCATACGCTCTAAATAAACGTCTTTGTCCCTGGCGATTTACCCGATACGTGGCCTTTGTTACCAATTGGTCGCTTAACGGTCGCAATGATTGCTCAGCCCGCTTAAGTAAGCCATATATATCCAGGCAGCAGGCATGATATGCCCTAAATGAAACCAATATGCCAATGAATTGGTATAATTTTATACAGTGTATATATTGTATTTCCATAAATAGCTGGTATGAAATAGTAAAAGTTTATACATGTTGGCATATACAAAAGAAATAATACCTTTCTACTTGAATAAATGTTACGGGTTGTTTTAAAAACATTAAAAATGTTAGAACCTTTCTATGACTGTAAGAAGAAGTCAAACCACACTGCATAATAAGATGAAGCGAAAATTTGAAGTTTTGAGTTTTGATTCGTCTATAGCCGTAATCACGAAACGATATAGAAAAGTCCTCACAAAAGGGTTTTGGTCGATAATGACATCTTGAGGTGGCGCATAGTCCTTAAAGTAAAGGCCGTTTTTGACCATAGACAAAGTCGGTAAATGCTGGGAACTCATCTTCCATTTGCAATGTACATTTTTAATGTGAATAACATCTATGGTCATCCTCATGGCATCTATCCCTGATGGAAAAAACGGAAAGTTACGAAAAATGTAAACACTTTAGACACCTATACCCTGAACCTAATAAATAGAAACGTAAATAATGTTTCTTGTTTTGCCGGAAATAGGGTCCAGATTATGAATATTTTGAACGTTTATTCAAAAAATTTTTAAAAGTATCTGTCCGAGCAAATGCATTTTTCGTTTTTTCGTACTTTCACTCGAAATGTCTTTGAAATTATAAAAGATAGATATAAATAGTAAGCGGCAAAAATATTTACTAAGATATTTAGTATTAAAATCTATATTTATTTAAAAATTAAAGCTCTTATAGTTCGAGTGATCGTCTTGTCAAGTTAAAGAAGATTGAATTTTTTAAAGATTGTAAGGAAGATTGTAACGCTTATATCTAAAAACAATAAAGAGCTAACTTTGAACAATAAGCAAGATTTTATAGCTCATTAAAAGCGCTACAAGTGCATATAATTGGATTTTGGATCGAGCTCTATTTAAAAAAAAAACTTAAAATAGTATCTGTTCGAATGAATTTTTTTTTCACTCAAAATATCATTGAAACTATACAAGATAGATATAAATAGTAAGGAACAAAAATATGTATAAGGAAATTTAGTTTCCAAATCTATATCTATTTTTAAAAATAGAAGTGTGAAAATTTTATGTTTTCCAAGTTTGTAATGCGTATATCTTAAAAACTAAAAGTGATAGCTATAAACAATAAGCAAAACTTTGTAGCTCTTTAAATACCCTACAAGTACATATTAGCATATTTTGGATCGAGTTATTTTTTTCAATATTACAAAAATTGAGTTTTATTTTACAAACTGTAATTTAATCAAAACTATTTCGGCTCCATCGAACTGGTACACAGCCTTTTATTTACCATAAACGTTTTATGTAGGGATGGGGAGAATTTATTTTTGCCCAAGGACCTTGGCAAGAGTTTATTCCCGCTGAAATTTAGAGCTCCCAGTGTCTATAGAACGAGCACCCAGCACACGAATGAAGGCGAACTAAAAAAAAAAATCATTGAAACTGAGGCTTCAAAATGGACATAGCCAATTTAAGAACGCATTTCAAGTCTCGAAGTGGCATTCTTAAATTCGAAATGAAAAGGCACTTTTGTTCGAAATTCGCCGCCGCTGGACCACCTAAAGAAGAGGCTCAACAGAATTGCAACTTCACAGAAAAATGTAATTAACTAATAAGCAGTTATTGTAAATGTAGGCACTGAAATAATAATTTTTTGTATATTTCACTCCACCCTATCGTACAACCTTAACCTTTTGCTTACTGGTGGGACAGCGTCCATCCCAAACAAAGAACCTCTCAAAAAGGCAGGTATTTGACATACCCTATCCCAAGCATTTCAATCTCCCTTTGGAGACATTAACGTCCATGGACGCCAATGCCTGCCAGCGTCCATCCCAAACGAAGAACCTCTCAAAAAGGCATCCATGGACGACGCTAATGTCTGCAAGTCGTTCGCCAATGTCTGCAAGTCGTCCGCCAATGTCTGCAAGTCGTCCATGGATGCCAATGTCTGCAAAGGGAGATCGAACTGCTTGGGATAGGGTGTGTCAAATACCTGCCTTTTTGAGAGGTTCTTCGTTTGGGATGGACTCTGTCCGACCCGTAAGTAAAAGGTTAAAAAGCTGAAACATGAAGATGTATTTTAAGCAATTTATGGAGAATCACTTAATTTATAATATAGTAGACAACTCCCAATAATTACGAAGCAGTTTTGATTATTATATTATAGTTCAATCTAACATTTTACAAATTGCGTTTGATAACCTGCTGAATGGGTTCATAACAAAATTAACTCACATGTTCATTTTTATCACAATTAACAGTATAAGAAAAAAATGTATCTTTTTATAAGCTTTAGTTGTTATTTAATTTTATATTTAAAAAAAAATTCTTTATACGCGATATAACGTTAGCTAAGTAAAAGTTATCCGAGCAAAATTGTTTTACGCCACACTATTCACTTCAACTTAACATGGGCTCTATTTGTCTCTTAGTTCAATATCTGTGACAGGCTCGTTCTCGGCACCCAAAACATGTAGAGACCTGAAACTCAACACACAGTTTAATCTGGGCACGGTAGCCCAATGGTTAGTGCGCGGGAATTGCACTCGATAGGCTTGGGTCCGATTCCCTCCGCTGCCAAAATTGCCACTGTGTTCACGCGGAGTACGAGCACGTTAAACATGTAAGTCCTTCCTAGAGGTTAGTGGTAGGGGAAGGTGGGTAGGTCCCTGTGGATGCTTCCCCAACTGGGTTCCGGTCTAAATTGGGTGGCTCTTCCCGGCCGTCCAAACTGTTCTGGTAGGTCGGACGGTCTGGGTCTCAACAATAACAACACAGTTTTATCTGGTGCAACATTTTCACATATCCGATTTTCACGTTATTAAGTTGCTTTATACGCGTACGCCATGACTATATTTTTGCCGTTTTCGTGCATTTTCCTTTCGAATGACGATTCAATGCCTTCAGGTGAAATATTCTTCTGGTTTTAACGAGTCGATCCTTGAATAATACTATACAGGTTCGAACATAAATTACATCAAAAAATGAAACCTCGAAAGTAAAACATCAATTATGAGAAAAACAGGTTTTTCAATGTCCTACCGTAAACAATAGACATACTGAAAAGTAGAAAATAAATTTTAATCATACACAAAATGTAACCAAATTGGGGGTGTAGGTGAATTCAATTCAAAACAATATTATATTAATCTTATTATCAAAAACTTATATTAGGCAAAATTGCCGAAACTATTTCATCTACCTGCATCATTTTCCTTCGACATATTTGCACAATATTAATTGAAAATAATGATAAGATTAATATAGTATTGAAAATCGAGGATTATCGACGACATCGACCGATAGGATTAATCTTAAATAATAAAAGGCAATGTCTGTGTGTGTGTGTGTGTGTGCGTCTGTCTGTCTTATACACTATACGTTTCGCGACCGCGCGTCGGAGAGCTACGAAATTTGGCAATCGGAGACCCGGGGGGGAGGGAAGGGGACACGTGAAAACCGATTTTCAAAATTCTAATTATTTTTTTATTTATTTAATGTTTTATGCGATTTCGACCTTTTTTTGCCCTTTTTGCCCTTTTTTCTCCACGATCCAGACGTCGTAGAAAAAAACAACTCACACCATCGGAAAGAGCAGACAATTGCGAGTAAAAATATATCAATTTCAAATCTCCATTTCGATTTCTAATATTTTTTAAAGATTTTAAAACAAAAGTCACTTTTGGCTCAAGAAAACGATTTTTGGTTTTTAAATTCTCGCATCGTGAAAAGTACTCATAATTTCGACTAATAATTTACATTTTCAGAAAGGTCAAACATCTGGCATTCTTACAAGTCTAATCTGGTCCAGAAATAATGAAAATTGCCTTCAGAATCGCAATTTTAAAGACGTCATGATTTTAAATTTCTCGCCGTTCCGCTCGGCGTTCCGTTCGTTTCTCCCTCGCTGAAGCAGGGAAGGTGGTGGGTGGGGACGTCAAGGTGGAGGTGACGTCACGGTTCTGAATAGAGGGCCTTTGCTCTATATAAATTATTATATTTATATTTTAAATGATGGGACGATCTGGATTTTTTAAATGTATATTTTAACTTTTGGATATTTTAAATGGATATTTTAATTTTATGGATATTTTAAATGATAGAACAATGAAACAATGGAATGAGGATGATGGAATTAAGCATATGGTCATTTTAAATTGCAAATTAGCGCGCGGGAAGTTAGCGGTAGGCCCGGGTTCGATTCCCGCCACTGCCAAAACTGCCGCCGTGTTTACGTGGAATACGATCACGTTAAATATGTGGGTCCGTAAGTCCTTCCGAGAGGTTGGTGGTAGGGGAAGGAGGATACGGCCCCTGTGGATGCCTCCCCCACTGGGTTCCCGTCTAAATTGGGTGAATATGTAGAAAGTTATGGAGATTGTCGCGGAGGGCGCGGCAGCCCAGTGGTTAGCGCGCGGGAATTGCACTCAGTAGGCCCGGGTTCGATTCCCGCCACTGCCAAAACTTACGCCACGTTCACGCAGAGTACGATCACGTTAAACATGTGGGTTCGTGAGTCCTTCCGAGAGGTTGGTGGTAGGGGAAGGAGGGTACGGTCTAAATTGGGTGAATAAAAAGAAAGTTATGGAGATTGTCGCGGAGGGCGAAGTAGCCCAGTGGTTAGCGCGCGGGAATTGCACGCGGTAGGCCCGGGTTCGATTTCCGCCACTGACATGGAGTACGATCACGTTAAACATATGGGTCCGTATGTTTTTCCGAGAGGTTGGTGGTAGGGGAAGGAGGGTACGTTCCCTGTGGATGCCTCCCCCACTGGGTTCCGGTCTAAATTGGGTGGCACATCCTGGCCGTCCAACCAGTTACCAGGCCCGGGTTCGATTCCCAAAATTGCCGCCGTGTTTACGCGGAGTACGAGCACGTTAAACATGTGGGTCCGTGAGTCCTTCCGAGAAGTTGGTGGTATTGGAAGGAGGGTACGGTCTAAATTGGATGAATAAAAAGAAAGTTATGGAGATTGTCGCGTAGGGCAAAGTAGCCCAATGGTTAGCGCGCGGAAATTGCACTCGGTAGGCCCGGGTTCGATTCCCAAAATTGCCGCCGTGTTTACGCGGAGTACGATCACGTTAAACATGTGGGTCTGTAAGTCCTTCCGAGAGGTTGGTGGTAGGGGAAGAAGGGTACGGTCCCTGTGGATGCTTCTCCCACTTGGTTCCGGTCTAAATTGGGTGAATAAAAAGAAAGTTATGAAGAATATCGCGGAGGGTGAAGTACCCCAGTGGTTAGTGCGCGGGATTTGCACTTGGTAGGCCCGGGTTCGATTCCGAAAATTGCCGAATAAAAATAAAGTTATGGAGATTGTCGCGGATGGCACGGTAGCCCAGTGGTTAGCGCGCGGGAATTTCACTCGGTAGGCCCGGGTTCGATTCCCGCCATTGCCAAAACTGCAGCCGTGTTCACGCGGAGTACGATCACGTTAAACGTGTGGGACTGCAAGTCCTTCCGAGAGGTTTGTGGTAGGGGAAGGAGGGTCCGGTCTAAATTCGGTGAATAAAAAGAAAGTTATGGAAAATGTCGCGGAGGGCGAAGTACACCAGTGGTTAGCGCGCGGGAATTTCACTGGGTAGGCCCGGGTTCGATTCCCGCCACTGCCAAAACTGCAGCCGCGTTCACGCGGAGTACGATCACGTTAAACATGTGGGATCGTAAGTCCTTCCGAAAGGTTGGTGGTAGGGGAAGGAGGGTACGGTCCCTGTGGATGTCTCCCCCACTGAGTTCCGGTCTAAATTGGGTGGCACTTCCTGGCCGTCCAAACAGTTACCTTACACCTTCTGGTAAGGTCGCGCCAGCGAGTGTGCCACGGTTACAATTTGCCACGGTCAGAATTTTCAAGGGTAGCGAACAGGCTGGTCGCCAAAGGCGGCTAGTATAGTCATAAAAATCGAGCCATGTTCGGACATTGCTAGGATTGCTTCATAAACTTCACTTTATCGCTTTCCATCGCAGTATTCCTTCAACCAATGCATCTAATAAATGTAATTATTATTTCAACTTTTAAAATCAGCACGAACGGATAAAATAGCATGTACTAAAATGTAATCGGTAGCTTAAAAATTTTCACTTTTTATGATATAATTTTCAATTTTGTTGAAATGGGGTAGGTAATACAGAAAATCAATTTTTATCCATTATATTTATCTTCCGATAATAATTACTTACTTTACCTGTCATTTGAGGAACTTCACAGCTTGTATAAATATCCAAGAGAAAATTAAAAAAAAATGATAGGGAAGCATAAAAGGGTTACGAGCTGATAGCCTATATACATTATAAATGTGCTTTCGCAGCTGCGAGTGAAAACAAATGTTTACAATTCAAATAGATTTATTTCTTTTTTTGTATGCATAACGGGCTTTTTCCTCCTTTTATCTTTATTTCTAATTACAATAAAATATTCTCATCAAATGTAGAATAACACACCTATAAAAGTTAAATTTTGTTTCGTTATTACTTTCCTTAACATAACACAAATATGAAAATTACAAAATGGTTCTTTATTACGTTCTATCCGCTACGTTATTTATTACAATTTAACCTTAAATTTGTTCTTTTCTAATATATATATATATATATATATATATATATATATATATATATATATATATATATATTAGAAAATATATATACAGGGTGTCCAGAAAGTTCCGGAACGGAGCAATATCTCGAGAAATACACTTCATAAAAAAATATAAATAAAAAAATAAAAAATAAAATAATAAAAAAATAAAAAAAAAAATGACCCGCACCCCCTTCCCCCAGGAGGGGTGTGTGGGCAATTTTGGTATCATTGGATAGCTTTTCTAAAAATATTGAATACGTGTCTTTTTATTTTTTGATCCGAAGTGTATTTCTCGAGATATTGCACCGTTCCGGAACTTTCTGGACACCCTGTATATATATATATATATATATATATATATATATATATATATATATATATATATATATATATATATATATATATATATATATATATATATATATATATATATATATATATATATATATATATATATATATATATATATATATATATATATATATATATACACAGGGTGTCCCAGTGTCCCAAAAAGATTGAAACGCGCTTTAATTCTTTACCTGTAGAAGATAAGTGGGCAATGTAAATTGCAAAAATTTTGAAAGTAAGATAGGAAATAAGACTACGTTAATGAAATAGTCCTCCTATTAAATTTCAAAAAGTTATACTTTTTAAATTTTTATACGACCCCTTTAGACAAATTTGGTCAATCAGAAAATTTTTATTTTTAACGCAACAAGATCATTAAAAAAGTCGCATATCTGTATCTTTAAAATTGAGCGAGTTATATTTAATTGAAAATTGAAGATTGTGAATGGGGACCCTATATCAAATTAGAAATGTAAAGTTGTGACATATCACGAAAAAGATAAAACTGGATGATAATACATAGGATACTCAACAGCGTAGTAAGTACCACTGCTTTATATGATCTCTGTCTATGTAATGCTTTATTTAGATGCATTGGTGATAAAACATTTTGACGCATATTAACGTATTTTTGATCTAAGCAATTTCCATCGTTAATTTGTTTATGATCCCTATTTTCACTGATGAAGCAGTCTTTCACATGATACGGAAAAGTGGCATAAGTCAGATTTTTTCCTTTATCATAATTCAGTTGATTTTAAAGATACAGATATGTGATTTTTTAATGATCTTGTTGCATTAAAAATAAAAAATTTCTGATTGACCAAATTTGTCTAAGGAGGTCGTATAAAAATTTAAAAAGTGTTGAAAATTAATGTTGTTGTTGTTGTTGTCGTGTCCCTAACTGTTTTACATTTAAGGAAGAATTTGTGCACTGCTTCTGTTTAGTCTAATGACCCGGGGCACCCGAAGGTAGAAGTCTGACTTCTGCCCCAAATAAGACATTACAACATCCATGCCCGCAGGCGGGACTCGAACCCGCAATCTGGCAGCCGAGCCGTCACGAGGAAACGCCTGCCTCTTTAACCGCTCGGTCACCACATCGGCGTTGAAAATTAATGGGAGGACTAATTCATTAACGTAGTCTTATTTCCTACATTACATTCAACATTTTTGCAATTTACATTGCCCACTTATCTCCAACAGGTAAAGAATTAAAGCGCGTTTCAATCTTTTTGGGACACCCTGTATATAATTAAAAGTCTGTATGCCTATTTGCCTGTACCATATACAATTGAAATCTACAGATTTTGACCAAATTTTATCAAATTTGGCATGATTATTTTTAACAGCGTGTCACAACATCCATGTTTCGGGTTTTTAGTCCCATGGGCTGTCGAGATATTAATTAAAACATCGAATTAAACTTCTTATAAATAACATTAAGCAGACGATTTTCTTCCTAAAGTTTATTCGAAGAAAATAGCGTCGAAATACATTTTTGTTATCTCAATATTAAAAAATATTAAAAAAAAAAAATGAAAGCTGACGCAGCCGTCGCCACTTTTTAACAAATTTCTCGTTCCCCTGCTTCATACCGCAAAGACCATAGCATATAAAAATATAAAATTTGGTACACTTGAAGAGAAAGATAGGTGGAATACACTGAAATAAACTGTTTTTCGACTTAAACTTTAGTTTAAAATATTTAATCCCACAGTCAAAGGCAAAATATTTGAGCTACGAGATCATTCCTGGCAGACTAATAACAACAAGACCACGAATTTTTGCAGGTATGTATTTGCATCCACATAGTTGATTTTTGCGGAACAGAGCCCCCTTTTTTTTTAAATTTCGATGTAGTCTTTGTCTACTCTCCAAAGACGTGGAAGCTTCGCAAGAGAACCTTGTCTCTTCCTGTACCATTTCCAGGTAACTAGCACAGAGAAATGTGCATTTACGATATCCCTTACAATTCTTGTCATTATCACCCTAACATTGCTTGCTTCGTTTTCAATGGTGCCATGACCAAAAAATATGGACTATTTCGGAATGGAAATATATCGACTTCTTTTCTATTTAGAAAAGAGATAACCCTCATGTTAGAGCTAGTTAAGTTCTTAAACTTTTTTCCATAACCCAAAATCAACTCCTGGACTTGACTATGTGACTCATGAATTTACTATGCAATAAAACAGCAACAATATAGTAATAAATAATAAGGGAAAAAAATCGTAAATTTAACATGTATTGTAATATTTTCTATCTCGGCGGATTATTAGATCTTTCTGAAATTTTCATCTTAAAAATGTGTTCTTCAACACAATGTTATTTTATAATAAATAATAACGTACATAAAAACATATTAATAAATTAGATTTTAGTACTAATAAATACTGTTGATTTAGATTGGATATTCAGTTGATACGTCTAGTAATATTTATGTTAATCAGAATTGCATTACGGATTTTTCTTATTGTAATTCGTTCTATTTGGATGCGATTGATGTGACTGAGGTACTTAAAATAGTCAATACTATTGAAGTCAATACTATTAAGCCTGCTGGTGTTTATGATATTACTGTTAAAAGAATAAAGTATATTATACGTTATCACTCTCATTTTATGACTTATATTTACCATAAATTTATAACTCTGGTTTTTTTCCGGAAAATATGAAGATTGTGAAAGTCATTCCACTTTATAAAAAGAGATGTTAATGATCTTAATAATTATGGACTCATTTCTATTCTAGCTTTTTTTTTAATTTTTGAAAAAATAGTGAGCGATAGAATTCAAAAATATAATGAGCAAAAAAGAACATTTATTCTTCTTCTAACCAATATGGCTTTAGAAAGGAACTTAATGCTGAATCCACGTTACTTAATTTTAATAACTTTATCTTCCATAGCGTTGATTAAAGTAAAAAACCTGCTACTATATTTTTGGATATTTCGAAATCTTTCGACCCTGTTGATAATGAGATTTTATTAAAAAATCTTTAGCTTATGAGTTCCGTGGTACTGCTTATGACTGGTTAAAACCTTGCTTGCATAATAGGAAGCAACTGGTAAACATTAATAACATAAGTTCTAGTACCATGACTATAAACTCGGGTACCCCCTGGGTTCAGTTACGGTACCTATCTTTTGCTGATGACACTGTGCTAATGCATTCTGAAAATGATTATAATAATTTACTACTCAATATGAATGATGGAATAAAGCGTTTAAATATATGGTTTTCAGCTAATAAGTTAATGTTTCTAAAGTCAATTATATGTTATTTTCTTATCAACTAGTAACAAGACATTAGATATCAGTTGCCTACTTATTCGAGACAAAGTCCGTATTTTTGTCCAATAATTGAAAGTTGCATATATTTGGATGTATATATTGATTGTTATCTCAAGTATCGCTTCTACTTTACCTATGGTTAAAAACGGCTTTGATACAAAGACATAAATCAACAATATACCAACAAGATAATGCTCGCCGTACATAGTTAGGATTTCCCGGAAATATCTTTATCATGTTACCGCATTTTTTTAGGGGGGGAGGGGAGGGGTGTCAGTGAGTGGTGTAGATCCAAATATTTCAATTTATATTTTTAAATTTTAAAGGGAAATTCAAGTTACTAAAATGATGCTTGTTTAACTATATCCCATACCGTCGAATATATTCGTTAACTTAGAAAACAATACGGATGAAAAGAAAATGATTTGTCTTTATTGCGAATGTAGGTTACGGTAAAGATCGGCGCGAGTTCAAGTGTCCTTAGCTCTCTTTGGGCTAACAACTTTATTAACCTCATATAAAAAGCACGCTGCGGGAGAAAAAGGACGGAGATAAGCAGATACTAGTTTCTTTTTCTTTCTGAGTGCGAATCATAATGCATCACTGATGCAATATGAAAGTGGAACGCAGGTTAAATGAAAAAGGAATTCGACACGCGAAAACACACTTTTGCAAGACAAGAACTTCTGAGAAAAATAAAATAACTTGCATTCATATTTTGAGATAAAATAACTTGCATTCATATTTTGAGATAAAATAACTTGCATTCATATATATAGAGATAACATAACTTGCATTCGCATATTTCCTTACTCTCCCTATAGACTCCACTTAATTTTTTGAATTTTATCGCAGAAAAAACATAACATAAATTGATACTTATTTGAAATTATAGTAAATTTACTATTTAGAAAAAATATATTTCCTTATGTGTCGAGTTGTCGCATTTCAAACTAACAGAAATCCTCCCTAACTAAATTCTAGCGTATATCCATTATCCTAGTGTAATGGGAATAATTTTATATGTTTTGTCATAAAACATTATAGAAAATTATAGTATTAAGTATAAAAAATTATCATATTAAAATTATAGTATGCTTGTCATAGAAAATTGTGTAGTCGCACGCAACTATTTACCACCACTTCCCATAGCAGGGCCCAGCCCACTGCATAGCAACCGTCGAAAAGGAATGGTATCGAAAATCAACATTTTTATGATTTTGGTTGAAAATTAGCAGAAATTGAAAAAATAAAGAGTAATTCAGCATTTTGTTGTTGTTGTTGTTGTTGTTGTTGTTGTTGTTGTTGTTAGAATGGTAAGATATACGTCTATATTTTTGCCAAACTACAGAATTGTGCTAATGTTACTTTTTCGGATACAGCAAAATAAGAAAACAAAATATAAAACATGACTATTTCGATGTATTTAAAAATAAATATGAAAGAACTGTCCTACAGATTCGGTTTAAATATTGTTAGAAAGAAACTCCTATATTTTTGAAAGAAACTCCTATATTTAAAACTCCTATATTTTTGACCGCTGAAGAACCAATCTGTGTGAATATCACTGAAAACCGCACTTTAACATAAAATAACTATAAAAATAATTCAAATTAAAAAAAAAATGTTGAGCTACATAGACCTGGGATCTGAAATATCTCTATCAAATTTCGCCGCTGTCCGAAGCTTAGATTTTCTGCTATATATAATACAGATACAGAAACATATTTTATTATGCAAGATTATGTGTTTCGACGAAAAAAAAAGACGGAAAATATAATTTATAAGACGCTAGCTTATACCATTCAAAATATTTTAAAATCTTTGATCTAAAACACTAGAATTCACAAAAAATAAAATATAATTAATGTTATTATCAAATGAGTAAATATTTACTACATTATTTTAACAAGAAACAAACGATATTCCTTACTTAAAAGTTATAACAAATTTTCTCGGTATATCATAAATTTTATTCTCCTCACAGTGAAGGAGATATCTCTGAGCATAATTGAACGGTTGATATAAAATAATACGTTTGTTTTAATAAATAGTTATAAGAATTCTGGAAGCTGGGATAGCCCAGTGGTTAAGACGAAAAGGTTCACACGTTGGATGAGTCGGACGGTCTGGGTCTTCAACACGTTGTAGTCCCCGGCCACACATTGAGCTGCTATATGCCTTAGGGTTAGTCGTGTGGTCTGGGTCTTCAGCACGTTGTATTCCCGAATTCGATCTCTGGAACCACCCAAAACTGTCCGAGTGTCTACGCGGAGCATGTGCACGATAAATCCATAGGTCCGAATGTCTTTCCAACAGGTAATTAATCAAGGAAAGGAGGATACGGTCCCTGTAACTGCCATCCTGCTGGCTTTCGGTCTAGATTGGGTGGTATTAGGCAAAAATCATACTTCTACCGTGGAGTATCTGGGAGTCTTTTAACCAGCAAAACTACACTTTTTCTCCCTGTACCATGGACTTTGGTCTTATGGGCTTGTTCTGGCCTTGTTCCAGACAAGTGAGATTAACAATAACAATAACAACATTAAATAACAGATTTTCAACAAGAACGAATCATGCAAATCTTAATTTTCTTTATTGTTTTCCCACATTATCAAGTTTTGTTAAGTTCTTAGGGTAAGTCATTTGCTAGGTCAAAGATTCCCAATCATTTTTGCTTGGTGGAACCCCTAAAATATCTCGGCAAAACTTGGGGAACCCTTATCTGGCTGACACATATTTGGTTCGACAGGAGTACATTGCAAAATAGACACGTAAAGCAGTAGGGTTAATAAATTGTAATTACCTCCCGCTTTTAAATAAAATATAGAAAAAAAAGTATTACCTTTTTCTATTTATTAATTACTATTATTAAAAGAATAAAATATTTACAATTAGCATCTGTCTTATTGATTACACGCATTGTCCATATAATTTGCAATGATTTTGCGTTGATATAATTGTCGCGTTCAAAGCTTATTATTTTAATCTTTTTAATCGATTATAAAAAGAGGTGGAAATTGTAATTTTATTTTTCGTAAACTTTTGCAAATTCTCTCTGATCCTTAGGGTTCTGTGGAACCCTAAGGATCAGAGAGAATTAGGAATCAATGTGTAAGATATATCCCTTTTTCTTCTCCCACTACTTTAAAACAAATGATCGAAGGCACTTACTCGCCATGGTTGTGGGCGAGTCGCAGGAGGGCGACTGTCCGAACCGTCTGTATTCCCGAGGCCTTCGACGTCTTCGTCAGCAATCACACGGCTTCCAGAGGAGGAGACGGACATTCTGAATAAATACTCCGATTCATCTCTTCACTGGACAAAGCGATGGCTGAAAAACAAGCAAATAATTAGTTTGCTATACAAATATATATTTACTAGCTAGTGGTCATACATACACTTAACAAATTATTTGAATATCAAAAACCGTTCCAAATTACTGCATAAAAAGGGGACACATTGTATAATTTTGCTAACGTGGAAATTGAGGTATGTAAATCAATATTTCATTTTCGATCATTACATGTTGCTTTATTTTCAACATTTACAAGCATTTTAATCAAAAAATCAATCATCAATAAAATTTGATCGGATGAATAGCCGCAGACAATTTCGATAATTGAAGTTATTACTATGGTTACAAATAAAATCAAAAACTGCATAAAAAAAATCACACACACACACACATATATATATATGTATATATATATATATATATAAATATAACATTTATCTCATCTAAAAACTAACAACTGAAAATATACCCAAAGGCGCCAAGCTGCTCAAACAAGTACATTTCTATACAACATAATAATTAGAAAAAGAAAAAAGAAGAATGACATTGCATCAAAATTTCGCCGGGGGGGGGGGGTTGTGACCCCCCACTTCCCGGTTTAGCCAGCTTTATGTCATGACGACACTCCCGGAAGCGGATACAATGTCGCCAACCAAGTACTTATACTAAAACTTTAAATGTAAAAAAGAAAAAGTTGAAAAACCTATACTGTCCCTACACCTATACAATAACTACGAGCTTTACTACATCCAAACATAAACACAAAATACTATAAAAATGATTTACATCCAATACCAATATACCAAGAAAAACAAGCCACGCATATACCTCACCGAAAAGTAAAATACTCTTACTTTGTACAAAATGATCTCCCCCAGACAAAGTAAGTACAAAGTAAGTACAAAGTTTTTGTAAGTACAAAGTTTTTGTAGGTGTAGTACAGTGTAGGTTTTTCAACTTTTTCTTTTTTACATTTAAAGTTTTAGTATAAGTACTTGGTTGGCGACATTGTATCCGCTTCCGGGAGTGTCGTCATGACATAAAGCTAGCTAAACCGGGAAGTGGGGGTCACAATACCCCCCGGCGAAATTTTGATGCAATGTCATTCTTTTCTTTTCTTTTTCTAATTATTATGTTATATATATATATATATATATATTATATATAATATATATATAATATA
This sequence comes from Amaurobius ferox, assembly GCA_951213105.1. Lineage (NCBI taxonomy): Eukaryota > Metazoa > Arthropoda > Arachnida > Araneae > Amaurobiidae > Amaurobius > Amaurobius ferox. Next base: position 111,120,870 of record OX578144.1, on the reverse strand, counting down.
TATATATATATATATTATATATATATATATATATATATATATATATTATATATATATATATATATATATATATATATATATATATATATATATATATATATATATATATATATATATATATATATATATATATATATAGAAAAATTGAAATATACAAAGTGAAAAAAACATGTAAAAAGGAAGGAAGGCTCGGCAAAAAGCTTACATTATGGCGGTAAGGGGTTGTGACCTTACTCCCCAGTTCAACGAGCTCGTCAAAAACGCCGCGGCATTTTCACTCCTGGTCGCCAGCCCTGGCCCAAGCCAACCTCCGGAGTGACTTTGAAATCATCACGAGACCTGGATAGAGAAGTGCACGAGTCATATCACCCCAAATAAAGCCAACTGAATTGCCGACTCAAATGAAATGTAGTGCCAGCTGCGGTCCTGTGATCACAGTGCGGTCCTGTCATATGGAGGGTTCGATGATTTTGTCTCTAATTGAACTCAAAAAAGACTTAAGTCTTACACCATATGCAAAATTGGTTCTGTATAAATTATCAATATTTTTACGCATAAAGGAAATTGGATATTTATTAAAAAATGCTTGTTTTAAAAATTCTTGATCAAAATTGATACGTAAATGTTCCTCTTTGATAGTTCTTTTTATTCTGATTAAACCTCCCAAGAATACATTGCGAAACACATTCAAATGTATGTTGGAGTTCCAATGTATAATTCCAATAATGGGTAGTTTAAATTGTTTTCTTTTATCATAGATGGTGAATATGAGAGGGATTTGACAATAGTTGATATTCAAATCCAAAAATTCGACCTCGTTGTTATTTCTAAGAGGGTTTTCCTTCAAGATTAGGTTTGGTGGATAAAAATCAAAGTTCATTGTGTAGTTTTCATTCTCATATCCAATAATTACGTCATCCACATAACGTAGGTATATGATTTCGTTGTTTATATGTGATCTTCTTTCATAAAAACTAAGATATATATCAGCCAATATGGAAGAACATCCCCCCCCCCATGGGGATGCCCTTAATTTGTTGATAAAGAGATAATCCGTTGTAAAGGTATTGGCTGATATATATCTTAGTGTTTATGAAAGAAGATCACATATAAACAACGAAATCATATACCTACGTTATGTGGATGACGTAATTATTGGATATGAGAATGAAAACTACACAATGAACTTTGATTTTTATCCACCAAACCTAATCTTGAAGGAAAACCCTCTTAGAAATAACAACGAGGTCGAATTTTTGGATTTGAATATCAACTATTGTCAAATCCCTCTCATATTCACCATCTATGATAAAAGAAAACAATTTAAACTACCCATTATTGGAATTATACATTGGAACTCCAACATACATTTGAATGTGTTTCGCAATGTATTCTTGGGAGGTTTAATCAGAATAAAAAGAACTATCAAAGAGGAACATTTACGTATCAATTTTGATCAAGAATTTTTAAAACAAGCATTTTTTAATAAATATCCAATTTCCTTTATGCGTAAAAATATTGATAATTTATACAGAACCAATTTTGCATATGGTGTAAGACTTAAGTCTTTTTTGAGTTCAATTAGAGACAAAATCATCGAACCCTCCATATGACAGGACCGCACTGTGATCACAGGACCGCAGCTGGCACTACATTTCATTTGAGTCGGCAATTCAGTTGGCTTTATTTGGGGTGATATGACTCGTGCACTTCTCTATCCAGGTCTCGTGATGATTTCAAAGTCACTCCGGAGGTTGGCTTGGGCCAGGGCTGGCGACCAGGAGTGAAAATGCCGCGGCGTTTTTGACGAGCTCGTTGAACTGGGGAGTAAGGTCACAACCCCTTACCGCCATAATGTAAGCTTTTTGCCGAGCCTTCCTTCCTTTTTACATGTTTTTTTCACTTTGTATATTTCAATTTTTCTATATATATAGTGTTTGGTACCCTCATGCTGCCTTGCGCAAAAGTTACTAAAACATTTTTATTTCCGATTTTTCAATTTCTATATATTTATATTTTATGTATATATATATATATATATATATATATATATATATATATATATATATATATATATATATATATATATATAATATATATATAATAGTTTGTCCTGTTTTCGTCTTTCCAGATCTCTCAGAAGCCTCGAGGTGACCTAAAAGGCTGATATTTTGAAGATTTGCAGTATCGACCATGGTTCAGAAACTAGAGGAGATTAATTTTTGGAGTTAACCCACTGAGAGCGGAGAAATGGAGGATTTCTAAATGGCTCAAAAGTTCTAAAGACTTCAAAATAGCTATGTCACCATGGGTGCCTCTTTAGTGTCTTTTAAGACCCTAAAGAAGCACCCATGGTGACATAGTAGGCCAAATCTCTGCACGCTTATAGTTTAGCATAGCCGAACTTTCGATTTTTTTCCGGGAAGAGAAATTGGGTTTTTCGAAAATAGTTTTCAGACCCTCCAGAAGGCTGAATCTTTGCACATTTACAATATCAATTATCGAGCAGAATCTAATTTTGTTGGATTTTCGATCTATCCTCTCCTTGGACGGAGATTATGCTTCTTTTAATGTCTTTTCAAATTTTCAAGCACCTCTCTATGGATTAAAAGGTTGAATCTTTGCACACTTACAATATCGACCACTAGACGCAATCTAACGAATCCGGATATTCAACATTTCTTCCGGGGAAAAAAAATCCGGGGAAAAAAAAATAAAAAAAAAATGTGTGTGTGTGTGTGTTAAATTCTCTTAGAACTCTCCCAAAGCCCCCACCAGAGGCATAAAAGGCTGAAATTCGACCACTGGGCAGAACCTAATTGGATCAATTTTCAATTGAGACAACTGTTTTGATATTAAGCATCATATATAATTAAGCAAAATAAAATTTATTAAAAAAAGGTTGTAGCTTAATTATTTTAGTGTTAGTTTTCCTGTCTTTAACAGGCTTAAATACTATATAATAATCCTTAAATACTTAATAAGTTGAATTATAAATTATAAAAATATCGTCTGTTTTAACTATAAATACAAATATCTAAGGAACGGTTGATTGTACAGAATAGAGTTCATTAAGAAAATTTTGAATGTTTTTGCATGCGCATACATAATGGACTAAAACGAATTTTGTGAATCTAGACGCTCATAAGTTATAACTAGAAGAATGTTAGAACGAAATATTTCAAGATTTATAAACTTTTCGAACAAAATTCCAAGATTTTATATTTTTCTCATTACTTATAGATCAAGTTTCAAGTGAATGCGAAGTTTCAAGTGAATGCGAAGTTTCAAGTTTTTATCTTCAGCAGTTTGAACTGTGTAATTCATTCCTTAGACAATTTCCCAATCTCACTCAGGCCTATGATATAAATATTAAATATGTATTTGTAAAGAAAGAAAATTCAGTACATTATTTCTCGTTTAAGCATTATATATGCATAAAGGGAGTACTGTGAAGGGGTAGAAAAATCGATTTTAAATATCAATTCTTATACAGGTTTGCAGCATTCTAGAGCATTAATAGAATATTTTTGAGGTTATGCTTGCATGCATACTTGTGAGACAGTAGGAGGGGAGAGTAGAAGAAAAGGGATAAGATAATCTGGAACGAAGTTCAGGAATGAATTGAGTCAACCGAATTTAGTGCAATGAACCACAATCAACAAGTAAAAGAATCCAATTGATTTTTACGAGATTAACGAATAGTAAATCTCCCTTTTTCGAATGTTTTAGTGAAAATCTAAAACTAGTAACTTACATTCATGTTATACAAACAATCATTCCATATGTAATTTTAAATTAGAAAATGAACAAAAGAACTATAACCTTTTTTGACAAAATATCCTATCTTTATCATATACGTCAAAGAACAAAATTTCGATAATAATAAATTTTTAGCAAATTGCATCAATTTAGGTGAGCAACAGAGAAAACTGTCGTTTTCTGATTTATGTTTCCGCCCTTTCCTAGCATTAGTCGTCCATAGGGATAATTAGTAACGTCCATGGCCCATAAATGCTTTTTTTTTTTTTTTTTTTGCTATCAATACCTTTTCAGGAAAGTTAGATCTCAAAAACATGTTTCCTAAATTTCACTATCCTTGACCTAACAGGTTTTTAAATATTGTGGTCTAAATTTTGCACTACATTGCACTAATAAACATACCATTGTAACGATTATTAATTTATACTAAATTAAAAAATTATTAAATTATTTTTTAACGATTATTAATTAAATAAATATTTTCATAAATTTTATGTGAGCAATAGTTTTCGTGGTAAGATACTTAAAGCTCCAGAATCAGCAATTTTATGTTTCAGTAAGCATGTTTTCCTTAATATTCTATTTATATTTATTTATATAATATTTTTCTGGTTCATTTCTTATTTATATCGGTTCTTATTCACTTTCATTAGTTTCAATTATTTTCAATTTCTGTAGTTGTCGCTTTCATTTTATTGTTTAACAACTTCGGGGATTTTAATACGCCTATGTTGCACTAAAACTGTTTTTATTCAAACTTATTTTTATTAACACTTTACAACAAAGTTGAAAAGTGTTTATGACTTTGTTCATTCTGTCTGTCTGTCTGTCCGTAAGGTACGCACGATAACTGCCGTAAAAATGACTTAATCAAAATGAAATTTTAGTATGTTGTTCAGACGGTCTGTAGGACCTATAGGAATATAAATGAATAATATCACCCTATTAGTTTTGGATTGAACCCGGGTTGAAAAAATGATATACATTGAATCCTATGGGACCTAATTTTTCAAACATTTTTTAAACGGATTTAAAATTCACAAATTGCTTCGAAAATTTTAGATAATATTCAAATTGTTCCATAAAATATATAAAAAAAATTCAGCGAAATATATTCAGTAGTTTTTTAAATAAAAATCAAAATAATAATTACACCTCTTATATGAAACGATCACGCGACCATGACATGAAAAGATCACGTGACCCACTTCAAAATGATATATGGCATCCATCTTGTCTCAAAATCGTGATTTTAAAAGTTCTTTTTAATTCATATTGAGTGTTGTATCCGTCCTAAAACCACTTTATTTTTGCTTAAATTATGTGCATCTACATACTGAAACAACGCAATGACAATATATTTGAGTTTGAATGATCATCCAAATTTGATTATTTCTACAACGAAGCCTATTTTTCACCTATGTAAAATGTAAACAGCAAAATATGTAGAATGAGTTGTATTAGAATTGCTGTATTTCTTTAACACAAAATCATTTAGTTCATGGAGTCAGCATAGCTGATATGAATGAAATATTCATTGATTTTACAAAGAGAAGGACGATTTTTTGCGATGAAGTTTTATGCATAGAGTTTAATTACTTGTAGCTCCATGGTCTTAATTTTTAAATAAAATAAATTATTATAGTATTGTGATGAATGACATGAATGGGAAATTATTTATGAATGAAATGCTGCTTTTAGAGAGAGAACTGGGAGTGTTATTTTTTCTATGACGTCATTTGAATGAATTTCAGTTGTTTTCGATGAAGTTTTCAAATACAATAAATTATCGTAGTATTATGATAATTCTGAAATTATTACCGAGGAATGTATCACATTTTAGAGATGTTTAAACCAGACAATTTATATTTCAATGCCGTCATTTGAATGAAGTTCATTTTTTTCGATGAAGGTTTAAGTTTTCAAATATAATAAATTAATGTAGTATTGTGATAAGTTTTAAAATATTACCGAGAAATGTATTGCATTTTAGACATGTTTAAATAAAATTGCATTGAAGTTGGAAAGTGTTTCATAATCAATGCTTTAAACATGATTGATCTTTCTTGTTTATTTACAAGCTGTATACCTGTCCTTCATTTGGTGCTTTTTGGTGTACCTTCATTTGGTGTACATTTGGTGCTTTTCCGGATGACAACATGTAAAACTATTTTGCACCTAATTAACATATATTTTATGTAACTCTAAATTAACAATTATCAATATTGATATCATCCTAAACAATATAGTCCTTATATTTAAATATTTTAATAATAAATTCATCAATTAGGCGTCACTTTAATTAACTTTTCATTAACTTCAATTAGGCGTCATTTTTGCAATTTTGACGATATATAAGAGCATTATATACTAAAATGTATGCGAATCATATGACGGAATTAAAAAATTGCAAAACATTGCATCCCATTTGGCATCATTTTTATCAATTTGGCGATATTATTATCAATTTGATAATATTTCTTTCAATTTGGCAACAATTTCGCCAACATTTATAGCAACAATTAAAAAAAATCGCTAATTGGCTATATGCCGTCAAAATTCGTCGCCAGAATTCTGCCAATTGTTACAGACTGAGAAATAGATTATTCTTATGTTCTTTCCAAAATATTGAATTTTCATCAATTATTTGTCATGTTCATTGATTTAGCGTCATTCATATCAATTTGCCGACATGTTTCATTAATTTGGCGGGTATTTTATCAATTTGGTGACATTTTCATCAATTTGGCGACATTTAAAAAACTCGCCACGTTGGCGATATTCCGCCAAATTCTTCGCCAAAATTTCGTCAAGCATTATGGTAGGAGAAATAGGTTATTCTTAAAGTAGATAAACGACATGGCGTCCAAATGCAAAACTATTACCCGAAGTATCTTCTCTTATAGTAGATTCTTATATTCTTTCCAAGGTATTGAATTTTCATCAATTAGTCTTCATTTTCATTGATTTAGCGTCATTTTTTATCAATTTGATGACATTTTTATCAATATGGCGACATTTTTGTCAATTTGGCAACATTTAAAAAACTCGCCAAGCTGGCGATATTCAGCCAAATTCATCGCCAAAGTTTCGTCAAACATTGTAGATGCAGAAATAGGTAATTCGTATGATAGATAAACGACTAATGGCGTCAAATTAGAATGCTATTACCCAAAGTGTCTTCTATCGTGAATAGAACGAGCTAAATCTACGAGAATGATGATAATAAATTTATCGCATAATATTACATACGAAAAATGAACAAATTTCACAATACCGTAAATTCCGGCGCATTACACGCACTTACAACACAAAAAATAAGGTCGGAAATTACGAGTGCGCGTTATGCGCCGGATATAAAAATGATAGCTGCAAAAATAAAGAAATGATGAGAATGAAAAAAAAAGATGTGTACATATATCTAAAAACTTTTATTCCAAAGAAATGACATACCTTATGAACTTTCATTATTGGATAACATGAAAAGTTCGTCATATTCGTCGTCAAATTCGTTATTTGATAAGAGTATTGCACATGTACTTTTCAGGGTTTTCCGGTAAAAAATGGATGCGCGTTATACGGCGAATATATTTAAAAATTGTAAAATGCAGTTTAAAAGTATATGTGCGCGTTATACGCTGAGCGCGTTATACGCTGAGCGCGTTATACGCCGGAATATACGGTAGTTAATACTTTTCAGGAATTTTATATGACTTTTTGATAAATTTATTTGAAAAATGTGCAATATCTCGAAAACGGTTCATGCTAGCATTCTAAAGTTTATGTAAATCGTTTTTTAATAAAAAATTACATAAGAAATGGTTATTTACTTAACTATATTGACAGTTTAAATTTTTGATGATTTTTTCAAAATTTCATTTCAAAATTTTGTTGGGTTCTGAACATTCGATTGCGAGTAAAAACAATAGGCTTCCAGTATTCACCGATTGTGATTTTTGTACCAAATTTTGTTCGAATCGCTTCATTCGTTCGTGAGATATCGTCTCCACAGACTCACTGACACACACACATACACACACACACACACAGACAGACATCACTTCAAAAAACGTTTGATTCGTGTTCAGGGATGCTTGAAACGTGCTCTCCCGTCGAAAACTCGAATTCGAATTTTCGACCCCGTCACAATACTTTCCTTATACATTATATGTATAAAGAAAGTAATAATAATTCTAAACCTATTTTTAGAAAATCTCACTATTTTAAGCATATAATATTTTAAACGAAGCTAGTGGTAGTAGTATATAACCTAATGTTGCCCATCAGTATAAAATATAATTAAAATTTTGCTGTAGCTAAGAACATATACATGCAAATATATAGTAGTAATACGACGATAAAAAAAACTCAAATGAAAGAAACAAAATGTTCATTGCCACAAAACCCTTAAGATTATCTGCAGATTAAAAGGTTTATTTTTTATTTCATTAATTTAAAATAACTTCCATAATTTTAAAGATAGAGATACAAACAACGATAGGATCACGTTATCGAATATTGAATTTCATTTATTATAGAGAGACTCATAAAATGATTAGGTTGCGTAAATTTGGAGACTCAAATAACCATTGGTTCGTGTTTGTTTGGCGGCTCATATAATAATTGGATCAGGAGAGAAATTTTCGACGGCAGCCGTGAAGTTTATGCCAAAAATAGGAGGGCCTCATATTCTAATCTCCCATCCGGAAAAGCCGTATCCGTGGTTGTGTAATCAACGGAATCATTCACCGGGCATGGTTCGAAGATAATCCGCCAATTCAAGACCTCCATGACCGACGATTTTAGGCTCAGATCACAATTTAACCAGTTCTGTTACGCCACATGAAAGAGTTTGGTTCATGGTACGAGAAATTCGCCTAGATAAACCCAGGAATACCCCTAAACTTTTTCTCACACTCCCCAGATTTATATGCCCCTTAGAAAATATGGGTCCACGGCTAAAGAGCCAAGGCCCAACCGCACTATAAAAGGCAGGGATAAGGATCATTACAAGGCTTCCAATTTCATGAAATTCGGTACAGCCATTCTCCAGTGGTAATGAGACAAACAGATGGATTATATATATATTAGATTATATTTTATATATACATATATATAGATTTTATATTACATTATATATATATATATATATTTATATATAATAATAGTTTGAATATATATATATATATATATATATATATATATATATATATATATATGATTTGTATGTATCGCTCTTGAATGTTGAGATAAATTCATGTATATAATTAATAATTTAAAATTAAGATTTGCCTTATATGGTAGTAATGGTTTCCTTTTGTTAGATATTTCCTTTCATATCCTCTTTACTTTATTTTCCTCCGTATTGTTTTGAACCAGGGTATGACACTCTTCATGTTTTAAATTAGTTTTATTTTATTTATTTATTTTTATATTTATTTTTATTATATATATATATATATATAATAATAGTTTGAAAAGTCCAATGAAAGAAAAGTGAGAATCTGTAACTCGAAAAACCTAACTTTTTAACAAGCCTACAAAATAAAAGTAATAAATCAGCAAATATTCAATCATATGGATAAAAATACAAAATTCGAATCATCAAGTTAAAGAAAATCTACAAAAATCTATGTTATGGAATCGATAAAAGAAAAACAAATGAAATGCAAGCATTAATGCAATACACGTGGACAAGGGCTAGGCCTAAATAACTGAATTGTTCACTTCGCAGATGTCAGATTAATATAAGATACTATGAATAGATTTCATCAAAATCCAGTTAATCTAATTTTTTTAGCTATACCATTTACTAAATAAGAGGGATATTTATATAAATTGCTGGTAATTTTTAGATTATTTATATGTATGGCATGAAATTTTTTATCAGATAATCTATAAATTCTAAAAAGCTGATTAAGTATAATATTTCTAAATAATAGAATCGAGTTGAGGGATTAAATGATAAGATTTTATTAATGCTAAAATTAAAATAGTCTTTTTCATCATATAAATTAGTAACAATTCTATTAGAAGGTTCAATAAAAATATTTAAATTCAAAAAATTAATATTATTACTAATAGTGGCTTCATTAGGAATTAATTCCAAATTGTCTGGATAGAAATCTATATCTATGACATAATTTTCAGTATATACTAAGCAAATCAGATCATCAACATATCCGTATAATGTATAATCTATTGAAGCAAAAGACTGTTCATAATGATAAAGGTATAAATTAGCTAACATACTGCTACTGCAGCCAGCCTGTGGAACTCCTGAGACTTGTAAGTATAATTTATTTCCTTGAAAAATATAATTATTGAAAATAACAAAGTGAAAAAGTTTAGGAAAATTGATAAATTTGGTTAGAGTTGATAGATTAGTAATATAAGCATTATATAGAGCTAAAATTACATCATACAGATCTGAGATCTTAATATTATTAAAAAGATCTTTAAAATCAAAAGTTTGAAATCCTATTAGTTTTCCAAGTGATGTTAATTTATTCTTTAATTCTTTTCTATTATTTAGAATAAGATAATTATTGCTAGACTGACGTAAACTATCATTTATTAGATTTAAAGAATTTAGTAGTAATTTACTCGCAGTGGTAGAGTAAGTATTATGACCACTAGTTACTGTTCTAAATTTAATAGGATTTTTATGAAATTTAGGAATAAGCACTGTATAAGGAAATTTAAGAAATTTAGATTTAATATTTCTGTTGCTTAGAAATATTATACTTAATCAGATTTTTCTTTAACTTGATGATTCGAATTTTGCATTTTTATCCATATGATTGAATATTTGCTGATTTATACTTTTATTTTGTAGTCTTGTTAGAAAGTTAGGTTTTTCGAGTTACAGCTTCTCACTTTTCTTTCATTGGACTTTCAAACTATTATTATTATTATTGAAATCATTTTATTTATAAGCTGCATTTGCACAATAAATTAAACGCATTTTGCATTGTCATTCCTATTTACTCAATCTTCATTTTTTACTTATGCATATTTGCAACGTAACTTTAATTTTTTTAGTATGCTACGGTATTATATATATATATATATATATATATTAAGAGAGAGAAACAGGTTTAATTCCTTATGTTTCAAATCACCACTCTTTCAATGAGGCGTATTTTTATTGCGACACTTAGCATGCTTCCGATTAAATTAGTTGCATTTCGTTTAAATTAATCGATTTTAACATGAATCGCTTCTGCGATTATGACAAATAATTCTTGGAAGTTCATTTTGGAAGTAAATTATTATTCAGAGAAAACTGAAGCGTTATCATGAAGGGTGGAGTTGTTGTTGATGTTGAGACCCAGACCGTCCGACCTACCAGAAAGGTGTAAGGTACCTGTTATGAAGGGTGGAGTGTAATGAAAGGTTGGTTGGTGTCGTGTCCACTTTGAAGTCAAATAGATCCATGTGCGTGAATCACAGCCCTTGTCAGATGCACTATCCTCTCAGTATAAAGTTCACCCCGGAAAGGGAATTCGCCCAAGCGCTGCAAGAATAGCCAGACATGTAAAGATATGTCCTGGAGAAAATCCCTCCCCAGGGCAATTTCTGCAGTTCTTATCTGTCCTGGTACCGTCTTTGTTAATTTTCATGCCACCGAGGTGACGAGTTCTCAGTTTGGTAATGGTCTTAGTGATTTCTCTATTTGCATTGATTTCACATATCTGGTGACTCATCTTGATAGATTTCTCCCTGAGTCTATATCTGGCAATAGCATTTGCATCATCTAGGGTGACGAGGTTTGTGTTGTTATTGTTTAGAGTTCTCGCCTCTTTAGCCAATTCATCCGCTGCCTCATTACCCTCAATTCCGACATGTGCAGGAATCCATTGCAAAATGCATGCCTTTCCCATCTGGTCTATTGAATCTAACTGTCGATGAATATCTTGAGTGAGTCTTGAGCGTCCTAGTAGAATTTGTGATAAGGCTTTCACACCTCTGTGTTAAAATTGTATATTAAAGTATTGTTTTATTTCTGTGTGATTGAAAGTGTCAATTTCGAAATGTAAATGTCTTTTCTACATGTTTTCAATTACATTGACTTTTAAGGGAAGTGAACTCTAAAATCGCAGAAGTGTTTATGTTCCAGAAAAATAGTAATAGTTTTGTATTTTCGCTTCTCAGTCGCTAGTTGGGAACTTGCAGGTTTTGCGCACGCGCGCGTTTGAAAAAGGATTTTGGAAGCAGTGTGGAAGGAGTCGTGGGAAAATGTAGACGTGTGTGTTTGATTCGCGTATGATCGCGAATTTTAAGAAAAGGTGGATTAATTTTGAAAGTGGAAGGATGTGATTAAAATATGTAACATAGTTCGACAAGTTGTGCGTAGAGTCGGTTGGCTCGGTTCAGAGATGAGTCACTCGTGTTTTTAAATGAATCAGCCTGGTAGTAATGGAATAATGAGTCTTGTAAAAAGAGAAAATGGTTCTTTCACTGGTCGGCTTGAATCGCTGATAGGGCAAGAGGGAAAGCTCATTTTATAGCGATTTGTATTTGCCTGACTCCTCCTTGTGTCCTAAGGTACGAATCAACCAATCTCCGTAACCAATCAAGATGTTGAATTCCGCCAGCATGATGTTGTGTAGTCAAGTTTCCCGACCATTATGGATTTTGTTCTGCGCAAGAATCTCGATGAGTTTATGCCGAGAGTCCATCCTGATATCCTTTCCCATGGTACAGAATTGTAAATGTTATATTTAAAAGAGACGAGGTAAAGTTTTATATATATTTAGTCTTCCACCTAACGAATAGAGTGTTAATTGTCAAATCCTCGTGAGTATCAAGTCATTGATGATGTTATATGAAAATGTCGTATATGTTCAAAGTATACAAATGTGATATATAAATGTCAAGTATAATATGAGGAATATTGTGTTTATTTTATGTATCAGAAAATATGTGTATTCTCTTGGTTCCTCTTCCTCCAGGGGTGTTCTTAATGGTCACCCTACCGAGTGTAACTCTGAGTTATTGCGAGAAATGCTTGTACTCCACTGTTTTCGATCAACTGCCTTGTTATTTCATGTTTAATAAATGTGTTTGATTTCAAAACTTTGTCTTCTCTGTCGAGTATACCAAAACGTTCGCGACAGAATTGGTGCCGTTACTTTTCTCGGTGAGTGGGGAAGAGCTGAGAGAATTAAAATTTTAAAAAAATTTTCTTAAGAATTGAAATTTTGAAGGTTAAAAATTACCGTTGTGCTAAAATGAGTGTTTTCTTAAGTAAACAGAGTTCCATGTTCTGTTTTCGGTATTCTCAAAAACGAGTGTTCTTGGAATTTGATATGTGCCATTTGATAAAAAAAATTGATTTGTTTGCATATTTATGTCATTTGATTTGATAAAAACTGGTTTTATTGTAAATACTGTTTAAGAACATTGCAATTGCATATTGTGTTAAACTATACGAGTATATTTGATTGTTATGCAAAATGGCTCCAATTACTAGAAACAAAAAAGTAAATGTCGGTAAGATGAGTAAAAATTCAAGTAAAAAATTAAATTCCTCCTTGAATTTGTCGCTTGATATTGCTACTGAGTCGGATACTGTTAATTCTAGAAGTAAAGTTAAAAATGTTAGCCACAAAGCTAAATCTAATGAGGAAAATATATCAGATAAATCGCCGGTATGTTTGAATTCTTCTTCTGGCACTTTGCCAAATCAAAACAGTGCTTCATCGGTAAATGATAACATGTTAAAATCATTCCATATTTTCACACCTAAGTTCGCACATCATATTCCAAAATTCTCGGGAAATTCAGAGCTTTCGTTGTCACAGTTTTTGGAAAAGTTAAATTTAGTAGCCACTCATGCAAACTGGAGTGAGTGTGACAAATTAGTTTGTTTGAGATTGAATTTAGAGGGGGAAGCAAATAGATTGATTGAAGAGAATCCAAAGCACAGAAATTGTAAAAATTTGCAGGAAATTATTCACATTTTGAAAGATCATTTTGAAGTGACCGAAAATGTTACTAAAAACATAATTTCACTCGTGAACTTTACACAGAGACCAAATGAGTCGGTTAAACAGTTTTCGATGAGAATCGAAGCTGCTTCATTTAAGGTTGTTCCGGAAGATGTAGATTCCGAAAGTGAGAATAAAATCAGGCAAACACTTTTAAAAACTTCATTTATTAATGGTTTATATCCGGAACTAAAAAGATTGGTGTTGTCACAAAACCCTAGAGATTTTTATTCGGCTAGAAAACTTGCAATTCTTGAGGAATCTATTTTAAATGAAAATAATGCTATGTACTTGACTAATCCGGTACTTACAAAAAAAGGTGTTCTCACACCAGAAAAATATGTTCTCACACCAGATCAAAGTGAAAGTATGTCAGATTTAAAAAGAAAAGTGTTAGAACAGGAAAGGGACATTGAATTTCTTAGGGGTAAAATAGAAAAATTTAAGTTTAATTCAGATAAAGTTAACGAAAAGCGTTCACCGCGTCCAAAGTGTGACAAATGTGGTAAATTAGGTCACGTTCAAGAACAGTGTTGGAAAAAGGTTTTTCAAAAAAGAGATGTGTACGGTATAAAATGTAGGAAAATTTATACCAGTCCTGGAACTAGGTATCACCAGGGTGAAAGACACAGAGGGCAAATGTCTGCAAATGAGTGGAAGTATAGAAAGCAAGGAACGCAAAATTATAAAAATAAGGAGTCATATAAATCTTTGCAAAATTCCAAAAATCATTCTTCTGGGAATCAGAGTAGATATCCCATGCACAATTATAATAATAGAAAAACTTTTGATAGGCAAACATCACATTTTGAGGAAAATAATATTTGTCATAATATTACAAATTCTTTGTCATCTTCTTCTATTATAAAAGGAAAATTAGTGAGCAGTGAAGTGTCAATATTGATTGATACGGGTAGTTCAATTAATTTAGTGTATGAGGAAGCTTTAAATACTGTACCCATTGCACATATGTTGCTAACATACAAACCAACAATTTTGCGTAGCTTTAGTTCACAAGATACTAAAGTTGAATGTTTAGCCACTATTTCACTAAATTTGGGAAAAGAAAGATTCCCTACCGAATTTTTTGTGTTAAAATCACCAGCTCCTATTTCATATAATGTAATCCTTGGTAACAAGTTTTTACATAAACATAATGCTATTATAGATTATAATCACTTCTGTTTTAAGTTTTCAAACTCTTCCATTCCTTTTGTTGGTTATCAATGTACGAATAATTTACTTTCGATTTCAAATCATGAACCGGCAAATGAGTCGGAAATTGCAGACTCAAACCTAAGTAGTGTCGCAAAGCGTATTGCTGTGCCTGACTCGCAGATGAGTAGTGGAAAAAATGTTCGTGTGGTAGAGGACTGTAAACCGAAAGAGTTCCATACGAATGCATGTGCCAAATGCAAAGCAGATCTAGCACCGGTAGTGAATGAGTCTCAGGTCATTCGGGAAGAGTATGTGAGCAGAAATTTTTCGGAAAATAATGTAGTGCCACATTTGGGTAGTGAAGAGGTACATATTAACGATTTGGAAAATGGAAGCAAATTTTTTAGAGATTTGGTAGTAAATGCACAGAATGTTACTTTGCATATGGGGGAAAAGCAAAATCATGTTAGAGGTGGTACTGAAGAAGTGGCACAGCATAAGAACTTAAACATTAAAACTGTTAATAACTTATGTAGAGTAAAAGAAACTCTAAATACAAAAATTAAAGAGCCAATTATTGTGAAAAATTCACAAAAATGTATAATTCCTCCTTTATCTGAATCATTTATTAAAATCAAACTTTCAGAAGGGTTTCCGGAAAATTCCACCTTGCTTCTGGAATCAGAGAAAAATGACCACATCTTCATTGCTAGAGCTGTATATAGAGCTCCTAAGGATGGAATTATTTGGGTTCGTGTTGCTAACCCAGAGGAAAAACCTTATCATTTGAATAAGGGTAGAAAAGTGGCTCATGTTCAGGAAATTCAGGTGTCTGAGGAGGTTGAAGTTAATGTAGTGAGTGAGGGAGAGTTGGACTCCAGTGAACCTTTGGAGCCTTTTGAAAGTTGGGGAGGAGATTTTGACCTGAGTCATCTCCAAAAAGATCAAAAACATAAATTATCAACTTTGTTGAATAAATATAGACAAGTTTTTGCAAAGAATGTTGCTGAGTTGTCTGGTTGTAAAACCATATTACATGAGATAAATTTGGAAACATCTGTTCCTGTTTATCAGAAACCATACAAAGTTCCACATCATTTACAAGGGGAACTCAATAGACAAGTCACAGAATTATTAGAAGCTAAAATAATTAAACCTAGTTTTTCACCTTACAATACGCCAGTACTGTTTGTAAGGAAACCGGATGGTTCTTATAGATTATGTTGTGATTTTCGCAAGTTAAACAAACTTACTATTACAGAAAATTTTCCAATTCCTAACATTAGTGAATTGATTGATAATTTAGCAGGTGCTACATTTTTCTCAACTTTGGACTTAACTTCAGGATTCTACCAATTGCATTTGAATCCACAGGATTCACACAAAACAGCTTTTTCCACGCCCACCGGTCACTACGAATGGTGTAGGACCCCTTTTGGTCTAAAAAACGCACCAGCGTCTTTTCAGAGATTAATGTCTCTTGTACTGGCAGGGTTATCAGGAATATACATAGATGATGTTATCATCTCATCAAAAACTTTTGAAGAACACATGATGAAATTAGAAGAAGTTTTTATTAAATTATCTCAACATGGTCTTAGGTTAAAGCCATCAAAATGCTTCTTTTTCAGAAAGACAATAAAGTACTTAGGTTTCAGAGTGTCTGAGGGAAAAGTTCAGCCAGACCCTCATAACATTGATTTAGTGCAAAAATTTAAAGTACCCACCTGTGTCAAGAATATCAGACAATTTTTGGGTTTGACAGGCTTTTATAGGAAGTTTGTACCAGATTATGCAAAGATTACTCTTCCACTAACTAATCTTTTAAAATCAAAGCAGAAAAAGTTTGTGTGGAGTCAGGAGGCTCAGGAAGCTTTTGAAATACTTAAGAACAAGCTTATTCAAGAACCAATTTTAAAATTACCAAATTTTAATTTGCCCTTTACTTTGCATACAGATGCCTCTAATTACGCTTTGGGATCAGTTCTTTCGCAATTGGATGAAAATGGGTTATCTCACCCAGTTTCCTTTGCTAGTCGAAAATTACAAGGTGCTGAAATGAATTACAGTGTAGTCGAGAAAGAAGCTTTGGCTGTGGTTTGGGCTACCCAGCAATTTAAGCACTATCTCTTAGGCAAACATTTCAAAATTTACTGTGATCAAGCATCCTTATCGTTCATTTTCAAATTAAGAGATCCTACTTCGCGCATAGCTCGCTGGATCGTTTCATTGCAGGCTTTTGATTATGAAATCATTCATAAACCGGGGAAACATAATGTTGTAGCTGACTATTTTTCGAGATGTATTGATGAGTCTTCTTCAAAGAAATCTCAAAACACTCAGAAACAAACTGTTCCTAAAAGTATTGTAGAATCTGTCCCTACGAAAATTTCTGGAAAAGTAGTGGTACAGAATAATGATAGTAGTGAAAACATAAATGCAATCGTTGAAAATTCTCAAGATCAAGTACAGACTACTGTGGAAGCTTCTCTGGTAACTAGGATAGCTATTGGTCAATTGAAAGATCCTAGATGTATAAAAATCAAAAATCTTCTGGAAAAAGGTGTAAAACCATACCCACAAAAACTTTCATTTTTCATGAAAAATGGTATGTTACATTGCATACACAAAAATCCAAAGCAGAGACAGCAATATAATGAGAGAGTAGTTATTCCTCAAGACTTAGTCTCAGAAATTCTATGGCTTTGCCATGATTCTCCTGTTGCTGCACATTGTGGTTTTCAAAGAACTCTGGCAAAAATTTCAGTTAACTATTATTGGCCAGACATGCATGCTCAGACTGAAAATTATGTGAAGTCGTGCACAACTTGTGTAAAAAACAGAGGTTTTCGTAACAACAAGGCTCCAATACAGAAATTTCCTATTACAACTTATCCTTTTGAACGTGTGGCTATGGATGTAGTCGGCCCACTACCTATCTCGAATTCTGGGATGAAGTACATTCTTGTCATTACAGATTACTTCACTAGATGGCCAGAGGCTTATCCACTTGCTACAGTTAAAACTGAGGATATTCTCGCTTGTTTAGAGAGATTTATAAGTATTCATGGAATTCCTGCTCACTTAATTACGGATCAAGGTAGTAACTTCATTTCTGAAGCTGCCAACAATCTATACAAGAAATTAGGCATAAAAAAACATAATACTTCAGCGTACCATCCCCAGTCAGACGGGCTAGTCGAAAGACTGAACGGTACGTTAGTTAGATCCTTAAAGAATCTGGTCTATTCTGACAAGGGCGATTGGGATCGAATGATTCAATTTGCTTTAATGGCTCATAGAACGTCAGTCCATGCCTCAACAGGCGAGTCCCCAGCACATCTTGTCTTTGGTCGAGACCCTGTGCTACCTGATGCTCTTTTAACAGGTGTAAAATATCCAGTTTACAAATCTACTCATGATTATTCAGATGACTTACAGGTTCGCTTAAAAAATACCTTTGTAACTGTTAAGAAAAACCTTGAGGAAGCTCAGGAATCACAACAACTTCAACAACATAAATCTGCTAAAATGCCTAAGATTAAAGTTGGTGACTTGGTCTATCTTTACACACCTCATATTCGGCCAGGCCAATCAAAAAAACTCAGTTCTTTAAATCATGGTCCTTTTGAAGTTATCAAGCAAACAACTGAAGTTAACTTTGTCATTCAACACAAAAACAATCCATGTAATCAGCAATTGGTCCACGTTAATAGATTAACTCCTTTACCTCCTAGACGTAGTGAATTGATTTCTAGCACATATAATGATAACATTGATAATTCTTCAACTCAAGAAACAAGACAATTTAAAAGTAGATATTTTCTAAACCATCAAAATAGGGTTAAAACTCAAAATGTTCCTAATTCACACAAGTATGACTTGCGCCCAAGAGGCCAATTTATTCATTAAAGTTACTTGTCAATTAAGGCAATATGTCAAGAGAGCAATTGGCTCAAAAGTAAAGTAAAATGTTTAAATTATGAAATTCTCACATTTT
This sequence comes from Amaurobius ferox, assembly GCA_951213105.1. Classification (NCBI taxonomy): domain Eukaryota; kingdom Metazoa; phylum Arthropoda; class Arachnida; order Araneae; family Amaurobiidae; genus Amaurobius; species Amaurobius ferox. Next base: position 111,101,955 of record OX578144.1, on the reverse strand, counting down.
CAAAAAAAAGACTGATATTGTTGTGAGATGGACAATTATGTTTCATAATATTATATTTTCAATTGTTTCACAAAATGTTTTGCAAAACTGTATGCTATGTTAAAATGGATCCAATATTTCTGAACTTCTGTGTAATTTGCTTTATGTGTCAGTCAGCTGAATGTTCTGTACTGCAAGTTCTGTGCCAGTGCAGCTTTCTGAATGTGAGTGCCATGTTAATCAGGTTGAAGTAGTGTTTTAAAATTCTAAATACTTAAATAATAATTTTTTTTGCTTTACTTTAATGATAAGCAGTAATGTTTTAAAGTAATTTTAAGATAATTAAGTACTTGATGGATTAGAGTTTTGGTAAGGATTTTTAAGGATAACTGATAATTTTTATCTCTGTTTTATTTTATGAATGTGTGAATGATTTTTTTTAATTTAAAGGTCTAGTAAATTTTAGAAATTTTTTTTTTGTCATTTGGTGTTTGTTGACTTATTGGTTGGGGGTACCGCCACCTCTAGGTTTGCAACTTTCTAATGGACTTGTTTCTTGCCTGGGTGCCTGATCAACATTCTTGGTTTGAAAATTTGTCTCATTTTCTAAATTAGTAAATTTTTTAAATGTCTTTTAAAGTAATTTGTTGGCAAGGTTGGATAATAGTTAATAAATTGATTTCTGTGAAAAGTAAATTTATAGAATTTTAATTGTAAAATTTTTGAAGAAAGAAAACTTTTTGTTTAGTTAAACTTTTTGTGAGTTGAGTAAATTAAATTTTCATGTCTCTGTGGTACTCACCAGAAAATGTATTAGTGTTTAAATTTTAAAAGGGGCAATTTCATCATTTGTGTCTTGTTAATTTGGTGTTGTCTTGTAAAGGTCTATGCTTGTATTGAGACTTATTTTTTTTTTTTGACTCACGAGTCAAACTTTAGGCCACTCTTGGATTTTGGTTATTATGCTGGTCATGATCTTGTTTGTTTTTGTTTTTTTCTTTGATGTACATGTACATCGCTCAAAATTTACACTAAATTCCTCTCAATGGAACATATGTCATTGGGAACTTAATGCAGGTATTTTCCTAGTATTGTGTGGAAAAATTCCCCGCTTTGCAGGAAATTTTTCTCCCGGGCCCCGAAGGAGTGTGATAAGGCTTTCACACCTCTGTGTTAAAATTGTATATTAAAGTATTGTTTTATTTCTGTGTGATTGAAAGTGTCAATTTCGAAATGTAAATGTCTTTTCTACATGTTTTCAATTACATTGACTTTTAAGGGAAGTGAACTCTAAAATCGCAGAAGTGTTTATGTTCCAGAAAAATAGTAATAGTTTTGTATTTTCGCTTCTCAGTCGCTAGTTGGGAACTTGCAGGTTTTGCGCACGCGCGCGTTTGAAAAAGGATTTTGGAAGCAGTGTGGAAGGAGTCGTGGGAAAATGTAGACGTGTGTGTTTGATTCGCGTATGATCGCGAATTTTAAGAAAAGGTGGATTAATTTTGAAAGTGGAAGGATGTGATTAAAATATGTAACATAGTTCGACAAGTTGTGCGTAGAGTCGGTTGGCTCGGTTCAGAGATGAGTCACTCGTGTTTTTAAATGAATCAGCCTGGTAGTAATGGAATAATGAGTCTTGTAAAAAGAGAAAATGGTTCTTTCACTGGTCGGCTTGAATCGCTGATAGGGCAAGAGGGAAAGCTCATTTTATAGCGATTTGTATTTGCCTGACTCCTCCTTGTGTCCTAAGGTACGAATCAACCAATCTCCGTAACCAATCAAGATGTTGAATTCCGCCAGCATGATGTTGTGTAGTCAAGTTTCCCGACCATTATGGATTTTGTTCTGCGCAAGAATCTCGATGAGTTTATGCCGAGAGTCCATCCTGATATCCTTTCCCATGGTACAGAATTGTAAATGTTATATTTAAAAGAGACGAGGTAAAGTTTTATATATATTTAGTCTTCCACCTAACGAATAGAGTGTTAATTGTCAAATCCTCGTGAGTATCAAGTCATTGATGATGTTATATGAAAATGTCGTATATGTTCAAAGTATACAAATGTGATATATAAATGTCAAGTATAATATGAGGAATATTGTGTTTATTTTATGTATCAGAAAATATGTGTATTCTCTTGGTTCCTCTTCCTCCAGGGGTGTTCTTAATGGTCACCCTACCGAGTGTAACTCTGAGTTATTGCGAGAAATGCTTGTACTCCACTGTTTTCGATCAACTGCCTTGTTATTTCATGTTTAATAAATGTGTTTGATTTCAAAACTTTGTCTTCTCTGTCGAGTATACCAAAACGTTCGCGACAAATTTCCTCAAGGGCAGCTTTTGAGTCACTGTAGATTACAAGTCCCTTTGCCCTGTTTATTTCAGTTAGATGGATGTATTTTCTCAGGGCCTCCCGGATCGCTATTAATTCACAAATAAAGTTAGACACAATATTGCCTGCTCCATAACTTTGGAGTCGAGTTGGTCCATCTGGTAGAGTCATATGAACGCCGGTTCCTCCCTTAAGGATAGCCTCGTCTGATGAACCGTCTGTATATACTTGCACCAAATCGGCTCTCGAATAGGACTCGATTGTTCTAGATCCCTTAGCCCTGATAGCAGTTTCAATGTCCTTTTTTGTGCATTGTTCCACAAGATCCAGTTTTACCTTGATGTTCTTGGGGATACAGAAGGGGAGGTTGGGCTCCTGGAGAACAATATGAGAATCGTGCATGAGGTCAAGAATTTCTCTGATTTTACCATCATATTTCAGAGTAGATAACCTCTTAAGTCTTGACCTATTACTCCAACCGTCAAAAGTCCTTCTGGAGATGTGCTCCAAATCTCTGCTCCTGGTCTTATTTGTGAACTTAATTGTAAGATATTTTCTTCTCTGTAAGAGAGTCGGGAGTCCACACTTCCCTTCTGCCTTAATGTTATTAGTGGATGAAACGGCTCCATATATAATTTTGGCAGCTCTTATCTGGGTCTTATCGAGTTTGCTCAATGCTGTCTCAGAAATATGTGCCCAAACAGGTGCTGCATATTCGAGGTTGGGTCTGATCAGCGCAGTATAAGTAGTTTTTAGAGTTTTCGGGTTTGCTCCTCAATTTGCGCCGCATAAACTATTTAAAATTTTAAGTTCCTTTAATGCTCTATTGGAGCAATTATCAAGGTGCTTGGGGAAGCGAAGTTCGGCATCTAGGGTTACGCCCAGATATTTTGGGAAGTGAAAGGTGACTCTCTGTATAGCGTTACCTTTCATTACACTTTAGACGTTACGAATATTTTAGGTTAAGAATTTAATTAACGTTTTTTTTTTAGTTGTATGGGATTCGTTTATAATCGTTTTATAGATGCTATAGATATAACTCTGAATAACAAAATATGTTCTAACTTTATGTATTTTTTTATAACGCGGAGTAAAATAACTAAATAAAATTGAATGTTTGACATGAATAACGCCTGTAGTCGGGGTATCTGGATAAAATCAGAGCATTACGAAAAATCTGGTGTGAACAGCACATGACTTTCCTTATATAATTCAATGGATTTACTACTCTTATAGTAAAACAAGAAAGATCAATCATGCATAAGCATTGATTATGAAACACTTTCCAACTGAAATGTAATTTCATTTAAAAATTTCTAAAATGTGATTCATTCAGTGGTAATATATTTTACATTATCACAGTACTACAGTAATTTATTATACTTAAATATTTAAAACTGTATCGAAATATAAATCAACTGATTCTTTATGCAAAATCAATGAATATTTCATTCATATAACTTGTATTCCAGACTCCAGAGCTAAATAATTTTGTGTGAAAAAAATTCAGCAATTCTTATGTAATTCATCTTACAATCGCTTGAGATATTTGCATTCTGCATATGTTAAAATTAGGCTTCCTTGAAGAAATAATAAAAGTTTAGGGATCATTTAAAATCACAACTATTGTAATTGCATAGGCACGGAATTTAGATACACAGATAATACACAGATAATATATATGTGTATGTGTATGTACTCAAAGTATTGGAATCGTGCCGAAGATCGGAACTCGAATTTTCAAAGTATCTACACGTTTTGGGACTTCTAGAACACGAAAAAACTACTTTTAGGAAGACGTCTGTGTGTGTAAGGGTATATCTGTGTATGTTTCTGTGTGTCTGTGTGGATATTACATCCACTCTAATTGAAAAACTAATGGACCGAATTTCATACAATTTGGTAGGTATGTTTTTTGTGGGAAATCCTGATGTTCATTAGATTATAGTACGATTCGTAATAAAAGAATCTGCCTTCTTTGCGAAATGGCCGCAGAAATTGCCTTTATCCACTCTAGCTAAAAACTAATGAACCAAATTTAACAAAATTTGGAGTATAATATTTCAATAACCTACAAGTGATTTATATACCAAATTTAACAAAATTTTGTATATAAATCATTTGTAGGTTATTCTACTACGATTCGGGAAAAAGTAACGGGCTATTTTTGCGAAATGGCCAGCAAAAATCGTTATATATAAAAATAAAAGACTACGTGTGCTCAATTATATCAATTAAATTCCTATTTTATATGTGATTTTTGACAACAAAAAGAATAAGACTAACCCCATTACTCTAGGACTAGCCGTTCTTGAGATATTCTAGTTTTTTCGCGTTTTCGCTACGCCACCTTTGACAATAAGTCTAGCTATCAAATGAGAACCAAATTTAAGTTTAACATGTAAATTCAATGTCATTTAAAATACTTATGTTGTGCAGATAAACTCAAATTATCATTGAATAAATAAAGAGAACGAATATGAGTCTGCAGAGAAAGACATGTGCTGTCCACATCAGAATTTTTAACAATATTACACCAATGATTTATAGAAGTGAACGGGGATTATTTTCAGGCCATTTCGAAAAAAATGTATGATCTATATTTAAAGATCCATCAAATTTTTGTCGAATAAAATGTTCAACAAATTTAAGCTGTGTACCAAATTTTAACTCTCTAGGACGTAGGAAAGTGCATTTAAAATGCCATCAATTAAATTTATCATGAAGAGTTATATAAAATTTATAAAAAATGAAAAATTGTTATCTACCAAATTTATTTTAAAATATGAAGCCACTCCCATATGCAAAACGTTTAAACAAATGGAGAGATATTTATTATATAATATCTCTCTCTTTTCTTTCTGGAAGATATCCCAAAGTCAGAATTTAATTGAATTTGTTTTTTTCCCTATATTAAATAATTTTTTTAATTAAAAAACTACTTAACATATTTTACTGAATTTTTTTTTATATATTCTATGGGATAATGTGAATATTTCCTAAAAATTTCGAAGCAATTCGTGAATTTTAAATTTACTTTAAAAATGTTTGAAAAATTAGGTCCCATAGGGTTCAATGTATTTCATTTTTTCAACCCGGGTTCAATAAAAAACTAATTGGGTGATATTATTTATTTATATTCCCATAGGTCCTACAGACCGTCTGAACAACATACTAAAATTTCATTTTGATAAACTCATTTTTACGGCAGTTATCGTGCTAACGGACAGACAGACAGACAGACAGACAGACAGACAGACAGACAGACAGACAGACAGAATGAACAAAGTCATAAACACTTTTCAACTTTGTTGTAAAGTGTTAAAAATAGGTTATTCTTATAGAAGATACTTATGTTCTTTCCAAGATATTGAATTTTCGTCAATTAGTCGTCATTTTCATTGATTTGGCGTCATTTATATTCGTTTGGCGAGATTTTCGTTAATTTGGTTAATTTCGTTAAGTTATTCTTACAGCAGATAAATGACTATTGGCATTCAAATACAAAAGTATTACTCAAAGTATTTTTTATCATGAATGGGACGAGCTAGATCCACGAGAATGATGTCAACAAATTTATCGCATGATATTACATATGAAAAGTGAACACGGTTCTCAATAGGAAATATTTTTTTAATTTATAGGATTTCTTGATAAATTTATTTGAAAAATGTGCAATATCTCGAGAACGGTTCATGCTAGCGTTCTAAAGTTTATATCAATCGTTTTCTAAGGAAAAATTACATAAGAAATGTCTATTTGCGTAACTTTTTTAAAGATTTTGATTTTTTGATGATTTTTTCAAAATTTCACTCGAAAATTTAGAACCGTTCTGAACATTCGATAGTGTTTAAAAAAATAGGCTTCCAGTATTCATGGATTGTAATTTTTGTATCAAATTTTATTTGAAGCGCTCCATTCGTTCGTGAGATATCGTCTCCACAGGCTCACTGACACACACACAAAGACATCACCCCAAAAATGCTCGATTCGTAATCAGGGATGCTTGAAACGTGCTCTCCCGTCGAAAACTCAAATTCGAATTTTCCACCCCGTCACAATACTTTCCTTATACATCATACTATGTATATAAGGAAAGTAAAAATATAAACACTTTGAATGGTTATATCTAAATACCCAATAGATAAAAATATAAACAGTGTATACTTGTTTAGTCAGAAATCGGGTACCATTTTTGAAAATTTAAAAATAATTCCAGTAATTTAATATTACATTCCTTATACACATAATGTATAAGGAAAGTATTGTGACGGGGTAGAAAATTCGAATTCAAGTTTTCGACGGGAGAGCACGTTCCAAGCATCCGTGATCACGAATTGAACATTTTTGGAGTGATGTCTGTCTGTGTATGTGTATTTGTGTAAGTATGTGTGTGTATCAGTGAGCCTGTGGAGACGATATCTCACGAACGAATAGAGCGATGCAAATGAAATTTGGTTCAAAAATTACACGCCATGAATACTGGAAGCCCATTGTTTTTAAACACAATCGAATTTTCAAAACCCTCCTAAATTTTCGAATGAAATTTTGAAAAAATCATCAAAAAATCAAAACCTTTAAAAAAGTTACGCAAATTGACATTTCTTATATAAATTTTCCTTAGAAAACTATTCACATAAACTTTAGACCGCTAACACGAACCTTTCTCGAGATATCGCACATTTTTCAAATAAATTTATGAAAAAATTCCATAAATTAAAAAAAAATATTAACTGTTGAGAAACATGTTCACTTTTCATATGTAATATCATGCGATAAATTTGGTGACATCATTCTCGTGGATCTAGCTCGTTCCATTCATGAGAAAAGATACTTTGAGTAATACTTTAGTATTTGAACGCCAATAGTCATTTATCTTCTATAAGAATAATTTCTCCGTTCATAACGCTTGGCGAGATTTTAGCGACGAATTTGGTGGAATGTCGCCAATTTTTTAAATATTGCCAAATTAACGAACCTTTCTCGAACGAAAATCTCGCCAAATGGATTAAAATGATGCTAAATCAATGAAAATGACGACTAATTGACGAAAATTTAATATCTTGGAAAGAATATAAGTATCTACTATAAGAATAACCTATTTTTTTAGTGTAAGAGTAGTAAATCCACTGCATTATATAAGGAAAGTCATATGCTGCCCACATCAGTTTTTTTTTAACTATATTGCCCCCCCCCCCCCCCCCCCAAAAAAAAAGTTTCTGGACGAGCGAGTTTTGCTTCATTTTATTGACTTTCGCTCGAAATTTTTTCTAATCTATAAATAGAAAAGTAGCTCGAGAGTTAAAGCAGGATTATTATATAAAATAATAAAATAAATAAATTTTATTTGGATAAATAACAATGAAAATTGAATGCAATCCATGTACATAGACAGAACAGCGTGATACGATTTTTAATACCCTTCAGATAATAACTTGCCCCGGAAAAGTTTTTGAATATTAAAGCGTTAATCAATCCCATATATAAAATAATTTATCAGGGTTCTTGCATATTTTCAATAAAAAAATAAATAAAGTACTTTTTAAACATCTTTATGGATTACAGAAAAAAATAAAGTGCTGTTAAAAGAGTAGATTGGATGAATTATGAGTGTCATAGTGGATGTGACATTTTGGATAATTCTAAATAATTCAATTATTTTTAAAACTTTAAACCAAATTTATTTTAAATGTACATTTTATTTTATTTTAAATTATAATTTTAAATTCACTTTTCTTCATCTGAAATACATCTAACCTTTAGATCTATTTCAAATAAAGAAAAATGCATTTAAAATTATAATTTAAAATAAAATAAAATGTACATTTAAAATTTGGTTTAAAGTTTTAAAAATAATTGAATTACTTAGAATTAGCCAAAATATCATATTCACTATAGCAATGAGCTTTTATCAAACTTCACATAGTATATTATCATTTAATTTCAACACTATATCAGAAATTCTGAGGAATGCTTATAAAAATGTTTATCATCAGTGATAAAAATTCAATTCAATTTGAACAAAATTGATATATTTTTAATCTTACTGATTTGAAAATATTTGGCAGATTTTTATGCGAATAATCACAAGTAAGGAAAGCTGAGCTTTTTCGCGAATATTAGAGACTTTTACAAATAAATCGTAAAAGCCGAAGGAAGTTTTACTGATTCGTAGATCAAGCAGTTATGGATATAATTGTAGACTAAAATGAAACAAATGTTACACAAAAAGACGTTATAAACCTTTTCTGGTAAGTCGGACGATCTGGGTATCAACAACAACAAAAAGACGTTATGATTTTTCAGGTACACCGTGATTGTGGGGGATGCAGTAATCTATTATTGGATAGGGCTAGGTTTCTATCAGGACAATAGGAGAAACTGAAAAAAGCAAGAACCAGAAAATATGAACCCTTTTTCCATATGGAAATGGAAAAAATTGTTTCGGCAGTTTGTAATCATCACTCTTGGACAAAAAACAATTTTTCCTACATGTAGCATAATTTGTGAATTGTGATATCTGTAAGCAAATCAAACACTTTTTAAGCTCTCTGCTACAAATTTAAGCAGTTTTAAGGTCCGCAAAAATTGAAATTTGAAATTAAGCTGTTTTTAAGATATTTTAAGAATCGCAAGACCCTGTTTACAGCAATCACAGATTTGTGCTTTGAACATAATTTCTCAATGCATTTTGATGGCATGTTAATTGCATTTAATGTCTGTAAATTATTTAAAATTACGGTTTACAAACTCAAAGTCTGAAATAGCTTTTCATCCAAATTTAAACAATTCTGATAAAAATGATCATACATTCTTTATAAAAAACATATAACCTTGCATGACAATCACGGGAAATACAAAGCTGGAAAACACAAAACTATATTACAAAAATATTTTTTTTTAAATGAGAAAACTAGAAGTAATCACGAACATACCCAAACATTTGTAGCCTACGGCATCCATTTAAAACATCTAAGCTAGATGCCAGTTTCCTCCGAATCCTACGAATTATGCGTGTGTTTGGGTGTTGCAAAGAAGGGTTGTTCAGTTCAAGAGCAAGGTTGAAATCTAGGCGTCGTATCAGTTAACCCATTTGAACTTCCGTGAAGCCTTACAGAATGCCATCCTGAGGAACAAACCCGCTCATTTATCAAAATAACTGTTACTGATGACACTTGTTGAAGCTATTTCTCCTTTCTTATCGTTTTCTATTGACAAAAACTGAGATTTAAACGTCACTGTTATGTCGAAGGAAGCTTGAACTCAAGAGAAGGGGGAAATGTTATACGAAAATTAAAAGGAACTTGAGTTCAGAAGTAACAAAACTTATTTGTGTTTAACTCAACGGTAACTGGAAATACTCAGGAGGAACTTGGAGCTTTTAAAAGCCCAGAGGTTAGAGCCTTTTTTAACCTAACATGGAAACTATTTTATTACAAGTACCCAAATGCATTTACAAAAGCGACTACTATGTATGAGAACACACCCTATAGGCAAGGTCAGCGGAAAATTAACCTGGCTATTGCAGACTGAGATCAATTTTATTGAAATTTGATGTCGGCTGCATGGTATGGATGCGATTTCGTCGCTTATTTTCGAAATTAAGGCTCATAGAAAGTTTTCTGGCTGTCATTGCAGTTATCGGCTATTCCGTGCTAAAGAGCGCAAAAAGTGCAGAACCAGGCAACGGTTGCTGGTGATTGCAATGCGAAGCGTGCTTGGGAGCATGTTTCCTTGCTTTGATAATGCCCTTACTCTACGTGGGTCCTATGTATTGACTGACTTAGAAGAATCGCATTCGCAGAGTGATTTTCATTTAGTCTAATAAAAGTTATAATACGATTGAAGATTATTTGTAAGTTTAAATAACTTAAGAATATTTTTAATGTCAAACATCTTAAGGTGCGGAATGCGGAGTAAATAATGAAAGAGGTGTGATGGGGATGAAACGAAATTATATAACGGAAATGCCACCATACACATCGACATCTGCTTTATCGCCAGTATGCGCTTATCGCTTGCGCCGAACTCATTCTTGCCCGGTGGTGTGACTGCGAGCGTTAGATCCAAACGTTTCATAGTCGATAACTCCTTGTTATATATATATAATGTAATTTTAAAAAATCAAAAATTTATTATTATGAATTTGCAAGTTTCACATACATCTCCATTCGAAATATGCTTAAGGAGTGATGTTTCCCATCAATCTATAACGAGTAACACTGTACTAACAACACGTAATCATTTTTTTATATTTTTTTTTCCCACACACACGAAGACATTGTACATCCATTGTGTTATTGATTTTTAACACAAAATACACATACAAGAAAAATCAAGGAAAGCAATATTGCAAGTTTTAACGCAAGTGTATATTTTATACTTGCATTCTAAACATTTTTAAAAATACATAAAACAGTTGTATTCGCATCACTCTGTAACTTGATGTTCAGTCTCAGAACAGACGCAAGTATTGGTTTCGCCCGAGGTACATGAATTATACAGGGTTGTTGCCCATTACTGCCTTCCTTAAACAGTGGATGTGATAATTTTGATAAACGTTCTTCAATAAGTGCGGGTGTGCGAGCCATGAGTAAAAGTTATCGTCGATATCATGAGTCTGCGAAAGAATACTGCGAGTTATTTCGGTGATATGATGCTAAAATTATAACAGCTTTTAAATACTATGGAGATAATTTCATTTCTCCAAAGATAAACAAAATTATTTCTCTATTTGAAAATTAAGGAAAGTTTCTAATCTTATTTAATTACATCATTTTTTATAAAGTTTAACCACCTCAGTGAGCTTTGTGAATATTTTTTTATACTGATATTTAAATCAATGAACCAGACTTAAAGAATGGCCGGTAACATAAGGACTATCAAAAGTTATGTAACTAGTGTTCCATTACTGAAGTGAGTGTTTACGAACGCACCATAAATACGGAAACATATACGAGTCTTAAAAGTCACTCAACTTTAAAATTCTCAGTGCTTATTTATAACGAAGGGAGTAATGACATTAATTGAATTATTTTATTTCACCATAAACTTATTTAAACATCATCTCTAAAATGCGATGCATTCATCACTGACATTTTTAAAATTATCACAGTATTATAGTAATTTATTATACTTGAAAACTTGAAACTTCATCGAAAAAGACAATGCTAGTTACAAAAAATGAACTTTATTCAAATGACGTCATCGAAAGTATAATTTGCGAAGTGTTTACGATGCTTTTGCAGTTAATATTACTCCACAATTATATTTCATTACTATAGAAACTACACCATTTGTTTATCTCATATTAAATTAATTCTTCGAAATTGTTGTAACTATGACAAACCATTTCATTTTATATATTGTCTGCCTCTCTATGTTAAATCAATGAATATTTCATTCATATCACTTATATTCCAAACTCCAGAGCTAAATAATTTTGCGTGAAAAAAAAAAGTCAGCAATTCTTATACAACTCACCTTATAATCGCTTGATTTGTTTACATTCTGTATGCTATAGTTTAGTGTTAAAATTAGGCTTCGTTGTATAGGAATAAAAGAAGTTTAGTGATCATTTAAAATAAAAAAATATTGTAATTGCGTTATCATAGAATTTAGATACATAGATAGTACATGTAAATTATATTCTGTAAATTAAATTTTATAAATTTGGCGTTATTTTTGTTAATTTAACGCGATTTTCATCAATTTGGCGGCGTTTTACATAATCTTCAATTTGGCGTGAAGGTTATCAAATGTTCGTCATATACTTCACCAAAGGTTCCAGATAAACAGATAGTGACAGATAGATAGATCTGGGTCATTGTAGTATTAATTACTGATATAATTCACACGTCTTTCATCTTACAAAATCCAATTAATGACACTATAGAAAGTAAAACCAATAATAATAAAATATTGAAGTGCAATTTTAGAAAGAAACTTAGTAATAAACGTTTCTATATTGAAGTGAATTAAATTTCTGCATTTTTATTTCTAGTAAATGTTATTTCTATTTACTAAAATCTTACGACATCAACAAGACAATTAAATTCTTGCACCCCAAAAAACTGAATATTTGTCTGTCACGAAAAATAATCAAAAATAAGAATTTATTTGTATTTTTCAAGCACAAACGCAATTGACATTTGATTTCAAGCAAAAAATTCAAACTTGCCTCAATCTCCCTTCGGAAACTTCTGGTTGAAAATGTTTTATTTCTGTTCCTAGTAGAGAACTTCTCATAAGCCTAATTGGAACGAGCCTAAGGCGGCATATTTCTTGCAGTGGCAAATGTTGAAATCATGTTAAATGAAAAAATCGTTATTTAATATAATTTCAAATAATCTAAATATGAATACAAAAAAGTTAAATACGATTCTGCAGGAAAATGGTATTCAGTTCTGATATTTTAGTGTCTTGCAAATACGCTATATGTGTGAAAACCAAATCACTGTCGATTATTTTGCCTAAATAAGGGAGAAAGGTGCAAATGGAGCCTATGGAGCACATAGGTATGGAGCACAATACTGTCACCTGCAATAAAATATGTTAAATGGAAACCGCTAATCGTCTTATTTCACCGTCTAATTCACCATTGATCAAATCGACTGTGAAAACAGTGTTTTCGTTTGAAATTCGATATTTGTGATGATCTTCATAACATTTTTATTTTATTTTCAACAGGACTGTTTTTTATTAAAAAAATATGTAACAAATATTGAATATGTGATATTTTGTGTACACTATTTTTTAGTTTTGCAGAGGAATAAAAATAAATTATCAAAAAGATTGCTTTCATAGCAAAAGTTATATAACAAGGTACTGTATTGTAGTTTTATTTTGTTTTTGCTTCTGTTTGCTTTTTGAAATATAATTTGTTTTTCCATTCTGTACTCCAGTCTCCTCTACATACGAAATCTACATCCTGTCTATTTCGCTGAGATATTCTTTCGTATGTGATTACTTTCTAAAGAAGTAAATTTTTATTTCTAGATTTAACAAATAAACTAGTATCTAGAGGTGACAAATATTTAATATTTTTATTCTATATATTGCGAATTTATTACTTCCTGTACGAATTTGTTACTCCTACCCATTCAAAACTCTCTTCAAAAATATCTAGCGGTTAAAACTCAACCAAACTTAGCAGTATGAAATAGCCTATACCTGCAATGGCAGTACGAAACTAATCCACAATTTTTACGAACTTCTATGGGAACTGACAATTTCAATCCTTTCACGAAACCGACATCAGATTAAAAAAAAATTGGTACAGACTACACGAAGCTGCAAAACCCACAAAACTTAGTGGAGAAGCTTTCGATAGGTAAAGAAAAATTTTAAACTAATTGTCATATTTGTCAAGCGCTTAAGCGTATTAAACACGAAACCAGTCCATAGATGACGTTATCTGCAATGGAAGTGCTTTTTAAATTTTGGGGTACACCCCTTACAGGGTATATAACTATGAAGTTGGACTTTGCAGCTTCGTGTAACCTAGTCTATATTTTATATTAATTGTATTTACGTAGAAGGACTTAAATTGTCAATTCCCATGGAATTGGCTTATAGCAAGTTTTTTGGTGATATTGCATATAACTGTTATTCCATACTGACGAGCGCGTAATAAGTTGAAAACCGGTCCATGGTTGCTGTTTTCTGCAATGGGAGTGTCTTCTAAGTATATTTTAGTGCTTCAAGGTGGTAAGGCCATATCTATTTCTCCTTATTTATTATAGACTTGATTAATAATGTATATTAAACTCTGAAAGTGTTGAGTTCAAATTTATTAAATGACATGCTTTCTCTATCCCAATAATGTTCTATATATACTCTTAAACTATGCATCACGTAATAATTAGCCTAAAGTGATAAAACTTAAGATTTCGAGAGCGAGAATACGCCTTTAGGCTCTTCCGTTCTCGGTTATTCACATACATATGAAAGTTTTCCCAAAACCACATACGCTTGCCTATTGCAAAGGAAAGTCACATTTGCATAAAGAAGAAAAGTAGACAACTGGAATTAGTAGCGTGCGCAGCAGCCAGCAGGCTATCCGCTATTCTCACCGGCCGGCAAATAGGCCGCGCCCTCGGGCCAGGCAGCCGAATCGGCAATAATTCACAGTGAAATGCTCTAATTCTGTTACACGCTTGTGTTGTTTCCAATCCGTACTCTTTCGTTTTCTTCTAAGGGCAGAAGAATGCATGTGGCAACTTACGCAACTTCTTTTGTCGCTAACTTCTGTGAGGGTGACGTAAGGCACTTTAACGAAAAGCAGTTAAGAAAACGACTTGATTCAGAAATATCTTTCGTGCGTGTACAACGATAGAACTGTCATTTAAATAACACGTTTCTTAACTCTCTTTTGTCTTTATAACGTAAAACAATTACCTTTGTCAAAAAATAAAAAAATGTCTGTAAATAAACTGTTGCATTTTTTTTCTATTTAAAAAACTGTTAAATATTACCTAACACAGACAAATAGGAAAGTGGTGAATTAGTGAAACTTATTTGAGCTATCTCGTATGTCCAACTTTAACAGATATGTTATTGATATTAATATAGTTTAAAATTTCTGTTTACATAGGGAAAACTCTGCTGTAAGTTTCGTGTTAATAATATTTAACAAGCATTTGTAGTACATGCTTTAAATTAGGACGTTCGAATAAGGGAATTGGTCTACATTTATATGGAATCGATATGGATTAATAGCTACTGAGGGTGCATCCGGGAATTTCTGAGAAATATCTTTGTAAATAAAATTCATTCTCACGCTTCTGTGAAGGATGACTGTCACGTCTTGAACACGAAAATATCACATCTAAGGATTTGCCTGCTCGATTCTCAAAACGCGTAAACATCAAACTGTCCAGATTATTCGCTGTGACTGTGACAGTCTAGCAGCTGTGACAGCTAAGCTGGCTTGGAATATTTAGAAAGTATGTTCTAAGACTTTTTTTAAAGTTCTTTAAGAAGCCTACTTTTCCTTTAGTATCATAACCATCTTGGTTTTATATGGTTAAAGATTGGTCTCTGACAAGTAATTTCGCAAGTTCATCTTTAGGTTTTCCTTTATTATTTCAAGAATATATTCCAAATTCTTTTAAATATTTTAAAAGAATTGTATCTTTCAATTCGGCAGTACGGTCATCTTAACAATGGAAAGTAATCGTCCCTGTAAAGTAATTTGGCAGGTTGTTTCCCAGCGATGATCTAACGTATATAGGTATAACATAAAGATAAATCAAGAGTATCATTTCTCGACTCACAAATTATCCCTCTCTACCCAAGGATTAAGAACTAATATCATAGACTTCATTGAAAACTTACTCAAAGATAAGTTGTTTAATTTATAAAAATGAAATAATTTTTTTTAATTAATCTTTGAAACTTTGTTTAATATCATTCCTTTATTTTCCACTACATGAAAAGCATTTATCTTATTTTGTTCACAGATATGTTATAGAGAACTTGGTATTTAATCATAATATCTATTTAAACAAATATAAAACATCATATGCGTATTTTTAAACATTTTAATTTGTTGTTCCATTTTTATTTATTTACAAGAACATTTTTACACTTGTTCTGCTCTTCTGCATCATTGCCAAATTCATTTGCAGATATAATTTAAATACTGAAATTTCGCAGCATATAGTTTGTAGTACATTTTTTAAATCAGGACGTTCGAATAAGGGAAATGAATATTCATTTTTACCATTTAATAAAACCAAACAAATACGAGTTTAAAAAAACAGGCAATAATTATTTAAATTGGTTTAGGCAATTAGTACAATTAAAATTATTTTTTTAGGTCTATGCATTACTTTTTTTAGACATATTTAGAAGTATTTGAAAATCATGGAAGGAAAAGGATGTTTCAGTATCGCACAGAAATGTAATCTATACCCGCGAAATCGAACTTAAAAAAAAAATAAATATTTTACAAAAATATTAATTAATAATGAAATATACTACATAGAAATAAATGTTGTGTATCTTTTAATCCACATAATTTAAAATTAAACATGGATGGAAAAGGATGTTCCAACATCGCACGGGAATGCAATCTAAATCTGCGAAATCGCACTTAAAAAGTAATCAATATTTTATTAAAAAATATATATTAATTAATAATGAAATCTATTACAAAGAAATGAATGTTATGTATTTTTCATTCACATAATTTGAAATTAAGCATAGATGGAAAAAAATGTTTCAACATTACACGGCAATGTAATCTATATGCACGAAATCGCACTTATTTGAAACAGTATCTATCAATAAAGGGAAAATGATGCAACTAGTACTGGTATTAGGTTCATGCACGAAAGAAACAAAATGGTGGTCGTAAGTTCGATAGAAATTCCCTTTAATAGAGAATTTTTTATTGAAAAATCCCTAACTTTAGGGAGTTCTAAAAAAATTCTCAAAAATCGGGAGATTCTCGTTAAAAATCAGGAAACTGGAAGAAATCATCAAAATTCGGGAATTTCCCGGAAAAACCAGTAGAGTTGGCAGCTATGTTTGATTAGATTACAAGTTTTTCATTTACAACAGTATAATAACCCAAATCAGAATAATTGTAAACAATGTCTATTTTTTCCCACGCTCTTTTTGGATGCAAAAATAGGTTAATGAACATATTTATGCATACAATGATTACAAGAATTAATACAACATGTAAATCCCATATCAGCGTGTATCAGAGCTCGTTAATATCATATGAAGTAGTCAATAGTGTATATACACTGTTTTTAATTGACTGAAACTCGTAAGAAATAAAATTGTCTAAATGTCTGAAGATTCTAATTCACAGATTTAGGAAGAAATTTTGTAATGCAATTAAAATGTGAGAAAATTAATGGTTTTTCTGTTTTTTATGTGGTTAATTTTTTTCTCCTAAACTATTTTATTTATCTAAAGTCCCATCCTTAAAGTGGCAGGATACAAACTAATACAAAACATAAAAATATATTGAAAATTTATTTCAAATTTAAATTTTAGAAAATGAAAACACCCTATGCTAATTTTGCATGGCTAAATGATTTTATAACATTAGAAATATATGTAAAAATAGTACTGCAAGTGTTGAAACAATGTAAACATTTAAGAGGGCGCAACATTATAACATTTTTTGAGACATCTTAATAATAAATATCTAAAACGTGAGTCTCCACTCTACCATCTCATACATGTACGTATATTTCATATTTTTGCCTATATGAGGTACCCAGAAAAGTCCTTAAGCACTCCAATAACTTTGTAAGGAAAGGTTCGTGGGTGTATATGATAGGTCTATCTATAGTTAAGGGACCATGCCCGATCGAACAAAAGTGATTTAAGCGTCTCTAGCTGCGAATTTAAAAACTTGGGATAAAAACAGTCGGCAACAGAACGAGATAGAAGAAGAAAGTCAATTACAAACTTGTAGAGCATTGTCAAATGAGTATGAATCGACAATAAAACTGTTACAAAAGCATTCATTTGACACACCATGGCTATCTTATTCGGGAATTATACAATAAACAGCATTTGCATGCACAGGAATCTAGTGTGGTGTCAGTTAAAAATGTTTTCCGCCATCAAGAATGCACATTAGAATTCGAGAATGAATATTACGCAATAATCATTTTGACTGATTATTGTGTAATTCATCACTGCGCATCGAACACATATATGAAGTATAACAGAAGTATGACATAACATGAAGTATAACAGATATATGTTGCCTTCCATATATGCGTTTTGTGCGTTTCTGGAGTCGATTTCCACGAAGTAAACCTTGCACCACAATTTTGTAATTATCTTTTTTCATCTATCTCGCTTTATTGCCGAATTCGTTATCCTACCTATTTTTTAATTCTCCGCTAGATGCGCTGCAATCTCTTTTATTCTATCGGGCATCATCACTTCACCTAAAATAGACCACTCATGGACCTTCCCATGAGACTTTACTAGGAAGTCTTCATTTGTATGACAATCAATATAAGAACGAACAAGTAAAGGCAAAAGAAAAAAGTTTTTTAAAGTACTCTCTTTTATTATTTGTATGTATACATTACATGTATGTATACTTACACGTATGAAAAATATATTTATTAAAATGTATGTAACTTACATGTTGGAAAAATGAAACAATGAAATACAATAACGTACTAAATTTGAACCTTCTAGCTACTGCGGCACTCGAGTTATTCCCAAACAACTACATTCCTACTGTAGGCCCAAGACGGGCTGGCCCGATAAGGCTCAAAACCCAATGAATTAAAACATACCACAAAATACGACATACTACATTTGGACTTTCTAATTGCTTCGGTTCTCGAATTATTCCCCAAAACACGAGCACATTTTTATGGCGGGCCAAGTCGAACTAACCCGATAATGTTCAAAAGCAAATTAATTAAAATATACTACAAAATATGATGTACTGAATTTCTGGAGACCGGAATATTTCACCTTTCAATTTATTTTTATTTCTATATTCTGTACTTTATCCTACAGCTATAAAATAAATACTGATTAATTATACTCATAATCAGGAAATCCATTATTTAAAAATAATCAAAAATACATGTAATAAATACTACGCCTTTCTGTTGTGTCAGCTAAGCGACTACTTTACTAACACTAGCGACACCTAGATATAATTCTCAAGGTATTATGGCATTTTCAAACGTTTCATCCATAGGAGTTTTATCTCTTTCTTTTTAACTCCATGCGATTTTGCAAATATATATGTAAACAACATGTATGCAATATATATGTACTTATAGAAAACATTATTCCGAGTCTAATAATACCTTTGATTTGTGCGTACGACCCCCCGATGAGCGCGAATAAAAGCAATGTTCAAATACCTTTTTGAGCGAATGTACAGTTACAGCTACTAGTGAATAAATAAAGTAACTAGATTTTTCAGTTACAAGTTACCATTCATTTTTCGATAACTTAGCTTTATACGTTATCTTACTTTATAAGTATAATTTTAAGTTACATACTTATTTTAAACACACAATGTTCACATGATAATCTTACTTTATTTTTTTAATTCAATTAAACTTATACGATGAGGCTATTAAATTTACATATAAAATTTGCAGCACGTCTCAACATCAAAATGTATGGTTTAGATAAAATACTAAAATTTAAACTCAAAAATTTAGTTTATTCTTCTTATAAAGTAATTGTTTTTTTTAGACGTGTTAAAAATACAGATATTGCAATTAAAGGATAAGGAGATAAAGCTTGAATAGTAAGTTTTTATCGGAACAACTCTCTCTATTTCAAAACGGTGAAAAATTATTTATTCTTTTCATCAGACATTATGATCAGATTATATAATTATATATATATATATATATATATATATATATATATATATATATATATATATATATATATTATGATATATATATATATATATATTATATAAATTTAATAATAACCAATACCAAGTAATTAATGACAAAACATTAAAACAATAAAATAACCAAAACCGTTAAAATACGGCCGCTATATCGAAAAAAAAAACCAAGAAAAATCAATCATGCATAAAGCATTGATTATGAAGCACTTTCCAATTTTAATGCAATTTTATATAAACATCTCTGAAATGCGATACATTCCTCCGTAATATTTGTAAAATTATCACAATACTACATTAATTTATTATATTTGAAAACGTCATCGAAGAAAATGAACTTCATTTAAATGACGGCATTGAAATATAAATTGCCTGGTTTAAACATCTCTAAAATGCGATACATTCCTCGGTAATATTTTTAAAATTATCATAATACTACAGTAATTTATTATATTTGAAAACTTCATCGAAGACAAATGAACTTTATTCAAATGACGTCATCGAAATATAAATCGCCTCTCTATAAAAGCAGCATTTCATTCATAAACATTTTTCAAATCATTTCACTCATCACAATACTCTAATAATTTATTTTATTTAAAAAATTGAAAAATTATTATCCACCATATTTATTTTAAAATGCGAAACCTCTCTTACATATAAATAATTCAACTCTTGGAAAGATATTTATTATATAATATATCTCTTTTTCCTTTCTGGAGGATATAATAAGAGTCAGAATTTAATTGAATTTGTTTTTATTAAATTATTTGTATTTATAAAATAATATGGGTGCAATTATTATTTTAATTTTTATTTAAAAAACTACCGAAAATATTTTGCTGAAATTCTTTTTATATATTTTATGGGATAATTTGAATATTTCATAAAATTTTCGAAGCCATTTGTGAATTTTAAATTTGCTTAAAAAATGTTTGAAAAATTAGGTCCCATAGGGTTCAATGTATTTCATTTTTTCAACCCGGGTTCAATCTAAAATTAATTGGGTGATATTCATTTATATTCCCATAGGTCCCACAGACCGTCTGAAAAACATACTAAAATTTCATTTTGATAAAGTAATTTTTACGGCAGTTATCGTGCTAACGAACAGGCAGGCAGACAGACAGACAGACAGAATGAACAAAGTCATAAACTCTTTTCAACTTTGTTGTAAAGTGTTAATAAAAAGAAGTTTGAATAAAAACAGTTTTAGTGCAACATAGGCGTATTAAAACCCTCGAAGTTGTCAAACAATAAAATGCAAAGCGACAACTACAGAAATTGAAACTAATAAAAGTGAATAAGAACCGATAAAAATAAGAAATGAACCAGAAAAATATGATATAAATAATGCTTTGAAAATTTTTAATTCCGTCATATGACGGGTATACCTTCTAGTGTTAAATAACAAAATAAAAAGTAATGGATTACTAAAACAATGTCTTAGTTTAAATTTTAAAAATAAATCATTTGGTAATCTTTTAATTATGCTAAATAGTTGCTCATAATAATTGTTTTTAAATATCACGATAATCATATAAATAAAAACTGTATTTTTCAATTTCACTATGCATAAATAATTACTGATTACTCTATAACTTCTGTTGTAGCATTGGAATGCTACAAGAGAACTGTTCTTACTACTGATGACTTTTTTTTAAAAAGCAGAACACAGTTTTCTTATCTTTTATATAAAATATCACAAACTTGCAACATTATTAAAATTATCCTAACATATTCGCGACAACAGATATATTTTATGAATGCAAATTTACTACATTATTGCAAATAGAAAAATATACATGACATATCACTGGGTAGTTTTAAAATGCATAAAAGTTACTTATTTAACAAAACATAATGCTAAAAATGTTAATGATAAAATGCAAATTATTATATAGCAACAATGAAACTTTAAAACTAGCCGCGAAAACGCTAAAAAGTTTTCTATCGTTTTATTAGCAGCAAAACAATTCAGCTTTAATTTTAAAAATCTGATGTGGGCAGCACATGACTTTCCTTATATAATGCAATGAATTTACTATTTTTACAGTAGAAAAAATAGGTTATTCTTATAGTAGGTACTTATATTCTTCCCAAGATACTAAATTTGAGTCAGTGAGTCGTCATTTTCATTGATTTAGCGGTATTGTTATCCATTTGGCGAGATTTTCGTTAATTTGATAACATTTCAAAAAGTCGCCAAGTTGGCAACATTCCAAATTCTTCGCAAAATCTCGCCAAGCGTTATGGACGGAGAAATAAGTTATTCTTATAACAGATAAATAACTACTGGCGTTCAATTACAAAAGTATTACTCAAAGTATCTTTCCTCATGAATGGAACGAGCAAGATCCACGAAAATGATGGTCACCAAATTTATCGCATGATATTACATATGAAAAGTGAACATATTTCTCAGCGATTTATGGAATTTTTTGATAAATTTATTTGAAAATGTGCAATATCTCGAGAACGGTTCATGCTAGCGTTCTAAAGTTTATGTCAATCGTTTTCTAAGGAAAAATTACATAAGAAATGTCTATTTGCTTAACTTTATTAAAGGTTTTGATTTTTTGATGATTTTTTCAAAATTTCACTCGGAAATTTAGGGAGTTCTGAACATTCGATTGCGTTTAAAAACAATAGACTTCCAGTATTCATGAATTGTGATTCCTGCACCAAATTTCATTCAAATCGCTCCATTCGTTCGTGAGATATCGTCTCCACAGACTAACTGACACACACACAGACATCACCTCAAAAATGGTTGATTCGTGATCAGGGATGTTTGAAACGTGCTCTCTCGTCGAAAACTCGAATTCGAATTTTCGACTCCGTCACAATACTTTCCTTATACATTATGTATATAAGGAAAGTAAAAATATCTAAGTATATACATGTACAATTGTGTAAAATACTATAAAAATTTTGAATTAATACATTATTTTACTCTTAGAAATAATATGCGTATATAAAATTAAAGAAGCACAAATATATGAAAATAGAATTCTTAAATACAGAATATAATAGATTATATATTCATCATTGATACAATTTAAATATGACTAACTTTAAATAAATTTTAACCAGAATTATAACTATAATATTATTCAAAATCTGTTTCTATCCCATGAAAATAATTTGTACAATATCTGTACTATTGAAAAATTGATACGAGCGTGCATATAAAAATGTCATATTAAATTCGAGCATTATGTGTAATATATTCCAATATAAAAACATTACTTTTAATTCTATTTTAAACGTCTAAGGTATTAAGTTTAAGACTAATTATAATTATATAATATTATAAATCGCAATTTAAAAAAGTTTTGCTTCAAATTCACTGCTAATGAAGTGCTAAATGATATTATTTACAATGTAAATATTTACACGATTTACAACTACGAGTATTATTACGTTATTTACAACTAAAAATGTGATTCAAAAAGTGCTATTAAAATTAGCCAATATTTTTCTAGTAAAGGCGTATGCCTACAATATCTACCCACTTAATAATATTGGATACACGCTCAGTTATGCATTGCGCAAAGAACGAGCATGCATATGTCTTTATTAAATATTTCATTTTTTTGACGTCATAATTTTTACTTTCCTTATATACAATAATGTATAAGGAAAGTATTGTGACGGGGTCGAAAATTCGAATTCCAGTTTTCGACGGGAGAGCACATTTCAAGCATCCCTGATCGCGAATCACACATTTTTGAGGTGATGTGTGTGTGTGTGTGTGTCAGTGAGTCTGTGGAGATAACTGACGAACGAATGGAGCAATTCGAACGAAATTTGGTACAAAAATTACAATCCATAAATACTGGAAGCCTATTGCTTTTATACGGAATCGACTGTTCAGAACCCTCCTAAATTTTCGAGTGAAATTTAGAAAAAATCATCAAAAAATCAAAATATATAATAAAGTTACGCAAATAGACATTTCGTATGTAGTTTTTCATTAGAAAACGATTAACATAAATTTTAGAACGCTAGCATGAACCGTTCTCAAAATATTGCACATTTTTCAAGAAAAATATCAAAAAATTATATAAAATTAAAAAAAATATTTCCTATTGAGGAACATGTTCACTTTTCATATGTAATATCATGCGATACATTTGGTGACATCATTCTCGTGGATCTTAGCTCATTCCATTTATGAGAAAAGATACTTTGAGTAATACTTTTGTATTTGAACGCCAATAGTCATTTATCTACTATAAGAATAAATTATTTCTCCGTCCATAACACTTGGCGAGGTTTTGACAACAAATTTGGCGGAATGTCGCCAACCTGACGACTTTTTAAATGCTACCAAATCAAAGAAAATCTCGCCAAATGGATGGAAATGACGCTAAATCAATGAAAATAACGACTATTTGATGAAAATTCAATATCTTGGAAAAAATATAAGTATCTACTATAAGAAAAACCTATTTTGTTTTTACTATAAAAGTAGTAAATACATCGCATTATATAAGGAAAGTCATGTGCTGTCCACATGAGATTATTTTTTAATATTAATAAAAATAGGCAGAAATTTATTATAGTGTAAATAATCTTAAAAGTATTTACGAATCAGGACTTAAATATTCAAACAGAAAATTTTGTTGTCGATTGGTGCATGCATTTAAAAGTTAAGAGTTCGTACAAACGAATCAAACAGCTGAACTAATCTTCATAGAAAGGGTGTGGAATTTGGTGCTTGAAGAAAATAGAAAGTGAACTTTATCGTCTCATTTCGTTTTGGTGTTTGCAAGTATTACTATTCAGTGAATACGTTTATTAACTGCAAAAACCAAATTTCACACCCTTTTCTTGCAAATTATCAAGTGTAATTCATTGCGACATTTTCTTTTTTTGTTTTTGTTTTGTTACAACCTAAGCCGTCTGGCTCACCCGGGGGTTTGGATTAATAAACTGAACAACTGGAAGAATACCACCTCCCAGCTTTCAAGAGAGTGAAAAGGCAGCCTGGTCCGACCGGGTCAGCATTAATTCCAATTTAGAATGTTACACTTAAAGATATATGTTTAAAAAAATCCGACAATTTAACAGAAATATGAATAATATTAACGTAATTTAGAAATGTAAATTAATAAATCAAACCTAAACAGATAAAAAACTGTTTCAAGAAGCATAATAAATTTGCAAAGTTTGATACCAATAGGAGAGAGCATTTAAAAGTTAGAGCTCGTTAAAACAAACCAAATGGTCGAGTTCTATAGTAATACCCGCATGCTTGTAATATGTTTTTAATTAAAAATTTTTAAAATATTTTTATGATTTGTGGCATGTTATTTCAAAAACGTGCGATACTTCCCGAAAGGTTCCGATCGTTTTATAATTTTTTCTTTTTTAAAAATCGAATTAAGTAAAAATAAACATTCTTTGATACTGATTGTCATAAATATTCTCTGATGAACTGTTTGAAAAATTGGACCTTCTTTTAGTTTATTTACACTGAATATCAATAAGCTTTTTATTTTAACGGGTGTAATCATCGATAAACACAAAATGTACATAGAATTTCCTCAAATCGCTCAATTCTTTCAATAAAGATCGTGTTCACAGACTTAAATACAGAGAGACGCAAAAACAAATTAGTGGCAAGTAATTATTGGAATTACTTTTTACTTTCCTTATATACATAGTATAATGGAAAGTATTGTGATGGGGTCGAAAATTTGAGTTCGAGTTTTCTACGGAGAGCACGTTTCAAGCATACCTGATCACGAATTAAAACATGCCCGCGTGTGTGTGTGTGTGTGTGTGTGTGCGCGCGCGCGCGTGTGTCAGTGAGTCTCTGGAGATGATATCTCACGAACGAATGGAGTGATTCGAATGAAATTTGGTACAAAAATTACAATCCGTGAATACTGGAAGTTTATTGTTTTTAGATACAATCGAATGTTCAGAACCCCCTAAATTTCCGTGTGAAATTTTGAAAAAATCATCAAAAAATCAAAACCTTTAATATAGTTACGCAAATAGACATTTCTTATGTAATTTTTCCTTAGTAAACGATTGACATAAACTTTAGAACACTAGCATGAACCGTTCTCGAGACATTGCATATTTTTCACATAAATTTATCAAAAAATTCCATAAATTGAAAAAAAAATACTAACTGTTGAGAAACATGTTCACTTTTCATATGTAATATCATGCGATAAATATGGTGACATCATTCTCGTGGATCTAGCTCGTTCCATTCATGAGAAAAGATACTTTGAGTTATAATTTTGTATTTGAAAGCCAATAGTCATTTATCTGCTATAAGAATAACTTATTTCTCAGTCCATAACGCTTGGCGAGATTTTAGTGACGATTTTGGCGGAATATCGCCAATTTGGCGACTTTTTAAAGTTGCCAAATTAACAAAAATCTCGCCAAATGGATAAAAATGATGACTAACTGGCGAAAATTCAATATCTTGGAAAGAATATAAGTATATCTACTATAAGAATAACCTATTTTTTCACTGTAAAAGTAGAGAATTCATTGCATTATATAAGGAAAGTCATGTGCTGCCCACATCAGATTTTTTATGTTGGGCCGCCCCCCTTTGGGACATATTGGAAAGACACATCTGACAGCAATCTTCCTTGCTATCAACTGTACAGGAGTTTACGATCTGCTTGACCAACGCCTGGTATTCTCTTGACTTAAATGCACCTCAGCACCTTGTAGAATCCATGCCTAACTGCATACGTGCTTTCATTTGGGCTAAAGACGTCCCAATAAAATATTAAACCTGGGTTTCTATTTCACTGGCCGGTGTGTACATTAATATTTAAAGTTCAATGTGATATACTTTTTAATCACCCTGTAATAGGTAGGCAAAGAAAAGGGAAATACTATTTTATTATACAATTCTAAATAACTAAGATCATCTATTTTTGTAATGGAGATAAAACAGAATATTAGACTTTTTATAACTTCTTCAATAAATGTATTTATTTACGGGAGACGTAGAGAAACCTGGATCACTTAATATCATTTTTGTAGTAAAGTGCAATAAATGAATGTATGATCCCTAAAACTGTATTGTTTGTTACTATGAGCATCAAAAATGTATATTATGAGTCATTAACGGTATTAATTATTACTAAATTAAAAAAAAACCACTTTAAGGGAAACGGTCAAACTATCCACTTTACCCCAACACTGGAGCAAAGTGGATAGATAGGCTGTTTTTGAAACAGAACGCTCAATGTAAAACACTTAACATGCTTTTAGTAGAAAAAAAATCCAAGGAATGCTTTCACATGGCGCATTTATCATATATAAAGTCTCCCCTTCCTTAAGAACTGGTGCAGTTCTCTTGAACCCATCTATTATAGAAAGAACACTTTATCCAGTCCTCTTTTGGTGGATCAGTTAGTCCACTTTGATCCGCTCTGCCTACAACGCTGTTTTGAAAAACAAACTGCATGTGCTGAATTCTGAAGAATAACGAAGCATCATTGCCAAAAGTAACAAACTTAATACCTGTTTAAGGTATATAGGTCACAAAATTTGAGTACACAATACTCTTAAATCTATTAACAGTTAACCAAATTACAAATGTTTTAGTGTACAATCACAAAAAAAACCATTATTTTATCTCATTCGCTGTGCACCTATTTCTCTGATGCTGATAGCTGAAAGTAATTTCTACGCACATATTCAACACTCTTGTACTGACAACTGGCATTTCCTATGTTTATAATATTTAATTAATAAAAAGATGATCTGCTTTTCCTTCTATATCCACTTTGGCCTACTTTCTCTTATTCATATCTACTCGTAGTTTCCCAACAGCTCCCAGATTTCAAATTCTAATATCCGCCATATTCTCATATTAACATTCCTGATCTAATATTTTACATTTCAATATTGAACGAATTCCGACTTTAGAGACCAGCGAAAACAAACATGAAGTATGCTGTGGAAAGGCATTACTTTCCTTATGCTATGGTGAACTTATACTTTAGAGAGTTTTAAAATGAACGTACACGGTAAAATTAGGATCCTAGTGTAGACTGAAGAGAGTTTCTTGTTAATTAAATTATGCTCTGCTCGATAATTTGCGACATTCGTATTGGACTTGATTGGATTATTTTACACTCTGTATTATTTCTTATGTACAGGCGAGATATTTTGACTGGAACCCACAGTTTAAAATGACTTCTAAGCATACCTTGGGTACCTTACCCGTATCCGATATTCGAACCGACTTCTATGAAACCATAGGGCACAGAACGAACCGTTTAGCTACAGGGTTGTCTTATAGTTCACGGAAAGCCCATGATGGGTAGAATGTCTGCGTGTGTGACTTTATGAATCTTATACGATTTCTTAGTTCGGAAAACTTTATGTCTCGTAACAGTAAATCTCAAAATGTTTTCTACAGTATTAATCATTTTATTTACGTGTAATACTTATATACAGTAAGCGAAATAATTATGACACTTTTCATTATTTTTGCTTTGAATCCTTTGTAAGACGTTCAATTTTCTTTTTCGTATTTTACCGTTTATTCATTATATCCTACCTCTTGTTCCTTCCTCCTTCCCATTTTACCTCTTTCTACTTTACTCGCTATTGGCAACTCACTTTCCCTGCTCTACTTTAGTCACGTTTGCTGTTCTTACATCATACGGTGATAAATAATTATAATAATAATAATATGTATTCATCGGGTTTAATTCCGTTGCTTAGCAAAATAATATTTTGTTTTTCAAAAAAATTTGCGGAAAAATATCGTTTATATAGTTCTATCTCTAATGCTATCCTACCTCTTATTCCTTCCTCCTAGGCTTTTTACCTATTTTTCTTTACTCTCCGTTAACAACCCACTTTCCCTGCTTTAGTCATGTTTTCTGTTCTTACATCATTCGCTGACAAATAATTATAATAATATGTACTCATCCGGTTTAATTCCTTTGCTTAGCAAAATGAAATTTTTTTATCAAATACATTTACGGGAAAATATAGTTCATATAATGCTATCTCTATCGGAGGTTCGTATTTTATTAATATCTCGAGAACCCCGGATTCTAGAAACTCGAAACATGGACTAAATTTCAAGTGATACTATTTCACGGCTACCCACATTTCATGAAATTCGGTGCAGCCGTTCTCCCGTGATAATAAGATAAACACACATACATACCCCCAGACAAATTTTCAATTTTATTTATGTAGATGTGGCATTTAAAAGTTCTATACTCTAATTTTATAATACAATAAAGATAAAAAATTCTTAGACTCAAAATAATATGTGTACCGGCTTTGTGCGCATGTAAGTGATAAACAAATTTCAAAATAATTATGCCACTCCCCCCCCCCCTCCACACACACACACACACCTTTTAATTTATTTGTGACAAGCTGGAAATTTCTATTGAATTTTTTTTTTATTTTTGAATTTTAAATTTTTGATTTTTTGAAGTTTTGAATTTTGAAATTGTTATTGAATTTTAATTGAAGCTGGAAATTTCTTTAATTTTGTCTATCCGCATTTAGCATTATAGCAAGCTTCAATGAGGTAAGCTGCCATACAAGTCTTGAATACATTTCATATCAATAGAATTCAATGATTAAAGAATAGCTGTTTTCAAACTGTATTCATGAAATGGCGGCCATTTTCAGATAATTTCCATGCTAGAATATACTATATATTATATTAAAATCAAGTGATTTTGTTGGCCAAGGATAGAGAAAATTAATTTTTTCGAATTAAACCAAATGGTTAGACGAAAAACATGTTTTGAAACATGAATTTTGCAGTTGTCCTACTGAAACAACTTATTTCGACAGCTATTTGAAGTCCGATCAAGCCGAAATGGTTTTGCGTGAAAAACATTTTGTAAAATAAAACTCCAGTGCAGTTCAATAAGTTTATTCGATTTTTTCAGACTCATTTGCTTCGTTTACATGCTTTCAAACTTACTCGCAGACTCTTTATAGCACTTTTAGTTTTCATCCCGATTGCATCTAGAAACTCCGTCCGTAGGCTTCACGTCAAAATATCAAATTACTTTACTTACTTGCTTGGCGATATACAAATTAAACTCATACAATACCTGACGAGATTTTAGATTCAAGTTAATATATAAACTTCTGTTCAAACATCATCAAGCATCAAACATTTTATGATCCCCAAGTTCATTTAACTTCCTAATTTTTTCAAAACAAAACAAAATATTTCGTGCTTGTACCGCAATATTTCTCCAAGGACTAAGTATATTTCACCATTAACCAGCACTATTCGCGAATATTACAGCTTTTCGACCCATTGGAAAACCCCGGCTAAAATACTAAAATATTGAAATTATAACCACTATACTTCAAAACCAAAGAAACTGATCCAAAATCCAATTATAATATAAACTCGTAGGACTTTTAAGGAGCTACAAATGTTTGACTATTGTTTAAAGCTATCCCTTTTACTTTCTTGAGATATACATCTTGAAAAACGAAAAAAAAAACTCTTCTTCAACTTAACCAGACGATAACATAAAACTATAAAAGCTGCTTTTTTAACACTTTACAACAAAGTTGAAAAGTGTTTATGACTTTGTTCATTCTGTCTGTCTGTCTGTCTGTCTGTCTGTCCGTTAGCACGATAACTGCCGTAAAAATGACTTAATCAAAATGAAATTTTAGTATGTTGTTCAGACGGTCTATAGGACCTATGGGAATATAAATGAATAATATCACCCAATTAGTTTTGGATTGAACCCGGGTTGAAAAAATGGAATACATTGAGCCCTATGGGACCTAATTTTTCAAGCATTTTTTAAGCGGATTTAAAATTCACAAATTGCTTCGAAAATTTTAGGCAATATTCAAATTGTTCCATAAAATATATAAAAAAAAAAATTCAGCGAAATATATTCAGTAGTTTTTTAAATAAAAATTAAAATGATAATAACACCTCTTATATGAAGCGATCACGTGTCCATGATATGAAACGATCACATGACCCACTTCAAAATGATATATGGCATCCATCTTGTCTCAAAATCGTGATTTTTAAAGTTCTTTCTAATTCATATTGAGTGTTGTATCCATCCTAAAACTACTTTATTTTGGCCTAAATTCTGTGCATCTACATACTTTAACAACGCAATGACAATATATTTCAGTTTAAATGATCATACAAATTTGATTATTTCTACTATTAAGACTATTTTTCACCTATGTAAAATGTAAACAGCAAAATATGTAGAATGAGTTGTATTAGAATCGCTGTAATTCTTTAACACAAAATCATTTAGTCCATGGAGTCTGCATGGCTGATATGAATGAAATATTCATTGATTTTAGAAAGAGAAGGACGATAATTTTCGATGAAGTTTTACGCATAGAGTTTTACTTACTTGTAGCTCCATGGTCTTAATTTTTAAATAATATAAATTATTATAGTATTGTGATGAATGGCATGAATGGGGGAATTATTTATGAATGAAATGTTGCTTTTATAGAGAGAGTCAGGCGTGTTATTTTTTCTATGACGTCATTTGAATGGATTTCAGTTGTTTTCGATGAAGTTTTCAAATATAATAAATTATCGTAGTATTATGATAATTCTAAAATTATTACCGAGGAATGTATCACATTTTAGAGATGTTTAAACCAGGCAATTTATATTTTAATGCCGTCATTTGAATGAAGTTAATTTTTTTCGATGAAGGTTTAAGGTTTCAAATATAATAAATTAATGTAGTATTGTGATAAGTTTTAAAATATTACCGAGGAATGTATTGCATTTTAGACATGTTTAAATAAAATTGCATTGAAGTTGGAAAGTGTTTCATAATCAATGCTTTAAGCATGATTGATCTTTCTTGTTTTTTTTAAGATAAATACAGATTTAGAAACTACAGATTTCCGAATGCACAATTTTATTGCTTACTAAGTGAAAGTATGGGGGGGGGACTCGCTCAGACACTACTGTTTTAAGTTTTTTCGAAAAAAAATTTCAAAATATTAAAATATTGAAATTATTTTCATATATTCATAATCAGCACCCTATTTCCGAACAAACAAGAAAAATTATCTATATTTGTATCTATTAGGTTCGAATATATAAGCGTCCAAAGTGTTTACGTTTTTCGTAACGCTTCGATTTTCGCCATAAATACCCTAAGCATAGATGTTATTCACAGCAAAAATGTTGAGGGCGTGGTAGCCCAGTGCTTAGCGCGCGGGAATTGCAGTCGGTAGGCCTGGGTTCGATTCCCTACGCTGCTAAAACTACCGCCGTGCTCACGCGGAGTACAATCACGTTAAACATGTGGGTCCGTAAGTCCTTCCGAGGGGTTGGTGGTAGGGGAAGGAGAGTACGGTCCCTGTGGATGCCTTCCCCACTTGGTTAAGGTCTAAATTGGGTGGCTCTTCCCGACCGTCCAAACAGTTACCTTACACCTTTCTGGTAGGTCGAACGGTCTGCGTCTTAACATCAACAAAATTGTTGAAAAAGAAAAAAAAACCTCTTCTGCTCCTCTACACTTCATATAGTCAAGCGTATAAATTGGAACATTTCTTTCAATAAATTAGTGCACGTCTATTTAATCTAAACATCTCCGTAAGATCGCGATTAACAATTATGCATCATTTTATAAAACCCTCATTTGGTTTCACTTTTTACTTATTATGCATGAATTTAATCTTGTTTAAAACTTTCTCGTGATCAAATTTTAAAAAGTATAATACTCGTTCGTATAATTATAATTGTAAAAAGAGTAAAAAGGTTTTTTAACACTTTACAACATAGTTGAAAAGTGTTTATGACTTTCATTCTGTCTCTCTGTCTGTTTGAACGATAACTGCCGTAAAAATGACTTTATCAAACTGAAATTTTAGTATGTTGTTCAGACGGTCTGTGGGACCTATGGGAATATAAATGAATAATATCACCCAATTAGTTTTGGATTGAACCCGGGTTGAAAAAATGAGATACATTGAACCCTATTGAACCTACTTTTTCAAACATTTTTTAAGCGGATTTAAAATTCACAAATTACTTCGAAAGTCTTAGGAAATATTCAAATTATCCCATAAAATATAAAAAAAAAATTTCAGCCAAATATATTCAGTAGTTTTTTAAATAAAAATTAAAACAGTAATTACACCCTTTATATGGAGAGATCCCGTGACCCAATTCAAAATAAAATATGGCATCCATCTCGTGTCAAAATCATGATTTTAAAAGTTTTTTTCATTCATATTGAGTGTTGCATCCGTCCTAAAACCGCTTTAATTTTGCTTAAATTCTGTGCATCTATATACTGAAACAACGCAATTACAATATATTTAAGTTTAAATGATCATCCAACTTTGATTATTTCTACAACGAAGCCTAATTTTCACTAATGGAGAATGTAAACACCAAAAAATGTAGAATGAGTTCTATAAGAATTGCTGCATTTCTTTAACGCAAAATTATTTAGCTCATGGAGTGTATAGCTGATATGAATGAAACATTCACTCTTTTCACACAGAGAAGAAGACGATGTTTCCGATGAAGTTTTAAGCATAGAGTTAAATTACTTGTACCTCCATGGTCTTATGTTCTTAAATAAAATAAATTATTATAGTATTGTGATGAATGAAAGGAATTGAAAAAAGTTTATGAATGAAATGCTGCTTTTATAGAGATAGCCAGGCGATTTATATTTCGATAATGTCATTTGAATAAAGTTCATTTGTTTACGATGAAGTTTTCAAATATAATAAATTATTGTATTATTATAATAATTTTAAGAATATTACCGAGGAATATATGGCATTTTAGAGATATTTAAACTAGGCAATTTATATTTCAATGCCGTCATTTGAGTGAAGTTCATTTTTTTCGATGAAGTTTTAAGCTTTCAAAAATAATAAATTAATGTAGTATTGTGATAATTTTAAAAATATTACTGAAGAATATATCGCATTTTAGAGATGTTTAAATAAAATTGCATTGAAGTTGGAAAGTGTTTCATAATCAATACTTTATGCATGATTGATCTTTCTTGTTTTTCTTTATCCGGTAGTTCAGGAGGAAACTATTGTTGAAAACAATTGCCGTTTAAAGGGAATTTTAAATTATCGTAAATACTTCCTTTAAAATCAAATGGCACTTGGATTTAAGAATTAGAGCGCTATACAAAACGATGTATCAACTTTTAGAATGCTAAAAACACATATTTTTAATAGTTTATAAGATAGGTAAATTCAGTAATTAATTACAGGATTCCTAGGATAGTTCTTATGCACCGCAATAATTTTGTAAGGAAATATACATCAGTATGCACGTTAAAGTTTTCTACAATAAAGTTACCATGCCCAAACGAATGAAAGTGCTTTCAGCGCCCCAGAAGAGAATTGACAAAAGTAGGATACCGAAATCGATAACAAAGAGATATAGAATTAAAATGGCAATTACAAAGTTGTAAAAGAATATCTAATAGTAATGCTCACCAGTAACGCATGAAATACGTATATGGAAGGAAATCATCCTGTCAAAAAGTGGTATCATTAGGAACTGTAACAAGCGGCAATTGCAATGGTTATCAAAGTACGCGGTCATATTCTTTCTCGAATTGAAATGTACATTGATTCTGGAACTTTGAACAGGCTGTACATTAGATGCCTTTAAGTGTTGTTTATTTTAGTGTTCCTGGATAGGACAGCCAGGCTCCAATCAAACAATTCTCCACAACTTTATAATTGACTTTTTCGTCTAACTTGCTTTGCTAAGTTTGTTATCATAATTTTCTAAATTTTTACTAGGGCCTCTGTAATAACTTTTATTCGATCTGGAACGGCCACCTTACTATTATAGATAGACCTAATGTGTAAACTCATGAACCTTTTTTAGTGAAAGGACTTTCCTAGTAACCCTGTATCGCTATGAATATCGTAGTAATCAATTATTTGCCAATCGGGGCTGATTAACAAAATTGGAATTTCGAATAAAATTTAATATGATTATTACATTGAAAAATTTTAAAAGTCTCTTGATTTTGGTCTAAATAGAGCCATGAAAAACTTTAATATTTCGAATACTTCTGTGAAGCATGCACATACATGTACATATCACCTTAAAGATGACCGATTCGAGTTTAGAGATACTCGAAACGTGTTCTTCCGTCGAAAACTTATATTGGAGTTTTCGACCCCGTTACAGTACTTTCCCTATACATTATACTATGTATAAAGTAATATTAAAATTTACCATTAAATATTAGTTGTGAGAAGACACTACCTTGTGGATGCAATTGTGTTCAGCTGTTTACATTTTCTAGCATTTGATTTCCGGTTTTAACAGTATATAACCACACTCTATATAAACTTCCAAATATCCAAACCTTGCATTCGAGTGCGTGGCAATGGAGACGGAAAACGAGTTGATGTACAAATGTACATGCGTAGTACGTTAAAGCTTCTACGTATTAGTCGCAAAGAATGTGATGTAAGAGTCGAAAAGTTTCCCAAATAATTGCTCGCAGGGGGGTGATCATCCCAGGGGCATGACTGACTTAATTATTTTTACCTGGCTCTGCATATGACGACATGGGAATTAAGGACGCGCGCAGTTTGTTCTCGGGCTCTCGAGAGGGACCAAATTTGTTAACAGAGTTTGTCATCTTATTCCAACGACGTCCGTCACTAAATTTCCTTGGACGCCATTGGATAACTAGTCACTGTGTGCACAGTACCATTTAAAATCTTTGCGCAAGTTTACCCTTGGATATTGCCACTTCAAAATTAACAAACTATTTTATCTGTAATAATGAGTGTGGTTTGGCAACCCCTCTCAATGTTTACTCTGGAACGTGACATCACGAACAACGAGCTTATAAGCCGGTTGATCACGAATGACGAATCTTAATCCCCATTATGTGAAGCTGACAACTTTATCATTGGTTGCCGGGCTGAGTGTCCAACCTTATATTAAAGAACCTTGATTGCTCGTATGCATGCAAGGCTTTAATAAGGCCCAAAATCATGGGAATGTGATTGAATATATGGTGGTATGAAGCATTTTTACGTGGTCTACATTGAGCCCTCTTGTCCGTTTGGAGCAATAGCTGGCAAATAGTATGAGATACGGGGACATTATCGCAGATCACCTGTACACATACACGTGTTGGTGGCCTAAGAAGTGTTGAACCAACACATTATTAGGTACCTATCCCATGCTTTTTAATAAGGTTGAAATGTATTTCTCTTTTATTTGCATTGTAAAAAATCTAATTTTCTTTTGACCATTTGAATGTGCAACGCATTTGCATAGCATTTTTCTATTGCATCTGCATTGTCACTGCAGTTAACGTTGTGGGCTACACTTCAATGACATCGCAAATTTTAGAGGCTTCCCATAGCAAATTGTTATGCGACCCTCCCTCTTTTTAAATCAATTTTAGTTTCCTTGAATTTGGATTCATCAGACGTATTATCAGCAACTGTAGCAATAATAGCATTATCGGTATTTTGTGCTTCTGTTTCAACACAATCATAGCTTGAACCCTAATCGTCAAAAGTAAGATTCTCTTATACAATTTTTTTCTGCTTATACAAATTAAGAGCTGTTTTATAAAAAATATGTTGGTAAAAAAATATAAAAAACAATTTTAGATCTATGATATCCGTGTATCGATATCTTCACCAGCATGCTTTTATCGTTTGCGCCGACCACACGCTCGACAGGTAAAGTGACTGCAGACGTTACATCTAAATGTTTCGTCGTCTATAACTTCATCGTTTATGGTCCGATTTGGACAAAATAAACTGCATTCCATTAATTTATCAAAACTGCATAATACAAAGAAAAATAAATAAATAAAAAATAAATTACTTATTCTGGAGTTTTTTTTTAATTTTTTAAAAAAACTCCAGAAAATATCGAAATCTGTCCCTAGTTGTGTTGCACTATTGTCACACATAACACACATCAGCACACCAATCTATAACGAATAACAGAGTTACTCACTATTTTTTCAAACCATGGTATATTTTCATTTTGTTTTTAAATATTTTCTGTTTTTGTACCAGACAAAGTTATATACTAAGTAATACGAAAATTTTTAAAAGAAATAAAGTTTTCAAAATGTTGGTATAAATGGAAAAATAGTAATTTAAAAATTCTTGTTCGTCAGTGACATCACTCGACTGACTATATACCTAATAATAAATACGACAAAATAAATACGTTCAAGTTGCGAGAGTTGTGCTTGCAATACATTTTCATTGCAGATAACAGCATCCATGGACTGGTTTCGCGCTTATTATACGCTCGTCATTATATCTACAATGGTATCAAGAAAACGACTTTATGCCATAATTTTGCGAACAATTGAGAGAACTGACAAACTCAGTCCTGCCAGGTAACCGGCTTCACATTTCCCCAAAATTTACCTAAGGATATACGAGGTTTCAATGACCATGCTCATAGCTGCAGAACAGTTTTTTTCCCGTGGGGGTGGGTGGGAATCTGTAAAAATTTTTACAACATTTGTGACTTACTTATCTTGTAATAACTTTTTTTGCGAAAATTATGTTAAAAAAATTGAGGACGCTCTCCTGCTCCCTTAACTCCGAAAATCAATAGCCGTTTAATAGTCATTAATTTAAATAATCGTGCTACATTTAATTCGATCTACCCAATTTGTTCAGGAGATATCATTTTCCCAGGCTCACAGATGCACACTGATATCATTTAAAAATGGTTGGTTTCTATTTAGGGATGCTAAATATGTGTAAATCCACCAAAATTCAAGAATTAGATTTTTAATCCCATTAAATTTCTTTTACATATACTATGTATTGTAGGGAAAGTAAAAATACACTTATAGAATTCCATTTTTCTGATCCATCCTTTTTCATATTTTTTCCGCTTTTTTAATATTTTATTTTTATGCTTAAAAATAAACAAAAAAAATCGCTTAAAAAATCCAAATTGTTGCCTAAGATCTGAAAGAAAAGTAATACTTCGTTAGTTAATTAAATTTTCGAGACACATTTCTTGAACTTCGCTGTAGTGGCTATTGTTTTATATATTCTGATGAAAAAAGCCCTTTTTGCCTTTAAAACTAATTAATATTTTTATGAACTGTTCGGGTTGTTACTAATGAACTATTTCTAAGTATTTCCAGATTATTTTCATAGTGTTCATGTTCTGAACAACTATGTTTATCAAAATTGCAAACTTCAGTGAGTTATTTTATTTAGGACATTATATTAAGTTGTAATCAGTATTATTGGAAATTACTTGCATTTTCGTCCTGGAATCTGCCTATTTCTGTATATAAAATGAAAATAATTTATTATATATATATATATATATAAAACCTGAAAAATTGCTACAATTTTTGCTGAATTGATTAAAAAGCTAAAAGCAAAAAATAATTTATAATACAATTTGTAAAGCGCTATGCTGCAATTTTACATGTGTATACCTATATAAATTCCCAAAAAGGACAAGTAACAATGTACTCGTAAATTTCTAGAAGAGTGACAGGAGTAACGTTATTAATAACGTTATTAACGTTTAACGTTATTAACGACAGGAGTAACGTTATTATTATTATTATTGAAAGTGTATATGTTTGTATGTAATTTTTACGGTTTTATAAGAGTCATGAGGTAAATAGGGTAGGGAGTATCGGCTACCGGGAGCGTTTGCCATGGCGGAAAAAAGCTTTAACCGGAGTGTTGGGGGTCGCAACTTCCCCCGGCCGTTACTCCCGTCACTCTTCTAGAAATTTACGAGTACATTGTTACTTGTCCTTTTTGGGAATTTATATACATATATATCTTAATTTCTATTAATAATATATATAGAAATTAAGAAATATATATATATATATATATATATATATATATATATATATATATAGAAAATTTTGGAATAGTGTATTATGAGTTACTACATACATTCTAACTTTGGATTTAATAATTTATATTTATATATATATATATATATATATATATATATATAATAATAATAATAAATAGAAATATTCTCTCTAATTCATTGAAGAGGAGCAAGTTATGGTCACAACTTCCTTAACATTGGCTCATACCTGATTGTGAGGGAAGTTTCGTTGACAGAGTAAAACTCGTCACCCAAATCGAGTATCGTCAACGATTCGAATAAAATTGTGTTTGAATTTATCATGTTTAAGGTCATGCATGAAGTAACATGAATTTTAAATTCCAATCTATGTACTGAGATATCTAAGTTCAAACGTCTGATAATGTTAAGTCTATAGAGCATTTCCAGAAGCAACATCATAAAATTCCAACAAGAAAAATAATCAAAACTACCTAATCAGGTTTTCACGAGGCTGCTCAGTAGCAAAAATGATTTTCTGCGTTCTTGTCGAGAAGCAAAGTAAACACAGAAGGAAACACTTGCAAAGTAAACTTAGTGTGAGACAAAATCTCAAAAAATAAATTTCTTCAAGCTCAGAATTTAAAACGTATCACTTCAAAAACCGCTTCAGTATTTTCAGTATTAACTTTCCAAATTGATTATAGCCGAACTATATAAACTTGCACCGGGCTATTTTATTATTGTATTTTATTTATGTACATTTTTGTCAATTGCAATTAATCAAAACATTATGAATTATATGGTAAATGACCCTATTGCAAATATAATCTGGCATTGATTTTTTTACGCGAACAACGTCTGTGGTTGGGGTATCCGGCTGAGTCTAAAATGAAAAATGTAAATACTTTAGGCTCTTATATATCCAAACCTAATCGATAAAAATCTGAACAATTTATACTTGTTCTGTCGAAAATAGGGCACCATTTATAAATATATGAAAATGATTTTAATATTTTAATATTTTAAATTTTTTCGAAAAAATATTTTGTACAAGTGAGATTTTGCTTCACTATGTTTAAATTCACTCGAAATATCTTTTAATATATAAAAATAGGCTAAAATAGTAAGCGACAAAAATGTTAAATAAGAATTTTTGTTTTCAGATCAATTACTTATTTTCACAAAGCTCAAACAGTTTTTGCGCAACCATCTTGTCAAGTTGAATAAGATTGAACATTTTTCGTTTTAAAGTTTGTAATGCTTATATCCCGAAAACAAAGAAAGCTATATATGAACAGTAAGAGCATAATTTGTAGTTTTTTTGGAGCTCTTGAAAGCATTGCAAAGATATATAATTGTATTTCAGATTGGGTTTATAGTTTTTGAAATATAGTAGTTATAATTTCGATTGAACTATTTTGAAAAGGTGGTTCTAACATAAAAAAGAAAAACTACTTAAATCTGATGTGGGCAGCACATGACTTTCCTTATATAATTCAATGAATTTACTACTTTTACAGTAAGAAAAATAGATTATTCTTATAGTAGATATTTATATTCTTTCCAAGATAATAAATTTTCGTCAAATAGTCGCCATTTTCATTGATTTAGCGTCATTTTTATCCATTTGGCGAGTTTTTCGTTAATTTAGCAGCATTTAAAAAAGTCGCCAAGTTGACGTCATTCCTCCAAATTCGTCGGCAAAATCTCGCCAAGCGTTATGGAAGGAGAAATAAGTTATTCTTATAGCAGATAAATGACTATTGGCGTTCAAATGCAAAAGTATTACTCAAAGTATATTTTCTCATGAATGGAACGACCTAGATCCACGAGAATGATGTCACCCAATGTATCGCATGATATTACATATGAAAAGTGAACATGTTTCTCAATAGGCAATATTTTTTATTTTATATCATTTTTGATAATTTTTTTTAAAATGTGCAATATCTCGAGAATGGTTCATGCTAGCACTCT
This sequence comes from Amaurobius ferox, assembly GCA_951213105.1. Lineage (NCBI taxonomy): Eukaryota > Metazoa > Arthropoda > Arachnida > Araneae > Amaurobiidae > Amaurobius > Amaurobius ferox. Next base: position 111,061,451 of record OX578144.1, on the reverse strand, counting down.
AAAATTTATGTCAATCGTTTTCTAATGAAAAATTATATAAGAAATGTCTATTTGCGTGACTTTATTAAAGGTTTTGATTTTATGATTTTTCAAAATTTCAGTCGAAAATTTAGGGGGGTTCTGAACATTCGATTGCGTATAAAACAATAGGCTTCCAGTATTCACGGATTGTAATTTTTGTACAAAATTTCGTTCGAATTGGTCCATTCGTTCGTCAGTTATCGTCCCCACAGACTCACTGACACACACACACACACACACACACACACACATCACCACAAAAATGTTCGATTCGTGATCAGGGAGGCTTGAAACGTATTCGCCCGTCGAAAACTCGAATTCGAATTTTCGACCCCTTAACAATACTTTCCTTATACATTATTGTATATAAAGAAACTAAAAATTATTTTAGTTATGTATCTTACTATTAACATAAATCCATATTAATTGTTGCAAACAAAACAAATGAAACTGAAAACAACAAATGAAGTTATTGAACTTGAACTTTATAAGACATTATTCACGCAAATCCATTTTGGCTCCATCGGACTGGAGCCACTGCCGATATGTTTCTCTGTATAAATCACATTTAAACTGTAGGTTGGCTTTTAAACCAATATTAATTTAGTCTTACTATAAGTTCAATCCCAGAAATTTATAAATATGTCAATTTCTTCGAAATATATAAAGATTACTAGCCGAATACCCGTTGAAAATCAACGGTCTCGCAATAAGCAACCTTTGAATAAAGGTAAATTTTTTAATAATTCGCGTTTCATATTTATTCGACAAATCGATTCGACTAAATTTGCTGATTTCTTCCTTTCGAATTATCTACCCGTACAACACATTAAAGTCTATCTCATCCCGATGCACTCCTATATTATTATTTCTCCTTTGGAACTTTTTTCTATGAAGTACATCCATAAATGAACATTTTTGAAAAACTCTGTTTGTCTTGTGTTTTTTATCAGATGATTGGCCCAAATACCAAATATCAAGCCTCTATCACATTTAAAAGGAAGCGTGCCTCATTTATTAGGAAAATCGAACATATTAGTGTGCGCACCCCTTAAAGTAGCAAATATTGGAAATATAAAATTTCACACTCTCTTCCTTTTAAACTATCTACTCGAATATCAAATTTGAAGTCGCTATCCTATCGAGAAGCATGTTTTTCTATCACTTCACCTTTCGAACGTTTTTCTGTGTAGCACCCCGTTAAAGAACATTTTTGTCAAACTGTACTCATCTTTGGTTTTTTTTGTCAAATGGTTAGCCCATATACTAAATTTCAAGTCTCTATCACATTGTAAAGGAGGCGATTTTCATTTGTTCGGTAAATCGAACATTTTAGTGAGCGGAACCCCCTACAATAACAAATGTTGGAAAATTGAAATTGCACACTTTCTTCCTTTCCAACTTTTTACCCGTACACTAAATTTGAAGTCTCTATCTCATCGCGAAGCATACTTTTCTAGCATTTCATCTTTCGAATGCTTTTGTGTGGAGTACCCACCCCCTTAATTATACATTTTTGAAAAACTCTATTCTTTATGTGAATTCTGTCAGATTATTTTCCCATATATCAAATATCAAGCCTCTATCACGTTTTAAAACGGGCGTTTCTCCTTTATTCCGAAAATCGAACATTTTGGCGTGTGGCACCCCCTAAAGTAGAAAATATTGGTAAACTGAAATTTTACACTTTCTTCCTTTCAAACTATCTACCCTTATACCAAATTTGATATCTCTATCTCAATCCGAAGCGTGGTTTTTTATCAATTCACTTTTCGAACGTTTTACTCTGAAGCACCCCCTTAAACGAACATTTTTGAAAAACTATATTTGTCTTGGGTGTTTCCATCAAATGATTAGCCCATATACCGAATTTCAAGCCTCTATCAAATTTTAAAGGAGCGTTTTCTCATTTATTCTGCAAATCGAATATTTTGGTGTGCGGCACCCCCTTAGGTAGAAAATATTGGAAATCTGAAATTGCACGCTTTTTTCCTTTTGAACGATTTACCAATACACCAAATTTGAAGTCTCTACCTCATCGCAAAGCATTCTTTCCTATCATTTCACTTTTCGAACGTTTTAGTGTGCGGCACCCCCCTTAAGTAGAAAATATTGGAAATCTGAAATTGCACACTTTCTTCCTTTCGAACGATTTACCCATACACTAAATTTGAGGTCTCTACCTCATCGCAAAGCATTCTTTCCTATCATTTCACTTTTCGAACGTTTTGGTGTGCTGCACCCCCCCCCCCCCCCCTTAAGTAGAAAATATTGGAAATCTGAAATTGCACACTTTCTTCCTTTCGAGTGATTTATCCATACACCAAATTTGAAGTCTCTATCTCATCGCAAAGCATGCTTTCCTATCATTTCTCTTTTCGAAAGTTTTAGTGTACGGCACCCCCTTAAGTAGAAAATATTGGAAATCTGAAATTGCACACTTTCTTCCTTTCGAACGATTTACCCATACACCAAATTTGAAGTCTCTACCTCATCGCAAAGCATTCTTTCATATCATTTGACTTTTCGAACGTTTTGGTGTGGGGCACCCCCCCTTAAGTAGAAAATATTAGAAATCTGAAATTGCACACTTTCTTCCTTTCGAACGATTTACCCATACACTAAATTTGAAGTCTCTACCTCATCGCAAAGCATTCTTTCATATCATTTCACTTTTCGAACGTTTTGGTGTGGGGCACCCCCCTTAAGTAGAAAATATTGGAAATCTGAAATTGCACACTTTCTTCCTTTCGAACGATTTACCCATACACTAAATTTGAGGTCTCAACCTCATCGCAAAGCATTCTTTCCTATCATTTCACTTTTCGAACGTTTTGGTGTGCTGCACCCCCCCCCCCCTTAAGTAGAAAATATTGGAAATCTGAAATTGCACACTTTCTTCCTTTCGAGTGATTTATCCATACACCAAATTTGAAGTCTCTATCTCATCGCAAAGCATGCTTTCCTATCATTTCACTTTTTGAACGTTTTAGTGTACGGCACCCCCTTAAGTAGAAAATATTGGAAATCTGAAATTGCACACTTTCTTCCTTTCGAACGATTTACCCATACACCAAATTTGAAGTCTCTACCTCATCGCAAAGCATTCTTTCATATCATTTCACTTTTCGAACGTTTTGGTGTGGGGCACCCCCCCTTAAGTAGAAAATATTGGAAATCTGAAATTGCACACTTTCTTCCTTTCGAGTGATTTACCCATATACCAAATTTGAAGTCTCTATCTCATCGCAAAGCATGCTTTCCCGTCATTTCACTTTTCGAACGTTTTGGTGTGGGACACCCCCTCTATAGAACGTTTTCGAAAAATTCGATTTTTCCAGGGGGTTTTATCGAACGACCGAGCCGTGTACCAAATTGCAAGTCTCTATCTATTCGGGAAGTGCCTAAAAAAAGCGTGACAGACAGACAGACAGACGGACAGACAGACAGACGGACAGACAGACGGACACTTGGCAATTAGTATATATAGATTGCATAATTGAATTTTCAGGAAATTTCCTTTTTCAAATATAAGCTTGCGAAAAAATTGTGTATCTTTATACATGCTCACTTCCACTATAATAAAATACTTTAACCCGTATACTTTTGCAAAATAAAAACTTCGCTGGCCATGGCTTAGAGCTTATATAAAGGTATCAACCAGTTTCAAAAACAAACCTTCTTCATCAGCATCAAGAAGAAAGAGCACCAATACCAACAAAGGCAGGAACGATTCTGCGTTTATTGGTACTAATAATCTTTTATTTATGACGAAAAGAACTATTTTGTCTTATTAACTTGTTGATATCTTTATTCAATCTTGTATACTGTGTCGACGTTTCTGTTTGTATATTTAAACATCAGTCTACGCTAAATTTTATATTACGCTAGCAGATATTCTCGACAAGTTCGTGGTGTGTAAAACATGTGAAAATTCTTGTATTCTAAATGACATTGTTTTTCAAAAAATTTGATACTGTTCCTTCACCAGTTTGCTGAGCGTTGCTATGGAGATAAGTCTATGTTTGCGTGCATGTTTGGAAAATAGTAGCATGCGACTACACTCGTGTTGAAAAGAAAGGGAAAAATATTTTGGCTCAAAACAGGCGATTTGCAAATTGAGTGGAGTTATTTGTATCTGTATTATTTATATATAGTGCACTTTTTTAAGACTAAGGCGACGCCGGATTCTTTTCTAATATCTCATTAAATAAAATCAATCAATTTAGCTTAGAATGAATTTTACCATGCTTGTTTGGATGCTACTGAAATGTAAAAGCTTTCCTTTTCGGTAAATTTCAAAAGCAAAAAATCTGATGTAAACAGCATATGACTTTCCTTATATAATGCAATGAATTTTCTTCTTTCACAGTTAAAAAATGAGGAAAAGATCCTGTGAGACCAGAAATAGATCTCACACTTTGGTGAGACAGTTTTATGTGCATATTTATTGTGTCCGAAACATCGAACAATACTTCTAGTCTGGATGACTCCAGGTTTTACAGCATGTGAACCTAAATGTCAGATAAAACCATAAACCAGAAGTGTCAAGACAGAGGGGGCCAAGCGGGCCCTTACGAGGATGCCAAGTAGCGACATTGGATAAAAGGTTAACCAATAGTGAAGCTGCTTGTTGCGTCACTCTCAATGCTGCAAATGAAAGCAAAGGGGGGAGTAACACCCCCGAGAAAAGACAGCCACAACCTGTGACTTGAGAACGAAAACCGATATTCATATAATTCATATAAGATGATTTGGCGTGTTAAGAAACGATTGTACAAGAACGAGACTTGTGCTGATATTCGTGCGACATTATGACTTAACGATTTGTTACACTGTGCGACATTATGATGACTTGAAAATATAGCACGATGACTAGAGATGTAAAGTGTTGCGTAGAGGTTCCAAGATAATGGAGATCTATTGATGTGTGCAGTGCAACCAAGTACTAGACGGAACCAAACACCACGAGTTATGACCAGTACAAATTACGGATGCAAGCATTATGGTCTATGATAAAGGCCGAAATTGAAGGTATGTGTTCCTCAAAAAGATATCTAGGTCTAAACATATATCAGGCAAGTTAAGTGGTCTCACATGTTCCCGCCGCCGAAATAATATAATTAATTGTGTAATGAATGTAATAAGTATTTTATGTTGTTCATAAATGTTTTATTGTTAAAATTAAAATGGTGTGATCCATTTAGTATTATATTAATTAACAAATCTTTTACAGAACTCGCGCAAAAGTTAAATAATTGGAGAGTTTTATATTGCGGCACAACAATGCAATGTAGGAATGTAAGTCCACTATGTTCGAATTTACGGCCATGTTAAGATATATTTTAGATATGTTAATGATAATTAAGTTAAAGTGTAACTTCAAGTCTTCATTATTTTCGGGCACTACAGATCCATAGCACAGTGCTTGTAACGTTGAATTGTACATTTGGCGCTTTTCCGGATGACAACATGTAACGCTATTTCATACCTAATTAACTTATATTTCACGCAACTCTAAATTAACAATTATCAATATTAATAGCATCCTCAATAAGCGATAGAGTCCATATATTAAAATATTTTAATAATAAATACATCAATTAGACGTCATTTTCATTAACTAGGCGTCACTTTCATTAACTTGGCGTCATTTTTGCAATTTTGACGATATTTTCGTCAATCTAGGGCTAAATATCGCCAGATTGGGGATATTTCGCTAGATTATTCGCCAAGTGCTCCTTAAGCATCGTAAGTGTTACAAACAAACGGAGAGGCATTTTATATACTTTTTTTTTATATAAAACAGCATTTCTTATATACTAGAAGGTATGCTCATCACATGACGGAATAAAAAAATTACAAAGCATTGCCTCCTATTTAGCTCTATTTTTTATCAATTTGGTGACATTTTATTAATTTGGCGACATTTTCGTCAATCTGGCAATATTTAAAAGAGTCACCAAATTTGTGACATCCATCCAAATTTTTCTCCAAGCATCACGGACGAACGGAAAAGTAGGTTATTCTTATAGTCGTTTATAATGTTCTGTCAAAGATATTAAATTTCATCAATTATTCGCATTTCATTGATTTATCGCCATTTTTATCAACTTGGCAACACTTTCGTCAATTTAACAATATTTAAAAAAATTCATTAAGTTAGCGATATGCTGCCAAAATTTGTCGCCAGAATTTCGCCAAGCGTTACAGACGGAGAAATAGGTTATTCTTATAGTAGATTCTTAAAATTCTTTCCAAGATATTGAATTTTCATCAATTAGTGGTAATTTCCATTGATTTAATGTAATTTCTATCAATTTGGCGTCATTTTTATCAATTTGGCGTCATTTTTATAAATTTGGCGACATTTTCGTCAATTTGACAACATTTAAAAACTCGCCAAGTTGGCGATATTCCGGAAAATTCGACGCTAAAATTTCGCCAAGCGTTATGGATGGAGAAATAGGTTATTCTTATAGTAGATAAACTACTAATAGCGCCCAAATGCAAAACTATTACCCAAAATATCTTCTCTCGTGAATGGAGCGAGCTAGATCTACGAGAATGATGATAACAAATTTATCGCATAATATTACATATGAAAAGTGAGCAGTGAGCATAGTTCACAATACTTAATAATTTGTTTTCAATTTAATGTGATTTTTTGATAAATTTATTTAAAAATTATGCAATATCTGGAGAACGGTTTATGCTAGAGTTCTTAAGTTTGCGTCAATCGTTTTCTAATGAAAAATCACATAAGAAATGACTATTTACGTAATTTTATTAAAGGTTTTGAATTTTTAATGATTGTTCAACAATACATTTCAAAATTTGGGGAGGGGGGGGGGATCTGGACCTTTGTTTGTGTTTAAAAACACTAGGCTTCCGGTATTTACTGATTGTAATGTTTGTACCAAATTTCGTTCGAATCGCTTTATTCATTCATGAGACATAGTTTCCACACACACGCACACGCACGCACACACACACAGACAGACATCACCTCAAAAATATTTTATTCGTGTTCGGGGATGTTTGAAACGTGCTCTTCCGTCAGAAACTCGAATTCGAATTTTTGACCGTGTCACAATAATTTCCTTATACATTATAATATGTATATAAGGAATGTAAAAAGGTAATATTATATTTGTACATCTGTAATACGAATTCACGTGCTTATATTATTTTGAATATCTAAAATATCTTAACGCATATCACCTGCCCCTAAGAGAAAACGACATTTGCAGGCAACTATTGTTATTATTTGAATGTTCAAGTTGCATGGCCTTGGCGACACATTTAGTGAAATATCGCCAACTTGGCGAGTTCTGGAAACTTCCCTAATTTGCCACTGCAGGTATAGCTGTGGTAATTTGCTTTTGTTTGTCTTTCTTTCTTTTGATTTAGACCGTCTGACATATGCATAGGTTTATCTGTTTAAACAGACGGGACAGTGCCACCCAATTTAGATGAGAACCAACTAAAGGCGACATTCACAGGGACCGAACCCTCCTTTCCCTGCCACTAACCTCGCAGAAGAACTTTTGGACCCACAGATTTAACGTGCCCGTACTCCTCATAAACACCAGAACAATTTGAGCAGAGTCGCGAATCGAACTTGGATGCTCGTAGTGGAATGCTTTTGACTATTTGTCTGACGAATTTTTATGTATGGTAAAAATTAATGTTTCACAAGCCGAGTTTGTTCTGTGTGTGGTCGGATAAATTTTGTGGAGTTCTACGCCCCCATTTCTAATATACATTGTCTGACGATAAATCTCCTAAAATTTAACCGAACGTATTGCAAATTTGAATATGTGATTTAAATTACTGTTTTATAAGCAAAAGTTAATCATTGAACAGTGCAGAATAAAAATTGCGTGTTTTGTGTTCCCATAACTTATATGCATTGTTTAATGTTAAACACTTTTCTATGACATAACCATTTTTTTCATTTACTTTGAAAATCTGATGTAAATTAATTGAAGCAAACAAGCAAAATGACTAAAATTCTTACTTTTGAGTTAGACTTAATTTGCTATGTGTCTTCTATGTCTGACAATAACTTCTCTAAGATGTAAATAGAGTGAAATTTTATATGTGGTGTAGATGAATATTTTCTGGGCCGAGTTCGTTGCTGAGCGGAGCTGGATAAAAATGACTTGTGTTACGAGCCCATAGCTGATGTACATTGTCCGATGATACCCCCCCTCCCCTCTAAAACATTCATTTTTAATTTCCCTACAATACATGGTAATGAATAGGGAAAGTATTGGAATCATGTCAAAAATCGCAACTCGAATTCTCGACGGACCTAAGCGTTTTGGGATATCTAGAACACGAAAATACCATTTTTAGGCTGACGTCTGTGAGTGTGTCTGTCTATGTGCCTATCTGTCTGTGCAATGTATGTATCCACTCGATCTCAAAAACTATTCGTTAAATGTCACAAAATTTAATATGTAACTCGTGTACTACTCTGGTGCTAATTAGATTTCGGTACGATTCGGGGGGGGGAAAAACCTGCTTTTGTATTTTATTTATTTATTTTTTTTTTGCAAAATGGCCCTTTAAAAATCGTATATATCCACTTTAGCTGAAATACTAATTGACCAAATTTCACAAAATTTAATAGACAAATTAGTTGTGGGTTACCCTGGTACTGGTACGATTCGGAATTAAATAACCTGTTCTTTTTGGCGAAATGGTCCGCAAGAATGGACAAAATCTAAAATAAAAGACTACGTGTGCTCAAATGCTGCCCTCATTAGATTTTTACTTTCCCTACAATGCATGGTAACATATAGAGAAAGTATTGGAATGCTGTCAATCTCGAGTTTTTGACGGATCTACAAGTTTCGAACACTCAAGAACCCGAAAACTCGATTTTTAGCGTGATGGCTTTGTGTGTGTTCTGTATATGTAATGTATGTAACTAGCTCAACTAATTGACCAAATTTTATAAATTCTGATAGGTAAGTCACTTGTGGGTGACCTTGGTTCTTGTTATATTTTAGTACAATTTTGGTAAAAAAGAACCTGCTCTTTTTTGCAAAATGGCCCGCAAAAATCGTATGTATTTACTCCAGCTGAGAAACTAATTAACCAAATATCATAAAATTTGGTATATAAGTCACTTGAGAGTAATTGTGTTGCTGATTAGATTCTGGTACAACTAAAAAAATAACCTACTTTTTTCTTGCAAAATGACCCGCAAAAATCATCAGAAACTAAAATAAAAGACTACATATATTCAAATATATTAATTAAATGCTTGTTTAATACACAATTTTTGACAATGAGACGAATAAGACCAATCCCATTGCTCTAAGATGGACCATTCTCGAGATATTCAAGATTTTATTTAATTTTGAGGAGCTGAAGACATTTTGCATTGTACTTAAAAAACTATTTGATGAAATTCCTTATAATTTAGTAATTAAGCCGCCTCTTGAATGTTATTCTGATGTTGATTAGTTACCGTTTTTTAGAAATGGCCGCAAGGATCCTGAAAATCTTAAATAAATTACTAAAATTGCTGAAATATATTAATTATACACTTGTTCTGTTCAATTTTGCTGTTCAACTTGCTGTTCAATTTTTGACAGCAAAACAAAAAAGACTGACTCCATGACTGTTTTCGAGATATTTTAATTTCAATTTTGAGCAGGTAAAACGCTTTAAAATGCAATAAGAAAAGTATCCATTTTATTTTCGGCAATAAAACTCAATTTATTTCACCCTGAAATAAAAAAAAAAGAAAAATGAATTTGAGCTGTAGGAAAAGTCATGTGCTACCGACATCAATTTTGTTTAATTTGGATATGTGATTTAAAGAAAATTCAAGTCGTCTGGAATTCTACAATTTTTCCCGGAAGCGTTCTCTTCATTCATGGGTAAAAGGTTGGGTATTCGGATATGTCCAGAGCTAGACACAAAACTTGTGATGCAAAATATGTCGAAATAGAACTTAAGCCCTGAAATGAGTTTTTCATAATGATAAGAACCAGATTTAAAGTTTAAATATCAAAACTAGTTGATCCCCATTTTTGGCATCCACGTCCACTAGAAACAGATACGCGATGCGTAGTTAAAATTTCAAAATATTCAGTTATTTTCAAGTTTCTTGCATTTTATGAAGCACATTTTAGGGTACGATTTCTCTTACCTTAACATCTCAAGTTCTGTCCCTTAAAAAAAAAAGATGGGGGAGGAGCTTAAAAAATGTATATTATGTTAACTCGAAGACAACCCAAAATCTGTAATCTGTATAAGAAAATGTAAAGTGTTTTTTTAAATCGGCGAACCCAGTCGAGATTACTATTATTAATGAACAGCAATAACAGTAAAATCTCCAAACGGCTATAGCTTCAGTCCTTTGTATATGTGCAATACTCAATGCAGAGCTGCTTTTTCATTATCTTTTACTTCTAAAATTTCACTCTACTTTTAAAAAAGTTCCATAGCCGAAAACAATTCAAAGCAATATTGTATCTGCAAAATTTTACTAACTATATTAAGTTTTTGCACCTTAATCTGAATTACACCTTTTCGTTTTTGCTCCTTAATTAGGATGAGCAATAATAATATATAAATCGCACGCACGGTGGCGATAAGATTTTGGGTCAAAATCCCGTTTTTGTCAACTTTTCAATTTGAAATTTTGGATTTTGATAACGGAGTATTCAAATACGTATCTATTCGAACAAAGTTAAAGTTATTGTTATACAAGGTCAATTTATAAAATTTCAGACTATATAAAATTGTTTCACATTTAATGTTTCATCGACTTCCCCTTCTTAATACGAATCCAAATCTACACAAAGGTATGCTGATTGTTACTCAATTATCTCTACCCAAGAAGAAGTCGTGCTTAAATAGCACACTCTGCACTTTAAAAGGTTACAATTTCGATGAAATAAAATTCATGCACGTTTATGCCTATGCGCGCGCGCGTACGTGTGTATATTGCGTACACGCGTGCATTTATGCGCGCATTTGTTAATATGTACGGCTCAGAATTACTCATTCAAATGATGCTCTTAGTTCATAAAAGGTTGAAAACAACAGCCTTAAAAGATCGTTATTAAGATGGCAGAATAAGTTGTTGAAAAAGAAGCTAAGACATGGAAATATTAAGAAAGAATAAGAAGAAATGAAATGTGAAGGGGAGTCGATAAAAATTTAATTAGGAAATGCAAGAAAGAAAAATATTAATTAAAATGAGAAAATGGGCTCATATTAAATTAACATCGATGGATATATTCTTGCATTTCTGTTTTGCTCTGTTTTCCTAATGAATATTTTTATCCATGTGAGTCAAGGTTACAATGCTACATATTTTACTTTGAAACAGGATCTCTTCCTCCCTTCCAAATATCTTTTCGCTGATGTTAGGAATCCGAAGTATGCGGCTGGAGAGGCGACAGGTTGCGCACCTTTAGGAACAACAAAAAGGGAAATAAAAAAGTATCTGCAGATGCATGCAGCCCGGCCACTTAATTGCGTGCTTAGTCTGCAAGCCAATGTCAGCCGTGACCTTGCCAATGGAGTCTCGCCCCCAACCGCCTCTTCGGAGACTTCCTACTAATCACTATAGCCTACAGCGATATGCAGGCTAAGGTGAACGTAAAACATTGTATACGATAGCACGAAGACACGAGGGGTACACGAAAAATTTGATATAGGGCTGTACACATAAGTTTTCCTACAGAGTGAACTCCTTTCTCTTTATTTCGCTATTTATATTTATTAAACTAAGTTTTATCTCTCAAAAGTATGCATGAAATCAATACTTGTTTCAAATTTTACAGAATTTCATCTTACATAGATTATAATTACATTATATTACAGTTTATGTTACATAATGGACTTGCTAATCCTTAAGTCGCATTGTAACACATTGTTTGTGTTCTATATTTATGATGTATTTTTCTGCATGTTGTACTTGTCTGTATTGTCTTGTTTGTTGTATTAACAAATTTAATTTGATTTAATTTAATTTCTAGTTTTTAAATAATTCATATTTTATTTGGCAATTTGGTACATGTTTATATGGGGTCAATTTACCAAAATGCCACAAAATAAAAATATTTTGACAATTGGTTTATATTAGCGTAGTGATAGTTATTTCATTCGTTGTCTTGTCAATAATTAAGCATTTAATAATATCGTGATGCATAGATTATAATTACATTATATTACAGTTTATAATGCATATTTATTTTATATTTCAGTTTCTTTTAATTTGTTTAAAACAATTAGATAAAAAAAATTACTTCCATTTCTCCGATTTTCACCATAATCTAATCAGCATGTATATGCAACACATACTGACAAATTTAATGAAAATTGAACATATTAATTAAAGTTGATGCATACATTACACAGACTGACACATAGTACATACAAAAAAAAAACATACACACATTGACACACCCACCTTTTCTGGTAGGTCGGACGGTCTGGGTCTCAACAACAACACATTGACACACCCAATTTGATGCTCTAAGTCCTCTGGACGAGCCGAACGGCCTGGGGCTTTCACACATTGACACACAGATATAAACACAAAAACACACATACACACAAACCAAACACACAACAGTGACGCTAAAAATAAATGGTTCATGTTCTTTGATGATCAAAATATGTAAATTCATAAAAATCGCCATACCAATCTCATTCTTATACTTTCTCTATAAGTATACATATAATAAGTATGAACGGGAAAGCAAAAATTGGAGTTTGTTACATACAATTAATTCAAAAATTATGAAAACAAAAAGAAATGAAAATTAAGAACTAAAGAATTAATAATTTAAGGCGTAAGCATATATGCATTTGTCTGTATTAGACACAGCTTAATTTCATTATTTAACGTGGATGTAAAGGCGGAACGAAATAAAGATCCTTTTGAGATAATTTCATTCCAGAGCATAGAGAGATAAATCAGATTTTCTTTACAGAAATGTTAAAATAGTGGTATATTGCTATAGAGGATATATAAATAAAGATTACATGCACCTATTGTGTCAGATATAAGCATGCTTTAAAGTATTACTAATTTTTACAGTCGGGTAGTAACATGATCAAATTTAACTTCAATTGCTTGAGTAGTTTCGGTGAAAATATAGTTACATAAAATCAGCAATGTGAATTTTTTTCTTTTTCACAATCAACGCTTCTTAAAAGTTCTTACATCCATGCATGCCGGAAAATGCTCTCAAACGATATAAGTAAAAAATGGGAGGAATAATACTTTTCACTAACGAGGAAAGTATAATGCTCCTATATATACAGAGAATGAAAGCATAACTCGACATACAAACAGTTGAATTTTAATGGCAACTAATAGCCAAATACAATGGACCAGCACCAAGGCTTAAAAAGAAAAATACAGAAATAAGTTCATCATAAGATTGGCGTTCAATCTGTGTTGACATAAAACAAACACCTGTTTCTGAGTGCATTGATAGGACATTACTAGCCTCATTATACACCCACAGACAAAATACAAAATGAAATTGAAAAACTACACAACTACAGACGTTACGATCACGTTAAACATGTGGGTCCGTAAGTCCTCCCGGGAGGTTGGTGGTAGGGGAAGGAGGGTACGGTCCTGTGGATGCCTCCCCCACTTGGTTCCGGTCCAAATTGGGTGGCACTTCCCGGCCGTCCAAACAGTTACCTTACACCTTTCTGGTAGGTCGGACGGTCTGGGTCTCAACAACAACAACAACTACAGACGCTCATTTCAAATTCTTCACATGGGTACACATGGGCGAGTATAAAATGATTAAAGAACGTAACTTTGTATACAATCAAAAATGAACTAGAAAACAACGTAGAATGCTACATAAAAAAATAAAATAAGCAGACATACGTTTCGGAAATGTTTGGATTTCCTTCTTCAATGCTAACAAGCCTGGACCTGAACGCCCAAAAATCAAAATCTTGAATGTCGTTCAAGAATCTGAACACATATCTATCTGAATACATATGAATAAAATTTTGAAATTTAGTACGTGAATATTTTGTTTTAGATTTTAAAGGAAGGATGGGGCAAATGGGTAAAATATTTTCTTATGGCTTTAACTACTCTACAAAGCATAAGGAATCATTTAAGGACATAAATTTCAGCAGTAACCACATATTTTCAACTACCGTAATGCATTTTATAAAAACTTTCCTTAATATATACTTTAAAACATATAAGAGTATGCCCTAAAACATATAATATTATGTTTCAAATTGGAAAAAGTAAAAATTATCAAGGCATGCATGACAATGACAAATATAAATTTGCATGCGCCATCATAAATGAAAAGCAAATAATTTGAAAATAATTTACAACTAAATCTTACAATCTAAAATAGGCTAAATGAGGGAAAATATGATTTAAACTACAGAATAAATTCAAACTATACATGTACTAATATAAACCAGCAATGTAACTATTGCTATAATGAATCAACAATATAATTTTATAAGATACTAACATTTCAATTAAGATTTCGGTGCAACAAATTTTAATTTCAAAAATAAAAATAAATTTTTACTTTATAAATTGTGAATAGTAAATATTATATATAAATGATTTCTTGATATGCAATATATGCATATCTTCTACAACAGAAAATGAACATAAACAGTAAAAGAATATTTTTGACTTTGTGCGAATTAATGCAAATTCTGGGTTACGGAAGTTGTATTTAATGTTTTTTATATTTTGCACTTTGTAGAAGCATAAATAAGCTGAAGCAGAATTTGGAAACATTTCTGGCCATTCATTCGAATTTGAGGACATTTTGTGTATCCGAATAGTTTGACAGTTTTGAAGAACAAGAAGTGTAATTCGGAATTCGAGAACGTCTGGTTACTTTACCTTAGACTCTTAAAACATATATTTTACTAGTTGCATGTCAACTCTGGACGAAAAAATTATAATTTTTCAAAGTACCATTTCTAAATAGTTAAACTATACAGGGTGTCCCAAAAAGATTGAAACGCGCTTTAATTGTTTACCTGTTGGAAATAAGTGGGCAATGTAAATTGCAAAAATGTTGAAAATAAAGTAGGAAATGAGACTACGTTAATGAAATAGTCCTTCTATAAATTTTCAAAAGGTTACAGTTTCGAATTTTTATACGATCCCCTTAGACAAATTTGGTCAATCAGAAATTTTTTATTTTTAATGCAACAAGATCATTAAAAAAATCGCATATATAAATCTTTAAAATTGAGCGAGTTATATTTAATTGAAAATTGAACATTGTGAATGGGGACCCTATATCAAATTAGAAATGCAAATTTGTGACATATCACTAAAAAGATAAAACTGGATGATAATACATGGGATACCCAACCGCGTAGTAAGCACCACTGCTTTATATGATCTCTGTCTGTGTAATGCTTTATTTAGATGCATTAGTGATAAAAAAATTTGACATTTGAATGGTTTCATTGAAAAAAATCAGTTCAAATTCAAAACACTATTTTATTTTTGACGTATAATATCTCAGTTGATTAATCAAGTGTTGCGCCATCAAATATTACCTTTCAGAAGATACACATTTTTAGCAAACTAAGGACTATGGATCATTTTGTGCTAACTCTCACCAATCCCTGTTTTCAAAGCATGCACATTATAATTTTTAATCAAAGTACGCACTGGTTACCGATTGAATTGCTCAGCTTATACTGTTTAACATTCACATTAAAAACTATTCATTTCCGCCCGCGCACGTGACACCAACACTTCATTAAAATGTTCCGAATACCAAAACAGTTTCAAATTTAAGCATGAAAAATGGCGCACATTTTACAGTTATGTTAACATGGAAATTGCAGTCTTTGAAACAATATTTCAATTTCGATCACCTTATATTGTAATTTTCTTTTAAAAGTTTTCAGACAAATCAAATAATTATAGCATTATTTTTCAATTCTTTGATTTAAAGAATAACTATCAAACGATTTCGGTATTTAAAACGTCACTCGGTTACCATAGTTACCACAATTCAAACAAACACTATAAATTAATTCGTTGCTAAAGCATTAAAAAAAATTGCCTGCTGTAACTATAAAATATTTCAATAACGGTTGATGATTATACACAATAAAGTTAATTAAGAAAATTTAGAATTTTTTTTTCCTGTATATGATGGTATAAAAACGAATTTCGTGTGTCTAGCTGCTTATGAAGGATAGTTGAAAGAATGTTACAACAAAAATTCCGCGATTTATACATTTATAGAACAATATTTCAAGATTTTAGATTTTTCTCATTATTTATAAGACAAGTCCCACGTGTATGCAATGTTTCAAGTTCCTATTCAGCAGTTTTGGCTGTGTAATTTCTACCTCAACTTTCAGTCTAGTCATTATATTAACTGCAGTAATTAGCTTATACACTGTCAGTTAAGCTGAGTATTTGATAATTGCAAACATTGTGTCCCTTGAAATATAAAAATTGAATAATGAATAAGATTATTTTTAGCAGTATTTGTCAAAAATAAAATTTTTTCTGTATATGATTCAGTAAAAATAAAAATGCATTTTTCAATAATATTAAATGTAGTATTGACATCATATAAATGAAAGTTTGTCATTTCTGTCATTATCCTCCAGTAATGAGTTGAGTTTTCATTTCCTAATTACATCAGTTAAAAACATAAATAATGGAAATAAATGGGTGAAATCACGATTTTAGCGTATTTTGAAAACCCTTATTACTTTCCTTATATACATAATGTATAAGGAAAGTATTGTGACGGGGTCGAAAATTCGAATTCGAGTTTTCGACGGGAGAGCACGTTTCAAGCATCCCTGATCACTAATCAAACATTTTAAGGTGATGTTTGTCTGTGTGTGAGAAAGTATGTGTGTGTGTGTGTGTGTGTGTGTGTGTGTGTGTGAAAGTGTGTGTGCGTGTGTGAAAGTGCGTGTGTGTGAAAGTACGTGCGTGTGAAAGTATGTGTGTGCATGTGTGTGTGTGTGTGTGTGAAAGTATGTGTGTGTGTGTGTGTGTGTGTGTGTGTGTGTGAGAGAGAGAGAGAGAGACTGTGGAGACGATATCTCATGTACGCATGGAGCAATTCGAATTAAATTTGGTACAAAACTCACAATCCGTGAATACTGGAAGCCTGTTGTTTTTACACGCAATCGAATGTTCAGAACCCTCCTAAATTTTCAAGTGAAATTTTGAAAAAATCAGCAAAAAATCCAAACCTTTATTATAGTTACGCAAATAGATATTTCTTATGCAACTTTTCCTTAGAAAACGATTGATATAAACTTTAGAACGCTTGCATGACTTGTTCTCAAGATATTGCCCATTTTTCAAATAAATTTATCAAAAAATTCCATAAATTAAAAAAAATATATTAACTGTTGAGAAATATGTTCACTCTTCATATGTAATATCATGCGATAAATTTGGTGACATCATTTTCGTGGATCTAGCTCGTTCCATTCATGAGAAAATACACTTTGAGTAATACTTTTGTATTTGAACGCCAATAGTCATTTATCTGTTATAAGAATAACTTATTTCTTCTTCCATAATGCTCGGCGAGATTTTGGCGACGAATTTGACGGAATGTCGCCAACTTGGCGACTTTCTTAAATGTTGCACAGTTAACGAAAATCTCGCCAAATGGTTAAAAATGACGACTAATTGAGGAAAATTCAATATCTTGAAAAGAATATAAGTATCTACTATAAGAATAAGTTTTTTTTTTTTGCTGTAAAAGTAGTACATTCATTGCATTATATAAGGAAAGTCATGTGCCGCCCATATCAGATTTTTTAAAAACATGTTAACGATATTATTTTGCGAAATAGCTGGATACACATTTTCCCCTGAGAATCCGGGACACAGCGTTGTCCGAAAAACCACCCTTTTCATCCATCAGATCAACAGTGGCTATAGGTCAGTTGAAGAACACTAATTTTAGTTAAATGTCACATCTGTTTGACGTTTGGGGACTTTAGTATTAACAGACAAGAGAAAAATGTACTTTCATTACTCATTTTTGATGAATTCCCTTTATTAGCACCATTTATTACCTGCCATTCTTGACGCGCATTAGTATGAATGAAATTTTTATAATACTATGTCTCCTGTTAGTGCATAATACATATTAATTAAGTTTCCCAAAGTTTGTTTCAATTTTCGTGCGAAACAGAAACAACGCCATAGGTCATTCATGTCGCGTTTCATTTCTGACATGAAAACGTAATGAATATACCTTAAAATTCCATAACTTATGTTAAAGATCTCAATCAACCATTAGAAATCTTAATGTTTCCAAAAACGTATTTCAAGTATAAATTTAAATTTCTAAAAACTATAAAATTAAGAAAGCGGTTTTTCTTAACATGAAAATTAACAATTATTAGGTATACAGCCATACTTCCTGTCTAAAAAAAAATTCGAATCTAATTATTCATCATTATTAACAGTTGACTTTCTACTCAATTTCCCGTGGTGAAAGTGAGAGTGCTCCCATTCTTTAATGATGGTTTTGAATGAATAGGTCAAGATATGCTCCTAATGTATCTTTTAATCTATTTGTGTTCGATAGTTACATTCCTTAGTCCTCTAATAGTTTTAATTACATTAACTTCTCCATTTCAGATAGTGAGAGGCTTTACTAGCCTCTCCCTTACAACAATATTACATATTGGTCAAATTTATTAGTATAATAATGAATTAGTATAATTAATCATATCATGATTAATTAAAGACAGGCTCAAAAAATTTGATCACTTTCTAGAACTTTTATTATTTTAAAAGAAATAAAATAATTTTTTTTTAAATATTGTCTCCATTAGTTTCAATACATTTTTGATTTTTACAATGGTATTATTTTTTAGTATTTTTATTGCTTT
Organism: Amaurobius ferox; assembly: GCA_951213105.1. Classification (NCBI taxonomy): domain Eukaryota; kingdom Metazoa; phylum Arthropoda; class Arachnida; order Araneae; family Amaurobiidae; genus Amaurobius; species Amaurobius ferox. Next base: position 111,042,524 of record OX578144.1, on the reverse strand, counting down.
TTCCAAAATAACCGCAAAGTTAATTTTTCAAAATAATTAGTTTCATTATTTTAACACTTTGCAACATAGTAGAAAAGTGTTAATGACTTTGTTCATTCTGTATGTCTGTCTATTTGTCTGTCTGTCCATCCGTTCGCATGATAACTGCCGTAAAAATGACTTTATTAAAATGAAATTTTAGTATGTTGTTCAGACGATCTGTGGGACTTATGGGAATATAAATGAATAATATCATCCAATTAGTTTTGGATTGAACCCGGGTTGAAAAAATGAAATACATTGAACCTTATGGGGCCTAATTTTGCAAAACATTTTTTAAGCAAATTTAAAATTCATAAATTGCTTCGAGAATTTTAGGATATATTCAAATAATCTCATAAAATATATAAAAAAAATTTGAACAAAATATTTTCAGTAGTTTTTTAAATAAAAATTAAAATAATAGTTACACCCATGTTCTATGAAGAGGTTACGTGATCTACTTCAAAATAAAATATGGCATCCATCTTGTGTCAACATGATTTTTCTTTTTAATTTATATTTAGTGTTGCATCCGTCCTGAAACCGCTTTATTTTTTTCTGTGCATCTATATATTGCGCCAACACAATTACAATATTTTGGAGTTTAAATGATCCTCAAACTTTGATTATTTCAACAAAGAAGCCTAATTTTTGCGTATGGAGAATGTTAACACATCAAGCTGTAAGATGAGTTGTATAAGAATTGCTGACTTTCTTTAACGCAAAATTATTTAGCTCTGGGGTCTGCAATATGGCTGATATGAATGAAACATTCATTGATTTTACATAGAGAAGCAGACGATTCCATATTATTGTGCTTTTCTAAGTTTTAAGTATGGAATTAGAAAGTAATTTTAGCTCCATGGTTTTACGTTTTTAAGTAAAGTAAATTATTGTAGTATTGTGATCATTTTAAAAATATCGCCGCTGAATAAAAGGAATGGAAAAAAGTTTATGAATGTAATATTCACTGCTTTTATATAAAGAGCAGACGATTTATATTTCGATGACGTTATTTGAATAAAGTTCATTTGTTTTCGATGAATTTTGCAAATATAATAAATTATTGCAGTTTTGCGATAATGTAAAAAATATCACCGCTGAATGTATCGCATTGTAGAGATGTTTAAATAAAATTGCATTGCAGTTTATTTAAACATGCAAGAGAGACATTCTCTTATACAGTGTTTCATAATCAATGCTTTATGCATGATTGATCTTTCTTATTTTTAACTTTTAAGACGTAGACGTTTTTAAGGCATAAACGAAATTTGTGTACTTAAATTGCTAAATCGTTTATACCATAAACAAAACGGTCCCAAATTATTGTTGGAGCATGCTCTCACCCAATGCCCTACGTCCAACATTGCTCGTTACTTCGTTTTAAAAGCTTTTCTAATTTTTTTTTTTTTAAAGTTGGTGACGATACAGTCTAGCTGATGAATTACATACATTTAAAAAATTGATAATGGTTAATACACTTTTCATGAATAACAAAGTCAATCTCTCATTTTGCTCTCTTCTATTTTTTTCCCATAAAAAAAACATTATAGAAATCACAAATATGAAACAAAATCTATCCAATTACAGTTTTTACTTAATCTATTCAACTTCATAATGATATATGCCTTTATCTTGAAAATCGCATGTCATGAAATACAATCTATCACTCTAATCCTATAAAACAGTAAAGAAGTAAATTGAAGCCACTTGAAATTCTTACAAAGATATATAATTTAATTAATTCTATATCCAGTTCTTAGTTTTTGAAAGATAGTGTTTATAAAATCCTGTAAAGTATACAACGAGCTCTCAAAGTTCCAAGGATTTGATATTAGCTCGTAAAGTAAAAAAATATATCTTACATTATAGTTACCATACGCCCATATTATAGTATATTATAAAAGAAACAATTGAGACGCATAACAATGAATAAACTTATTCAACTTTACTGGATTTTTTTCCCTTTTCTACAAGACGTTATTCAGGCTAAACTATTTCTGCTCCATCGGACTGGAGTCACCGTGATTTTTTGAGCTACAGCCATAAAACTTGGCAATTCGGCATGTATGTAACGTTTGAAGGGAAATGCAAATGATTAGAATCTGAGGGCTTTTTAATAAGAAATAGTGGTAACAGCAAGATGGCATTTTAGTAAGTAGTAAATCCTCTCCTGCTAGTTATAAAATCAGATATTCGGTGTGTCATAGAGTCAGTTAAGTTGTTTATGTTCCTCTGCGGAAGATTCTGCCCCAAACATTGCAGCTAGTCAACGAATTCAGAGATATTCTGAGAAAGCTGTAATTGCCGCCTCAGCATGTTCCAAACGTGTTCTATTGGTGACAAATCTGAAGACCTGGATGACCCTGGAAAAGTATTAAATCCTGAAAGAGATTGTTGAGAAAGTCGTGCAGCATGTGATCAAGCGTTGTCTTGCTGTTAAATGAAACCTGAGCGGCTTGACAGCATAAACAGAACAATCGGCTGCAGAATATGCAGAATATCATCGACGTACAAGCGAACCGTCAGATTGGCTTGCAGCACAACTAGAGGAGATCTTCTTATTCGACCCAGATAGTCCGACCTACTCAATGGTGTAAGGTATTTGTTTAAACGGTCGGGAAGTGCCATCCAATTTAGACCGGAATTCAGTGGGGGAGGCATCTACAGAGATCATACTCTCCCTCTCCTACCACCAACGTCCCGGAAGGACTTACGGACCCACATATTTACCGTGCCCGTACTCCTCGTAAACTAGGGGACAGTTTGGAAAAAGCCGGGAATCGAACTCGGGTCGTCCGACTGCAATCCCCACGCGCTAACCACTGGGTTGTCCCACCCCTAACTAGATAAGATCGGCTGTCCTACGAGATGGCTCCCAGACTGCCACGCCACGTGCGATAACCGTGTGTCGCTCGACAACAAATGCGAGATCGGGACGCGGGCTAGTCCTTCTTCACACACGTACGCGTTGGTCATCACTACTGAGCGAGAAGCGGGATTCGACGCTAAAGACAACATGTTTCCATCGGACACTGTCCAGGCTGACCGATCTCAGCACTAATACAGACGGCTTAGCCTATGTTGAGGAATCAGTGGTAGGCAACCTAATGGACGTCGACACCTAATCCCACGTTAGGCCAGTCGTCTCAGAATAGTCTCCCTTGATGCAGAATTCAGGAAGGATAGCAAATGCCTTCAAATGGCTGATAGCGACGTCATTGGTGTGGACGTGGCTCCTCTCCTAACTGCACAATCCTCTCGAGCGCAGTTGTCTTTCTGGGGCATCCTGAGCCTCTGCGACTGTTACATGTGCCATCTCTAATCCACTGTTGCCAACACCGAGTAACTACCAAGTCGTTTCGACCAAGATGACGACTAATACGTCTGTTGGTTCAACCAGTCTTTCTTAGGCCTATGATGTGACTTCTCTCTTAATCCAACAATTATCCGTATTGCCGTCGAGTATGTTTCAAAAGCATATTTGTACAGAACTTGCAGTATTAAAGCAGAAAATCCAGTTCCAATTGCCTGTGAATGAGAACACTGGTTTAAATGCTGCACGATGCATCGTTCTCACGCTCGTTACATAAACTCTTTAACATCATTGGCGCTGACAGACAGTTTGATCATTTGCATAACTCTTAAAACGACATTTATATGCCGAGTTTTGCGGCTGTGGCTCAATTTTTTATGGATATATATATATATATATATATATATATATATATATATATATATATTATAAACTTTTGTCTAAAACCAATTACCGAAGCTCAAAAAGCGAGGTAAACTGTGCTGTTAGAGGTTCAACTTTACTATTATAGTTTTTATTTCAGGTGGATAGAAGTCCAATTGAGTTGACATTCGTTACATTTAAAAAATACAGTATTGTTATGAAAATAAAAAATATTATAAAAATATTTGACTGGCAGCCGTTACCTAAAACCACTATGAGAGTGAGAGTTACAACACAGAATTCTTTTTAAAATACATATCTCATGATACCATAAAGAAAGCACATGTTTTGATGATTCTCGGTAAGAATGTAAAGAAGATGAAACAGGTTTCACTATAGTTTAATGCACTTTGTTTTTTCATAATACACAGTTGTATGATAAGCACATCCCACGAATGACCTGCATAGGAATAATTTTTCTTCAAAGAGTATTTGACTATTTTTATAACCCCAGCACGTAAATGGTATGAATATACATAGATGGGTTTACCCAGTAAAATAAATCAGTAAAACTGAGTCAAATTCAATAATTTGCATATCTTTAAAACTTTTAAATTTTGCATAATTTAAGATCTTGCTTCCACTACAGAAGCCAACATAAAGGAACTACATTTATTTTATCGTTAACAGTAACTCGTCCTAGTGACGAGGCGTCAGGGAAGACAAGGTAGACAGTGTTTACCCAAATAACACGACCAAGTAACTTTTATTTTAATTATATATTATTCGAAATAAATGTATAAAATATTTTCAGTGCAAATAAACGAAGGAAGATGCAGAGATACTTTTGCTCCTGCTAGCGCCCGACACTTAAGTGACGGAGTCGTTTCAGGAGAGACATCTCTCAAAATGGCTGCTCCGTCAGTTGATATTGCATTGGGAATATAACTAAAAGTAAATACGTGTGCAAATCTATCATTTAACTGCCGTATAGGCCCAAGTAAACGTACATCAGACGTGTTTAAGAGTAAAGATTCTCATTCTCCCTTCACAATGGATTTAATTCTTTTAGGGGGGGGGGGTCTTCCTGAATTGTTTCGTTTCTGCAAACATAGTGTCTATCATCTGAGAATATTTGAAGAGTCAATTTAAAAGTCAATAGCAAATTTGATTTAGAAAACCGTTAAATTATAAACCTTTTGGTTTTCTTTAATCAAAAATTTTCTATGTGAATCATAAATTAAACTTTTAATAAGAGAAAAAATAAAGCTTAGTGAGTGGTATATTTATCTTTTCAATTACTAGAGAATGGGACTTATAACGCCTTCGAAATAATTGTAATAACCTAACTAACATATGCCTAATTTCTTTAAGGAAGTTGTGTAAATCATTGGCTTACAATCAGTAGTTCGATTTATTGTAGTTGATATTCACATTTGTTAATTACTTTGAAAGGAAAAGCTTTTTAAGCTAAAGTCTGAAGGCTACTAAATTCATTGAAAGTTTCAAGTCAACCAATCTTAATGACGGTAATGTACTGTCAACAGCTTCTTTAGTCATTTGTAATTTTTGAACGATTTTGAAATGGAAAAGTATAAATACTCAAACACTCTATTTTTTCCTTGTCAAATTACGATTCAAATATGGAAACTGAATTGGGAAATATTTCGTTCTTTTAGAGAATGATAAAAAATTTTGCAAAAGAGCGTGATTTCACAAAATATAACGCCATAAAACTGTGCAGGAGCAAGAAACCTCTTCAGGACACCATAAGAGTTCAACGTGTCCACAGTTTTCATGAATGAGTAAGTCAAAGCATTCATTCTACAAACGACATGCGTTGTGCGGTCAAACGCTTATGGAAAGTAGTTAGAGACTTCGGGTTAATGATCTTTTCAGAGTTCGAGTATTCCTCTGTGCCTGAGAGAGATAACATTTGTTCCTAACTCTGCAGCTGTCATAATCGACGGCCGCGCAGGAAGAAATTAATGAAGTATTATCCCAAAAATAATGACAGGATTAATCAACGAAAATGCCGTCGCTCTCTGTTTTCGTCCTCGTCTTGTATTAACCATCCAAGAGGATGATTATTGACATCCACGACTCACGAATTCCTTATCCAATTTAAACGAATGGTACCTTTCTAAAAATGTCGATTTCAAGGTGTGCTTTTTTAACACTTTACAGCAAAGTTGAAAAGTGTTTATGACTTTGTTCATTCTGTCTGTCTGTCTGTCTGTTCGTTAGCATGACAACTGCAGTAAAAATGACTTTATCAAAATGAAATTTTAATATGTTGTTCAGACGGTCTGTGAAACCTATGGGAATATAAATGAATAATATCACCCAATTAGTTTTGGATTGAACCCGGGTGGAAAAAATGAAATACATTTAACCCTATGGGACCTAATTTTTCAAACATTTTTTAAGCGCATTTGAAATTCACAAATTACTTCGAAAATATTAGGAAATATTCAAATTATCCCATAAAATATATAAAGAAAATTTCAGCAAAATATATTCAGTAGTTTTTTAAATAAAAATTAAAATAATAATTGCACATTTTATATCAAGCGATCTATATATCCAGACCACTATATGAAAAGATCACGTGACCCACTTCAAAATTAAATACGGCATCCATCTTGTGTCAAAATAGTGATTTTTAAAGTTCTTTCTAATTCATATTTAGTGTTGTATCCGTCCTAAAACCGCTTCATTTCTGCTTAAATTCTGTGCATCTACATACTGAAACAAGGCAATTACAACATATTTGGGTTTAAAGGATCATCCAACTTTGATTATTTCTACAACGAAGCCTATTTTTCACTTATGGAAAATGTAAATACCAAAAGATGTTGAATGAGTTGTACAAGAATTGCTGCATTTCTTTAACGCAAAACTATTTAGGTCATGGAGTCTGCAATATAGCTGATATGAATGAAATATCAATTGATTTTACAGAGAGAAGGACGATTTTTTCGATGAAGTTTTTAAGCATAGAGTTTAATTACTTGTATCTCCATGGTCTTATGTTTTTAAATAAAATAAATTATTATAGTATTGTGATGAATGAAATGAATGGGGAAATGTTTATCGATGATGTACTGCTTTTATAGAGAGCCAGGCTTGTTATATTTCGATGACGTCATTTGAATAAATTTCATTTGTTTTCGATGAAGTTTTCAAATATAATAAATTATTGTAGTATTATGACAAATTTAAAAATATTATCGAGGAATGTATCGCATTTTAGAGATGCTTAAACCAGGCAATTTATATTTCAATGCCGTCATTTGAATGAAGTTCATTTTTTTCGATCAAGTTTTAAGTTTTCAAATATAATAAATGAATGTAGTATTGTGATAATTTTAAAAATATTACCGAGGAATGCATCGCATTTTAGAGATGTTTAAATAAAATTGCATTGAAGTTGGAAAGTGTTTCATAATCAATGCTTTATGCATGATGAATCTTTGTTGTTTTTAAATTTTATTATTCTGGGCCCAATAGTTTTCAAAATAGTGTGATCCCAATTTCCATCTACTATTAAACATACCATTCCCAACAAAATGACCTCAAAATGTCTTTCAAAACGAAAACCTACAAATTATGGCAATATTATATAATATATTACATTATATAGTGTGATCGAAAAGTTGAACACATCAAATTATAAAGTCATATAATGTACCCAAGAATAGAAATAGTAAAAAAAAAAAAATCCAGTTAGATGACCCTAATATACCCTCAAAAATATATCATTTGCTGTGTTTGATTCAGACGGTCATTACAGGCCATTTTTTCTATCAGACATGGTATTTTTCCAAAATAAAAGAATTTTTATTTTAGAGCAATATTTTTTCTCCAGACGTTCGTTCTTATGAGAATGTCATTGAGTAGTTACAGAAAAGTTCATTAAAGAGTTTCAAAAGAATTAATTAAAGAATTTCAAAAGAGCTGATTGGAGAGTTTTAGCAACGCAGTCTCTATTTCAGACTGTCCTGATTAAATGGTAAGTCTGTCTGTTCTCGCTTTGTCTGCAATAAATCCAGTTTCTCGAAACGTTTTACGAATTTATAATTAATGAATAATTATTAAGGATTTTGGAGTATGGGTATTTCTTCTGAAATTCTTCAAAGACACTCTTATAAGAATGGCTGGAGAAATATTGCCTTAAAAGAACATTTCTTTCACTCTGAGAAAACGACGTACTCTTCGATTGATAAAATTGAGGTCTGCAATGATCATTTGATGTATTAAAAACAACATATGACATTTCTAATACATTTTTGTAGGTATATGAGTGCCACCTTACCGAAAATCAAAATTCTAATAGTAAATAAAAATGCAATTTCTCGTACATTATATGATTCCAAAACCTGAAGTGCACGACGTTTTGATCATTCTGTATATTTTTGCCATTGTCATCTCAATTGCTTATTTCTTAATTAAATCTAAGATACGTGTTGTATGATGGAGTATGTTTCAACATTTAATACTGCCATAATCACTGAATTTATATTTTAACACTTTAAATAAACATGTTGGCACAGAGTTTCCCTTCTGTCCCTTTCCATTTGGGTTTTTTAAGCACAATGGTATCGGCATTTCCCCCTTCAAATTTTGCTTAAATGTTAGCACATCGTAGATGACAGTGTTCAGTATTTGTGATACGCAAAAAACGTAAGGTCGTTGTCCATTGAGACACATACAATAAGTGATCTCTGCAAGCATTACAGTGACTGTTTGAGAAATTACATTGCTACTGGTGACTTGAAAAATATACCGGATAAATTTATGCCATTTACATAAATTCTGACAGAAAATGTAAAAACAATACTAAAATTTTTCCTTTCCTTATACTGTTTTAACATAATACTGAGGAAACCCATTGCAAAACTTTCGCAATAAATATGAAAGTGTACAATAATTTAGGCAAGCAAGTTCAATGATATTTAAATTGGAAGGTTATCTTCTTGGGGGATTTACGTCATTTACTATACAGTCTTAGGAAAACCCAATCTGATCGCAGCTAGCAGATGTTAAGTCTAAAAGCTTGATCACAAGCTTTTAGACTAAAATGTGTTACCTGCGATCTCCCAGCATACAATCTTTTAAATGTCCTTTATTGAAGGGATATAGACAGTAAAAATCAATAAGAAAATGTAGTACTGAAGCTCTCGAAAATTGTTTCTGACCGTACTGCTTGAGAAGGTATCTTCTAGGAAAATTAAGTGTATTTACAATACATTCAAAAAGATCACATCACACCTGGTGTAATCGACTTTAGATCTTAAATCCAGTTTGTAGCTTTTCTAAATATCTCCTGCTGTTCAACATTTCTCAAAAGTCACAAAGTATGTCATTTGCAAAGGTGAACACCCTCATTTTATACGATATTTTTCCGACTCTTTGAAAAGAAACCATTAAACCCATTTCTGCCCGTACTCCTGAGCAAAGAATATTTCATTGATCTTTCAGTCATCCAGAAAGTATCAGCTGTTAAAGAAATTGAAAATCGGTTTGATAGATCCTCAGAAATTGAATGATGAAAAACAGATTGTATTCTAAATACAGACAGCAGATGAGCCATGTGTCAAATTTATTCCCGAAATAATTTTATTTAAGAAAAATGAAAAACTGCTTGAAGTAAGATCCGAACCAAGAAACTTCTGTACCAAAGTTGGCACTATATCAACCATGTCGCAGAAAGCATATGAAAGATGCATAGCAAAAGAATGATATAATTTATAGAATTTCCTATGATCCCATTCAAACATCTGGGAGAGGGGGGATTGGAGGATAAATTCTATACAGCCAAAACCATTCGGAAAGTAAAAGCTTTAAAAGAAATTTTATTTTTTGAAATCCGTTTTGATATATTCACAGAAAGAAAAAATTTACGTTTTAAATATATTGATTTTCTTATAAAATTTACAAAAATTTATAAAATTTATTAAAAAAAATTATAAAAAAAATTTAAAAATTCATTTATAAAAACTTACAAAAAAATATAAAGTGTTATTTATAAAAATTTACTTATAAAAATTTGTAAAAATAATATGCCAATTCTTCTTCGAACAGAACCTAGACACGTTATTTGCATATGGTCAGAATCCAACTACCCATATATATTTTATAAAATTTCATCCTCCTCGAATAATTAATTCATTTTTAATAAATAACAATTTTACACAAATATGACAATAGTTACAGAGTTCAGCGTCCCTTAGAATAACCATAAGAACATTTACCTAAAAAATTGATGAAAATTTACATAGAAATGCTACATTACACCTCAAGGAAATTTTTTTTTCCATTTTCAAATAATAATTTATTTCTTAATTCAATAATGTATGAATTTAGCAATGTGTATGAATATTTTTTAAAATGCCGTATATAAATTGCATAAAATAAATAGTTTCAGAAATGAAATACTGATAACCGATTGAAATATTTTAAATGCCAAAAAAGAATATCTTAAAATGAAACAAAATATATCTCATATTGTAAATACATTTATGCGTACATAATAAATTTTACAACTCACCGAATATTTTTCAATGTGGAACCGAAGTAATGGCTGCATTTATGCAAAGTTCTTGAATATCCTTAAAGAGTATTTCCTGAAAGAGAATTACAAAATTAATAATTATAACCGAATAATATTTTTCACCACAAAAAAGTGGTTTAATAAGCTTTATTACCAAATAAATTTGATTATTCGCGATAAAATGTGAATACATAAAATAATTGTACGCTTTTACCCAAAACTGACATTTAATACTATATGTGATTCAATTTTAAGAAATCCTTTTAAAATCAATTCGACAAAAACTAGTCGGAAATGGTGCAGCCTTTTTCAAAATAGCTCTAAAGCATTTGAACCATTTCATTGTTTCATCACTTTCACAATTCTAATGTTTAATTCTATTGTCATGAATTTCAGAAGCATTGATTGTGTTTTTGCAACACCTGTCATTTCCCTGAAGCCCAGTCTGTAATAGTATTTCAAATCGCTGAAGCATTCAAATTTTTTTATCTTGTAAAAATTATTTGAAATCAATAAAAATGTTAAAATAGCAAATTTTAAAGTCATACTAACAAAGCATTAAATTAGTTTATGAAATTCATAACAATTTAACAAAGCAATTTATAATAGCTACATGACTAGGTACAAAAAAAAAAAAAATGACGACATTTTTCACATTTTGAATTTTATGCATCCATAAAAAATATATTTTGCATAAGAACTACATCATCTATGTGCAGATAAATTTTACCATTTGTATATTTATTTTATTGTGCAGATTTAATTTAATTGGTAATTTTGAAATTGTTTTGCTTTTTTTAGTTTTCTGGTATTACAATACGTTTTAACAACTTTCGAAGTACTGTTCCTATGTGACGCCTATGTTGTTGTTGTTGAGACCCAGACCGTCCGACCTACCAGAAAGGTGTAAGGTAACTGTATGGACGGCCGGGAAGTGCCACCCAATTTAGACCGGAACCCAGTGGGGGAGGCATCCACAAGGACCGTACCCTCCTTCCCCTACCACCAACCTCTCGGAAGGACTTACGGACCCACATGTTTAACGTGATCGTACTCCGCATGAACACGGCGGCATTTGTGGCAGCGTGCAAATCTAGCGCGCAAACCACGGGGATACCGCACCCGAGATGGCCAACAGCACGCGGCGTTCCGAGGTGGTCACCAAGTACTAACCGCGCCCGATGCTGCTTCACTTCAGTGATCTAACGAGAACCGGTGTTTTCAGCACGGTACGGCCGTTGGCCCTATGTGACGCCTATGTGTAAATCTAATCATTAACAAACTAATTCAACAACGAATGCAAGTATCGTTATATATTTATTATTCAAACAAAAAGCTGGGCTAAACTCGTGTTTTATACTTTTCCTATAATACATAGAATATTTAAAGGAGCACAATGAAAGAATCAAAAATCTGACTCAGGATATGGTTAGTGTATTTACACATTCTGGGAATTCCTGAATTCGAGTCACCTATTTTTAACACATTACAACAAAGTTGAAAAGTGTTTATGACTTTGTTCATTCTGTCTGTCTGTTTGCCCGTTAGCACAAATGCTGTAAAAATGACTTTATCAAAATGAAATTTTAGTATGTTTTTCAGACGGTCTGTAGGACCTATTGGAATATAAATGAATAATATCACCCAATTAGTTTTGGATTGAACCCGGGTTGAAAAAATGAAATACACTGAACCGTATGGGACCTAATTTTTCAAACATTTTTAAGCGGATTTAAAATTCATAAATTGCTTCGAAAATTTTAGGTAATATTCAAATTATTCCATAGAATATATAAAAAAAATTTCAGCAAAATATATTCAGTAGTTTTTTAAATAAAAATTAAAATAATAATTACACCTCTTATATGAAGCCATCACGTGACCATATGAAAAGATCACGTGACCCACTTCAAAAGGAAATATGGCATCCATCTTGTCTCAAAATCGTGATTTTTAAAGTTCCTTTTAATTCATATTGAGTGTTGTATCCGTCCTAAAACCGCTTTATTTTTGCTTAAATTCTGTGCATCTACATACTGAAACAACGCAATTACAATATAGAGTTTAAATGATCATCCAACTTTGATTATTTCTATAACGAAGCCTATTTTTCATTTATGTAAAATGTAAACAGCAAAATATGTAGGATGAGTTGTATAAGAATTGCTGTATTTCTTTAACGCAAAATCATTTAGCTCATGGAGTCTGCATAGCTGATATGAATGAAATATTCATTGATTTTACAGAGAGAAGGACGATTTTTTTCGATGATGTTTTAAGCATAGAGTTTAATTACTTATAGCTTCATGGTCTTAAGTTTTTTAATAAAATAAATTATTTTAGTACTGTGATGAATGAAATGAATGGGAAAATGTTATGAATGAAATGTTGCTTTTATAGAGAGAGCCAGGCGTGTTATTTTTTTCTATGACGTCATTTGAATGAATGTCAGTTGTTTTCGATGAAGTTTTCAAATATAATAAATTATTGTAGTATTATGATAATTTTAAAAATATTACCGAGGAATGTATCGCATTTTAGAGATGTTTAAACCAGGCAATTTTTATTTGAATGCCGTCATTTGAATGAAGTTCATTTTTTTCGATGAAGGTTTAAGTTTTCAAACATAATAAATTAATGTAGTATTGTGATAAGTTTTAAAATATTACCGAGGAATGTATTGCATTTTAGAGATGTTTAAATAAATTTGCATTGAAGTTGGAAAGTGTTTCATAATCAATGCTTTAAGCATGATTGATTTTTCTTGTTTCAATTATACATCATCGCGACCACGGTATCGCTCGACCAAATTGGATTGAAATGGGATATTATTATTTAAATCGGTAAATGCACTCAACAACGAATGCAAGTATTGTTATATATTTAAAGATATTATTATTTAAATCGGTAAATATATGATTATTTAAAGCGATAAATAGCTTTCTGTATTTATGAGAAATTAAATCAACGGAAAACCGAATTATTTTTAATACTTTTTTCTAAAATTGACAAATTATAAATATTAATTACTATAAAATATTATCATATACAAATTTCATTTAAAAGTGAATTGCACCCTTTTATGTTAATATATATGCCATTCTCAAGATATTGCATTTTCTGATCAAAAATAGTATTTACATACGTCTTGCATCATTTTGTCTTTCAAAACACTCCAAAAGTTCACTAGATGGCCTAGATAGCTGAAAGTTATAGTAATAAATACGGGACAAAATCTAACGGAGTCGAATTTTTGATTCCTCCCTCCCCCCGGAAGAGCGTAAAAATAAGGGGAAGTCACTCCAAAAGCCGAAACTATCACTTAGAAGGCTGAATTTTTGCACACTTAATGGTATTTAATCAAGAGACAGAACCTAACGGAGACAAAGCTTTAATGTTATTCTATGTTTTATCACGATTTAAAACGATACACGAATTTCGAAACGATATTCACACAAATCGGTTCTTTAGTGACAGAAAATATTATCAGAGAATTTTCATCTTAAAACCTCCGGAAATATCAAAGAACATTCTTTCCAACGATGTTTAAACCGCATCAGTAGGACAATTCCTTCATATTTATTTATTTTGCTAAAATTACACCGAAAGTTGCATTTTTTAGGTTACGGGATACGTCTTTCGCCCCATCCGAAAAACTAAGATTAGCATAATTCTATAGTTTGGCAAAATGCTGGGTATATATCTCTGCATTCTAACAATTTTTTTTTATTTCATAAGTAATTTATTTTTTATCATTTTTTGAAGCAGTTTTTTCTTCTTTTATCAATTTTGAACCTGTGAGATTATCGGTGTTCGGCAATGAAGTTCCGTGCATTTTTCGACCTACCGACTCCTGGGCAAATCTTAGTTAGACTTTCCATGAGTGTTGCAGAGTATAAGCAGAGTAAAATAAATACAGAGTCTATTTAGTTGAAAACAAAATCAGCGTTTTATTCAAAAAGCGACAGAGTCTTGCCTAGTTGAATAGGCTGGCTGCTATATTAAGCATGCAGCTAATAACATATATACAGAGTTTGAAATTGAGAAAGTATGACTAGGAAGTTCAGTTTGGAAAACACCAGTAAACATTGCTTTCCTCTGTATGTCGTTCGACTTCCACACATTCGAAGGTCACATACTGAAACCTGAGTAAACATGACACATTTGTAGATGACTAGAATGATACATGAACGATTAAAATTGTACAGCATCGGCTGTACTGAGTTCATTCATGATTAGCATCATCACTGTTGTGACACGTCACAACACTTTATTCTATTATTCCAAATTAACATTTTTTTTTTATAAATCATTAAATATTTTATTTTACTTTATTATTATTCAAAATTATTCTATTCAAAATTGTTTTTATTTTATATATACTCATTAATAGACCAATTGATTCTTTTATTAAATTAAATTATAATGTGCTGCTATCTGTTCATGTTTTTATTCGTACAGTGTACGCCCTTTTTAAAAATGACTGCATACGCGCACACCTTTTCAATTGGTAGATCTCGTTTCAGACGAGATAAGGAAACTTGTTTCTTCTGGCTCTCACTTTTTAAACTCCTTGGTTGAGCGAGAGTTAGGTTTTGTCTGATGGCAACTTCCTGTTAGGCGGGAATTTCTTCCTCTGTGCAATAAGTGCTGAGCCATGCTCTTCCCTAGAAAATTCTGGTGACAGCAAGGTGGTGTTAATTTTTTGGCAGGAGTGCCATTGGCACTCCTAGCTCTAATATTGTTTTATAAAGGTATATGTTAATCTAAATACATCAAAGACACATCGTTAAATATATATATATATATTATTAGTTTGTGAAAAGAATGCAATCTACTGAATGTTTTGACTGTAATATGAAGTTGTGAAAAGAAATTGTTCTGATGATGATTTTATATGGCAATATCAAGTCATTTATTGTGCGTGCAAGTATCTATTAATCATTTCATTAAAATTAATTGAGTCAAGTTAAAGAATATTTATTTATTTCTTAGTTCGACAGCAGCATTTGTCACTATGGATATTCTCTGTGGATTTGAATTTTTGTCAATCACTATACAATTATGGTTTCTGCAAGAATAGTTACGTCTGTCACTATAAATTTTTGGTTTTTTTTTGGAATCATTATTGAAATCGTCATGTTGGTTATTAAATTGACATAATTATAAAAATCATCTATCACCTGCTTTCGATGAATTATTCAAAAAGAAAAATTGTCCTCAGGATATGGAGATTGGTTAACAAGGTCATCATGAAGTTGAAATTTCAGCCATATTTTCTTTGGGCTGTGTTACATTTTATAATTTGGACCTGAGCTCTGCTATTATATAGTTTTCTTCTTCAAAATGAGTTTGAACTTTAAGTGCAGTAGAAAAGGAACTCTTGAGGTGGCCATCATCATTGTCGAATATATGACTTTGCACATACTATTGAAGCATATTCAGCAAAAAATTATGAGACATTTCATATTATTATTGATGGTTTTAATTAAATGATCAAATTACAGGTAAGATAATTTTAAGGCGCTCACATACAAGTATGGTTTAATATTTATTACACAACGCAATTATTATTGATATTCAAAATTCTATTTCCCACTATATGATCCCCTTTCATTAAGTAACTAACTTTTAATTAATTAATTTTCCCTTTTTAATTGTATGTGAGTGTCCGACCCAATCAGGTGTTGGGATGTGATCATTCAATTGATTTTATTTTCTTTAAGTCTTTTGAATGGTTGTATCACAACAATCACTAACGTCGAGGAAATACTTATTACCGTTGTAAATGCCTTTTAACTAAAACATACATCTTTACACATCGTAATTTAATAAGTTATCTCGAACTATAATTACCTCTAGTACATCGGCAAAAAGATAGACTATATCGTCATGACCAACATGATCATCAACAGCTCAATAGCGAGCTTATTCGTGATAACGATACTAATATATTACATGCATAGAAAAACAGGAAAACTGAATACTAGAAGTATACTACTCCTCCTACTCCTGCTCTGTTCCTCTACTGATGTTTCCAAATCGAACTTTCTGTATATGCGAGGATCGATACCTTCCGGAATTATTTCCGAGGTCCGTCCTTAAATATGCAAATGAGTTTGTCTACGCGTCGAATATTCAAATTTGTATGACTAGAATGAAGACTTCTGCTGAAAGAACACCATGAGTCACTCCCGAGAACGAGGTAAGTCAAAAATAAATTGGTGTTTTTGAACATCGCCCAGGAGAATAGTGAATCACGATCATTTGTTTACGTTCTTCCAGCACCGACTTGCACACTGAAGAGGGAATCCTTTCGGAAGATCGTTTATTTATTACTAGCCGCCTTTGGCGACCAGCCTGTTCGCTACCCTTGAAAATTCTGACCGTGGCAAACTCGTTGGCGCGACCTACCAGAAAGGTGTAAGGTAACTGCTTGGAAGGCCAGGAAGTGCCACACAATTTAGACCGGAACCCAATGGGGGAGGCATCCAAAGAGACCGTACCCTCCTTCCCCTACCACAAACCTCTCGGAAGGACTTGCAGTCCCACACGTTTAACGTGATCGTACTCCGCGTGAACACGGCTGCAGTTTTGGCAATGGCGGGAATCGAACCCGGGCCTACCGAGTGAAATTCCCGAGCGCTAACCACTGGGCTACCGTGCCATCCGCGACAATCTCCATAACTTTATTTTTATTCGGCAATTTTGGGAATCGAACCCGGGCCTACCAAGTGCAAATCCCGCGCACTAACCACTGGGGTACTTCACCCTCCGCGATATTCTTCATAACTTTCTTTTTATTCACCCAATTTAGACCGGAACCAAGTGGGAGAAGCATCCACAGGGACCGTACCCTTCTTCCCCTACCACCAACCTCTCGGAAGGACTTACAGACCCACATGTTTAACGTGATCGTACTCCGCGTAAACACGGCGGCAATTTTGGGAATCGAACCCGGGCCTACCGAGTGCAATTTCCGCGTGCTAACCATTGGGCTACTTTGCCCTACGCGACAATCTCCATAACTTTCTTTTTATTCATCCAATTTAGACCGTACCCTCCTTCCAATACCACCAACTTCTCGGAAGGACTCACGGACCCACATGTTTAACGTGCTCGTACTCCGCGTAAACACGGCGGCAATTTTGGGAATCGAACCCGGGCCTGGTAACTGGTTGGACGGCCAGGATGTGCCACCCAATTTAGACCGGAACCCAGTGGGGGAGGCATCCACAGGGAACGTACCCTCCTTCCCCTACCACCAACCTCTCGGAAAAACATACGGGCCCATATGTTTAACGTGATCGTACTCCATGTCAGTGGCGGAAATCGAACCCGGGCCTACCGCGTGCAATTCCCGCGCGCTAACCACTGGGCTACTTCGCCCTCCGCGACAATCTCCATAACTTTCTTTTTATTCACCCAATTTAGACCGTACCCTCCTTCCCCTACCACCAACCTCTCGGAAGGACTCACGAACCCACATGTTTAACGTGATCGTACTCTGCGTGAACGTGGCGTAAGTTTTGGCAGTGGCGGGAATCCAACCCGGGCCTACTGAGTGCAATTCCCGCGCGCTAACCACTGGGCTGCCGCGCCCTCCGCGACAATCTCCATAACTTTCTACATATTCACCCAATTTAGACGGGAACCCAGTGGGGGAGGCATCCACAGGGGCCGTATCCTCCCTCCCCCTACCACCAACCTCTCGGAAGGACTTACGGACCCACATATTTAACGTGATCGTATTCCGCGTAAACACGGCGGCAGTTTTGGCAGTGGCGGGAATCGAACCCGGGCCTACCGCTAACTTCCCGCGCGCTAATTTGCAATTTAAAATGACCATATGCTTAATTCCATCATCCTCATTCCATTGTTTCATTGTTCCATCATTTAAAATATCCATAAAATTAAAATATCCATTTAAAATATCCAAAAGTTAAAATATACATTTAAAAAATCCAGATCGTCCCATCATTTAAAATATAAATATAATAATTTATATAGAGCAAAGGCGCTCTATTTAGAACCGTGACGTCACCTCCACCTTGACGTCCCCACCCACCACCTTCCCTGCTTCAGCGAGGGAGAAACGAACGGAACGCCGAGCGGAACGGCGAGAAATTTAAAATCATGACGTCTTTAAAATTGCGATTCTGAAGGCAATTTTCATTATTTCTGGACCAGATTAGACTTGTAAGAATGCCAGATGTTTGACCTTTCTGAAAATGTAAATTATTAGTCGAAATTATGAGTACTTTTCACGATGCGAGAATTTAAAAACCAAAAATCGTTTTCTTGAGCCAAAAGTGACTTTTGTTTTAAAATCTTTAAAAAATATTAGAAATCGAAATGGAGATTTGAAATTGATATATTTTTACTCGCAATTGTCTGCTCTTTCCGATGGTGTGAGTTGTTTTTTTCTACGACGTCTGGATCGTGGAGAAAAAAGGGCAAAAAAAGGTCGAAATCGCATAAAACATTAAATAAATAAAAAAATAATTAGAATTTTGAAAATCGGTTTTCACGTGTCCCCTTCCCTCCCCCCCGGGTCTCCGATTGCCAAATTTCGTAGCTCTCCGACGCGCGGTCGCGAAACGTATAGTGTATAAGACAGACAGACGCACACACACACACACACACAGACATTGCCTTTTATTATTTAAGATTATTATTATTGAAACTGATTTGACGATTTGGAAACTGTGTGATAATATCGTGCATTAAACAGCGGGTGCTTATTTTGGACCCGCTCAACGCCAGGCAATTCGTTCTAGTAATGCATATAACTAAATATATGGTTATAATTGCAGGTACTTTTAAATTAAGTTGCTCATTTCCCATACACAAACATACGCATATATGGACAGACGAAAATCCCTACGAGTGTTTCGCAAATTAAACCATATATTTTTATCAAATTTATTAATTAAATTCGTTCAAGAAAAGCAATACTTCCATTTTCTCATAACGCATGAAATAAGTATTTTAAATATTAATTAATTAAGGAAAACTTGATTAACATACAAATAAAATAAAAATGCAGCATAGAGCTCGTTTGGAGATACGTTGGATCTCCTTCGCCAATGCTAAAGAACCAACAAACCCGAAGTCGACTTCGGGCCTCTTGATTCTTCAGTAATTTAAAAGTCTAAAATTATTTAGTAGTTTAAAAATTTTTAAAACTAATGAAAAAATAAATCTATATACGCATAAGACTAACAATACAATTATTAAGAGAGTTTTAAAATAACACTTTCTTAGGGGTATTATTTGTAGAATTTTCAAGAAGTATAAAAACCTTTTAAAACTTGAAATCAGATTTAAACTGCCAAATGACTTACTAAATATACTGCTATGAATATCTAAAATATCTTTACCGCATGTACCCCGAAAAAAAAAACACATTTACAGACAACCATTGTTATTATTTGAAGGTCCGAGTCGCTTGACCTTGGCGATAAATTCGAACCTTTGGGGACATTTTTTGGCGGGTTCTCGAATTCTGTAGATTGGTTAAGAACTTCACAAGTTATGTAATTTTTCCAGAAATTTCACAGAGGGTATATAAGCTGGTCATCCTTCAGTTAGAAGTAGTCGAAGTAATACGAGTCAAATTAAATTGTAAAATACATCAGTGCTTTGTGAACAGAATCCGCTATTTTGTGAATTAGTGGACCATTTAATTACTGTTTTATTGGACCCAATAGTTTTTTTTGTGATCTTGTAAGATAGTTACAGTGTTATTATCTGTATATTGTGCTTTAAATGAAGTGTTAGTTATACGGAAATTCAGACTCGGTCTTGTATCCTGAAACTACACCTGCGATTCTAGAAGACACTTTGCAACAATACTCTTGAATAGCTCAGCTCAAAGAAATTCTTAAATAACTTAAATAACATTACAATCATTCGTTATATTATATGAACGTACTGATAAGTCTGCCCTTCACACAATTCTTTGTTTTCCAGAAACATATGTCATAAGGGCATCAAACATATGCCATAAGGACATCCAGCAGACTTCATGAGGATGGATGTACAGCGAAACCTTTAGGGATACGATAATAATAAAATATATTCTTAATTAAAACAATTGCCTAATTCAAGAAATCGAGAATATGCAAAAATATAGATTTTATGCTATATAGACTTATGAGATAATTAATCTGTCGCTACAGAAATATTAAAGGATGAAAGAAAAATTACATGAAATTAAAAAAGTATTGAGTATCATCAAATATGTTCACTTTTTATATGTAATATTTTCAATACATCTGTTAACTATCATTCTTTTGGATCTAGTTCGTTCCATTTACGAGAGAAGGTACTTTTTGTAATAGTTTTGATTTAACGATAAAGAATTCGCCTCATTTATTTCCTGTGATATTTATTAGATGTCAATGGCATTTTGGACATGAGTATGAATAAGTTATTTTTCATTAATAAGTTGTGAAAAACGTCAAATTTTAGTTTACTTAATGTTAATACAGTGCTAAAAACATTACGCTGAAGATTTTGTACACTACTATTTCGCTGTGAAAGAAATTAAGTCCTTGTATTATGTAGAGTAAGTGATGTGTTGCACCCACATCAGATTTTTTACTTTCCTTACGATATATATGTTTAAAGAAAATATAATAATGGAGTTGAAAATCTGA
Organism: Amaurobius ferox; assembly: GCA_951213105.1. NCBI lineage: Eukaryota > Metazoa > Arthropoda > Arachnida > Araneae > Amaurobiidae > Amaurobius > Amaurobius ferox. Next base: position 111,021,604 of record OX578144.1, on the reverse strand, counting down.
ATTCGATTTTTCAATCAACGTACATAATTTGGACACTCTTGATCGAGAATCAACTTCTTTTTGTGGCGTCTCTGTATGAATATATGCATGTATGTGTGTGTCCATCAGAAATATATTCAGTCATTTACTGCGTATGGTCATTTCATAAAAACCATGGGCAACAAAATCCATGCATATAATTTTTATAAAATTTGGATGTCTGGTGACATATGCAAAACCCGGATTTGAACATAATTTTGGTACAAATCAGAAAAAGAAAAGAAGAAATCCTTTTCCCGGATGGCCTGCAAAGATTGAAGAACACAAAATAAAAGAATAAATATGGAAATTATATTAATTAAATAATTATTTTATGCATAATTTTATATGGTGAAGCGAAAACAACTAGTTCCAGTATGCCATGATATATTTCAGTTTTTACAATTTTGGTGATTTAAGTCATTTAAAAATTCCCCAAACCGCCAAATACTGGGGATCCTTATGACCATATTTAGGGGGAGGGGGCGTCCAAACTTTGTATTAAAAATTATATTAATGTAACTAATTGTGTTCATACCTTTCAATGCAAAACATGCATTACTCTTGTGGGGGGCAGGCCTAATGGGTTCTAGGCCTGGTCGGCATTAGCCGCATTGATGACCCTTTAAATACACCACTGGTCTAGTATATCTAAGGATGACTCATTTTTTAAATAAAATCTATTCTTTTGAAATTTTCAAATTTTGTGTTTATCAAACTCACTATATCAACAAATTTTACAAAATTTGTTAAAAAGAAATGATCCAGTAATTGTTGCACTATTTCTTTTATAAATCTGCAAATTCTAACGCATTGTATAGGAAAATTTAGAACTGCAGAATTCTTTCTTTCAATTCAATGAAAAATACTTTTTTAATTACATTGAAATATCCCTCGCTTCATTTTGAGTCATACTGATACCTAGTAAGGACCCTATAGGGAACTAATGTAATTTTTCCATTATTGAGGTTGTTATGACCCCTCCCCTCTGGAATATTCCTCAATAGAAACACTGATGTAAATTGAAACATTTCTTCTGAAGCAAATAGAAATTTTATTTGCTTATTTGCTTGAGAATACAATTTTTTTATAAAATTGTTGTTTACTTGGAGAGCTTTCGGAAACAAGCTTTATCGGAGATTTTGTTGTAATTTATGACATTATTTGCTTAATTTTGACCCTATTATAGCATGGATATTATTTCATTTTCAGATCTAAAGTAAAGTTGGAGTGCTCTTAAGCAAAGACCGAAGTGAAGAGCAGCAGAGCAGTATTGATATTTCTGTTCCTAAAAGAGAAAATAGAGAAGCAAACCCACCGCGAAATGTTATCCAAAACACTGTTCGGATCAACATTTCATTGAAAACTTTTTCATCGCTTTACTTTTAAAATGCAAAAACTATATATTACTTAAACTTAGGCATCAGATACTATATTTCTCTATATTAAAAATAATCCTGTTAATTTTTGTCACTGCATTACGAACAAACGGCAAAACGTATAGTTCTGAAATTTTACATATTTACTAATATAAACCCATAGATGTGCAATATACCTTAATTAAATATTAATTAATAAAATTTAACGTTGTCTGTATGAGCAAAGATTTCATGGGTCGAGCCTATTTTCAACTTCTCTGTGATGGATTACTGCAAAAACGTCACATAGATGGCTGAGGACAATGATATATAGACCTTATTGTTAATTCTTATAAAAAGAAGATTTCACAGCTATAATTTCTATAAACAATTAAGATAATTATTAATTCAGTTATATATTTTATTGTTAATTCTTATAAACAAATAAAAAAAGTAATTGCGAAAGCTAATTTTTCATAATTAGCTTTCATTATTAGAACATTTTAGAACTTTTAGAATGCTCAACTGTTTGTATAATTGATAACAATTTAATTTGTTTCTATTTGAAACCGCGAACTTTGTACAGTTAGGTAAATATCGAATTAAATATTTACCTAAGTATTAATACAGCTCAGATTCGGTTCCTTGCATTATTATAAAATGCCACCAAAGCAGAAACAATATTATCGCACTAGAAATGAAAATTCAGAAACACTCTTACACTAGAGCTCCTAGGATTTGGCGAGCGTAGAACAGACGCGGAGCCCCTAGCACTTAAAAAGTTAAAATATTGAGTTCTTATGACATTCAACTGGTGTAAAATATTTTAACAACAATAACATTTGTGTAAATACAACCATTATAAAATATTTTAACAAAAATAATATTTATGTAAATACAACCATTTTCATCATAATAGTATGAGTTGATTTATTACCAGAATTTAAATTGTTCCTAAACTAAATTATGTTTGTTGACAAGCAGTTGCTATCAATCTAACAGTAAGTAACCCAACTCCATAATAAAAGAGGGTCACTTGGAAAAGCCATTATTGTTTTTTCTTTAATCTTTTATTAGAACGGAAGAAAGATGCAAATGGTTTCGAACTTAGGTAATGCTCTGCCATGAACCGACCTATGGATTAGCAAGTGTATTTCCTTCTCCTTTTGTTAGGAGCCATTTTCCTTTCTCATTTCCTTTTCAAGGTTCACCTTTCTCTAATGAGAGTCATTTAGAAAATGACTGCATAGGAGCATCAAAAAGTTTGAATGCGATGATGGTTGAGATCTTTTCTTCAAAGTCATGTTTATGAGATAAACTATGTAGGACAATGAGTTTAAGCGTGGAATAAACTAGGCATTCAATGTAAATGTTGGTATTCAGTTTTGCTCTATAACCTCAATCTCAAGTTTATTACCGCATTCAAAACATTTTAATTATATAAGCAATCAGTAAAAATATGACAAAATGTAGCTCAAACCACAAAAACAATTTAATGCATCAACTTTTTATGGGTTTTATTGAAACTATACTGTTGCTTACTTCGTTTGATAATTTTTAGAACTTGTTTTACGAATTTATTCAATTCTTGTTAATTATATTTTGGCTTATACAGTGGTTACTATGTCTTTTGGTTCTATAAAAGTTTATAAAATTTATATATATATAATTGGTTTTTTTAGTTATGCAGGTTTGATATATTAATTAAATGCAATTTATTTCGTCTAAATATGACTATATGACTTCAAACGACGAGGTTATCGACGATGAAACTTTTGGATATAATGTTTGTAGTCACTGCACTACGTTTGTGCAGTCAGCGCAAGCGATTACTCTATACTGGCGTACAATGCACATGTCGATGCATATATCTAAAATTTAAACTTTTTGCAATTTTATACTTAAGAATTGTTTTATGATACAGCTTAGACGGTATATATAATTAGGAGAAAATTATATATTGGGTTCTGTATTGCGTTCTGCAGTACAACTATAGTGGCACTTCCGTTACGAAATTCAATTTTATACCCATCCCATTTCTTTCATAATTCACTCAGACACTGGTGCATTCACTTTTTCTCATATTATGTCAAAACTCAACTAAACGACGACGAGCTTATATACCCTACGTGGAAAGTTTTGCAAAAAGCACGTAACTCAAGAAATTCTTAGCCAATCTACAAAATTCTAGAAGTTTCTAAAACTCGCCGAAAGTCATCAAGTTGGCGATATTGCGCCAAATTTATCGCCTTCAAATTATAACAATGGTTTCCTGTTAAATATTCGTGACAATAATGTAGATCGTCCGTTACATACTTCCGTTTCATCCGTGTCCAACTTCTTTCATGATTTACACCGTACCCCGAGCCCTACGATGTTTCACAACAAAAATAAGAAATGGTCATAAGAAATGTTACTATGTCTTTAGTTATACAGGTTTTCACAGGATGTCGTTTGAAGTCATATAGTCATATTTAGACGAAATAAATTGCATTTAATTAATATATCAAACCTGTATAACTAAAGTCCTGTATAACTAAGCTGTATCATAAAACAATTCTTATGACCTACCATTAATGGAAACTTTAAAGATGTTAATTCCACAGTCTGTTGGGTCCAACAGCTAAAGTTCGCTATACAACAACACATTTTATTTTATGCGAAAACTATTCTTGTCTTCTTTTGATTTGATCATTTTGAATATCACCAATATTCGATAATTCAAATTATTACGAATTTCTTATTCCAATATCTCAATTCTTTCAAAAAATATCACTCCTCCTATGGAGGAAGATAATTTCTAATATCTAGAGATAGACTCATGATAACTCTTACGTAATAGTATCAATTTATTTTATTATTAAAAATTACTTACAAAATTTTAACTTATTCCATTTTTTGTTACTGACAATTTATCTGCAATACCTTAAAAACCGTGGTCGATACGTATGTTAGATATGTTATAATAATTATAATAAACTATTATAAAGATTATAAGCGATTAAAATGATTCTAAATTATCCAAACAAGCGACTTATGGAGAAAATTGTCCTTTAAATAAAACATTGCATATAATATGATTATTTCACTTTTCATTTGGGATTATATGTCAAAACTATTTTGAGTGTTTTTCTTTTCATTTTCGATCCAAATTTCGAAAAATTTTTCCATTCTCTGATCTTGCTTAAAATCAGTATAATTTTTATGTTGACCGATTGAAACAATCGTACCAAATTTCATTTGAATCGTTCAAAAAATTATTAAAAAATATATCATTCCCCAGTTGTAAAGACAGGCATACACAAGCACAAACACGGTTATAAAAATGATATATCCGTGTTCAGTTATCTCGAATAAGTATAAAATCCAATTATGGGATTTTCGAGCCAGAAAATATTTAGCCTTTATATGTAGTATATAAAGTTTATAGATAGTCGTCCTTTATATATAACCAGGAAAATAAAATGGAAAAAATTATTATCTATAAACGGGACTATTAAAGCCTCGGGAAAAAATCAATTGAAATAAATCAGGAATAACAAAATGTAATTTATTGATAATAAAACATAACCGTTAAAAAGAAAAAATAATAAAACTTAATTTCTTCATTTACAGATATAACAGCCAGGGACTGAACTAACTACACTGCAAAACCGCTTGACCATGCGCGACATTTCTTTGATTCTTTTAATAGATATTGTTCTCCCTAATATGAAGTGAAATTTCTAATATCTTAAGAACAGCTCGTGTTATTTTTTATACAATTATGTACAACCAAATATTTTCATTTATCATGCCACATATTTAATTTTTTAAGATTAAAACTTGTTGCAGAGTATTAAGAACAACGCATGTTAACTTTCTATAAAATATATTATTTTATTCATTTTCAAATAGCAAATTGCGTATAAAATTACTCTTTTTTGTCATTTTTAACAATCATATACACTGTTTTTTTTTTCAATTTTCGAAAAACAAAACGTTATTCGCGTGGTCTTTACATAGACAATTTTTCCTGAGAATCGATTATGTTCATAGAATACAAAATTGTACAAAATTTATTGGAATCGCGAAGTTTGTTCCAAAATTATCTTTTTCATATATTTTGCTCACTGAAGTCATTAGAAAACTGTTGATTTGTATTCAGGAATGCTCAAAATGTAAAATTCACCCTGAAGTCTAGGTTTCAATCAAAAGCCTGACCTGATTTTTAACGTCTATCACATTACTTTCTCTTTACATATACTATATATTATAGAGACAGCAAAAGATAATACTTTATAGTTAAATTTAACTCATGGAGCATACAATTAAAAATAAATACTGTTTTATTTAAGTTATATATAAAATGAGTCAAACAGTAAAATGAACCAAATATAAAATGAATCAAAGTTAAAACAAACATTACTTCAATACATTTATTGATAAAAATAAAAATAAATTATCTGTAGATAACAATGATTGCGTATTACGAAACGCATGAAATAAATTAAAAAAAAAACACATATGACTCAATCACAATATTTGCGACATGTATGGTATGCCTCATTGAATAGGTGTTGCACAACACAAAAAAAGGCATTGTAAATATAAAACTTTATAGACTGTTACCTACAGAACACAGAACAATCGAATTGTCTTGAGGGACAAACAAAAATCTGAAGAATCATCCTGCTTGCAGAAGCTGGTGTCTAATTTCTCTGTATTACATAACATATGTGTATTCAAGTGTGCAGCACTTTGCAAGGAGGATGTTTGAGAGCGTTCCTCATAATGCGATGACCGAAAAAGCTAAGAAACTGTAGACTCTGATCCCTTCAAGTCCAAGTTGAAGGAAAACGTTTTCTCTTCAGAAAACAGGTCAAGTATAACTTGCGGAACTACAGAGGAAAATTTGAGAAAAGACGGTACACATGAAAAGTAATTTCTCCGTTTATTTCTTCCCCGTATTTTACAGCTAAATAACGAAAGTAAAAAAAAGGAGTTGGAGAATAATGTTTATGATCTAAACGAAGAGGAGGCTAAGAAAGTTTTTTTTCTTATATTTGGAGTTAAAATTAACGTAATAATACAGGATTCCTAGAAAAGTCCTTCAGCACACCAATAACTCTCTGGAAATGTCCGTGTGTTCATGTTATGTCTATCTATAGTAAACTGGTTATGCCCGATTGGATAAAAATGATTGCAGCACCCCCAAGCGGAGAATTTAGAAAGTTAGGATAACGAGTTCAGCCACAAAATGAGATAGGAACGAACGAAGCACGTGGAAGCAAATATCTGTACAACAGCCATCTCACCAGAACCTGTAACACGGTGACATCTGCAATGCTTGTCAACGTACGCGGAAATAGTCTTTCATGAATTAAAATGTGTATCGTTGCTGACGAAGGGCATTTTAAACTAATTGTAAATTGAATTCCAGTGCATGTAAGTGTTGTGTATTTTATCATTTCCGGATGTAACAGACATTCGCGAATAACCAATTATATGAAATAAATATCTTCTGTAACAGTTTTAAGGTCAATTTCTATTTATTAGACAATGTTCTACAACTTTGTAATTGGCAATTTTGGTCTATCTCGTTTTGTTATCTTATCTTAACAATGTCGTCTTAACTTTCTTTCCTCTCTGCTAAAGGGTGTTGAAATCCCTTTTACTCGATAGGCAAACTCTAAACCATGTGGATATACTCCAAACCATGCAAACTCCAAACCATATGTACCAAATGGTATGTCTCCATATAACTTACAATAGGACGTTTCTTATTTATTCGAAACATTGAACATTTCAGTGTTCGACACCTTTAAAATACCAAATACTGCTACAAAGTAAATTTCCCCTTTTTCGTATCGCATGAACTATCCTGGTAACAAATTTCAAGTCTCTATCAGTAAATGCGTTTTCCCAAACAACTTACTTTTTAAACACTTGTGGAGCAAAAGTTTACAGAAAAGTTTGCAAAAAAGTTTACAATTAATAATGTTTTATCAATAAACGGCACTGTTTCAAACTGTCCCACTTGGGCAGACACCATAGGACATTGAAAGTGTTCTGAAAAAAAAAAGGAAATTAATTATGTATAACACATTTGAAGTGGATTATATATACTTTTATGCGGAAATATTTAATTTATATGAGGTATGTGTTTTGTTTATAAAAATCAATAACTGAAAAGTGTCCCAAGGTTCCTCACTCTTACCTATATTTTTAGTTAAATAAATGCATTATAAACCTGTTCATTTAACTTGCAATGCGAAGTACGGGTGTGTTTATTTTAAAATGCAATCTATACTTGTTAGTCTACACTTCCTCCATGATTTATTTTTTATTGACCGCTGGCACTGTCAGGTGACTGTCCTAGGCGAGTCGACCTTCGATTCGAAATTTCAAATCAAATGAAGGGTGCAGGGGGGGGGGGGGGGGAGGGAGACTAACAGAGTCCCAAATCTGAAATTTCCTCGTAGAGAAAAAAAATAAATTTTAAAATACTAAAAACTGTAAACTTTTGTACCTTTTCCAGTAAAAATATTTTTAAACATTGGTTTAATATCACCTGTTTTTACCTGAAACTTCAAAGACATTAAGTTTTGATTTACTTGCACAATTAATTATTTAATTATTCCCTTATTTCAGTTGAACGATACTGCATTTTTCTCTGTAATCGCGTTTTTAAATCCTCAATGTTTTCTTACTCAGTAGGTTATTCCCTTTTATGACTTGCCACAATTAAATTACCTAGGAAGGCTATTTAATGCCATCTCAATCTAATTTTTACATTTTTGGGACTCTTAGTTTTTCCACTGTATCCTTCCATTGGTAACTCTAAAAGATGCTTTCCAGCACGGATATTTATAAGACTGAGAAAAATACATACTAAGTATTTATAATGACTTGCGCATTTTTTACAATATTGAAATTTAACATTACATTTCGAAGAATGTAAAGCCAAAGGTGATATATTTTCCTCAAACTATTTTATACTATTTTATACATGACTCATCATTATACTATGCTATGAAACTGAACTAAGAGAGCTTGCTTTAAATCATATTTTTTTTCCCTTTTTTTAATATGCATAGTATAATGCAAAAAAAAATGTTTTATGACGAGATTTAAAATATTTAAAATTCAAATTCGAGTTTTTAACCGGTTTACACGCTTTGAGAATCCCTTACCTTGAAAAAAAATTTTTAGATGATGCCTGTATGTATATGTTTGCACATAATATATACATGTGCTTGCATCACATGTGTTTGCATCTGTATGCATATATGGATATGTGTATGAGCTTTCATGTATGTATGTGCATGTGGGTTTAGATTAACGTCTACTGTTTGAACTTGATCCGGTCTTCTCAACACATAATAAAAAATGTTATAAATCTGACGAAAACTGTTATCTTACGATTCTGACAAGCATAAATTTTAGTTTATGCATTGGCTATTTAAAATATAATAAGACAAAAAAAATATGATGCAATAAATTGAACCAAACTTTAAATTTGATTTACACTCGTATTTTGTCAACTCGGAAACACATAAAATGCCATGATTTATATTTTGTCATTTCGGAAATATATAAAATTTCCTAAATTATATTCTGTTAATTTGGAAACACATAAAATTATATAGTTAAGTTATTAAAAAAAATCTTTGGAGTCTTTATATTCCACATTTTACACCCATTTGAATCCCAATCAGTATAAGAATGAAAAAGTATTGTTGCTTTGTAAGTTGCCTTTTAAAATATATAAGCTAGCAACAAGACAGTCAAGACGATGAATTTGATGTAATTAACTAATCTGTGCTCAAACATGCTATTTTAATAGATTTCATTATTAATATTTTGTATTGATTATATTACTGGCATTATTTTGATGATAATCAATATTATCCAGATAAAATGCTTAAAACGTTTGAAAATCGTAAATTTTGAATAATTCGTACTCTAATTATACTAATTAAAAATATTCTATTTATAGTTCTAGTTCTTACATGATAAAATAACTACACATAAAATTTCAAGCCAATAACTGCCTTCATTCACATAAAGTTTCATGCCAATAATTTCCTTCATTCACATAAAGTTTCCTATCAATAATTGTCTTCACTCACATAGAAGTTTCATGCCAGTAATTTTTTGCATTCTGTAATTATCGTGTAGTTACCTCAAGCACATACACACCACACAGACATATATCTATTGAGGTGATCTTAAAACAACTTTTACCGTGGAGGTTTCAAAATCGAAAATGTTCGCGAAAGCAATACTTTTTTTTATGGAATAATATAAGAAAGTAAAAATATCCTAGAAAGATATTCATTTGAATGAAAATATATTCTTTTCAATTTAATTTGACGTTACGCATATTTCTGATATTCACAACAAATATCCACGTTCACCATAAACAACCAAACAATGGCAGGATGATATTTTTAAAAGATTTGCTCCAGTTGAGTCCTCTTCCTGCAAGCCACGATTGTCAAAGGATTATCGCAGTCTTGGGATATTCGTCATATTTCTCTGTTGTAAAACTCAAAATAGGGGAATAAAAGAAACAGAGCATCACAGAAATAGTAGGGTAGTAGTGAGAAAAATCTTGAGTTCAATTTCTACTACCACAGTGCCCGACTTTTCCAAACAGCGTAAAATGAGTCATGAGAAATTCAAAAAATATATGAAAGTACTTTAGAGTCCTCATTAAAACGTATGAAACATTTATGCCTTTTAATGCAATTGCTAGCTGCAGAATTTCTAGCCCACAGCTAGCGATCACTTTTATAGCAATCACTTTTCTTTATTCAGCGTAGCAGATACGTAAGCCCCTTTGTCCTGCTGAGTACCAGTGCATAGACGGTATCCAATCCCCCTCCCCCCTTGCATACTATGCTCATAACCGCACTCGGATATTAAATATGAATGTAATAATCTAATGCAATAATCTGCAAAATTAATTTGCAGCGAATTCATTCATTTGCTGTTTTATAAAGTTTTACACAGGCAGAATTACTATAAGCATATTTTATTTCAAACAATCCCTTTCTTACAAGCAAATGAATTAATAGGCGCAATAAAAGAAATTTGAAACCGGGATAGCCCAGTGGTTATGGCGTGAGGATCGTACAAGCAAGACATCATTCATCCCAAAACTCTCCCTTGTTTATGCGAAGTATGGACACGTTAAGTCAGTAGATCGGAAGTTCTTTCCGAGAGGTGATGAGCAGGGGAAGAAGGGTATGGTCCCTGTAGATGCCACCCCCACTGAGTTCCTGTCTGAATTGGATGGTATTAGGTAAAGTCTTTTTAGTAAATTTCTACCATGGTGTGCTTGGAGTCTTTGGAGCAACAGAAACTACAATATATAATCCCTTTACCATGCACTTCTGCCTTATGGGCTTAATCTGGCCTTATTGCAGACAAGTTAAATAAGTAACAACACCACCATAAAGCAAAATTTCCCCAATATTACACTTCTCTGATCCTCGGTTGGCTTAGCATCTGGCGCCTGTCTGGAAAATCTGTTTTGGTAACAGTCGATCAAAATATTTACGGCGACGGAAGTGTTGCAAAATGCGAAGAACTTAAATCCTAAAAATTGACAAATCTCGACCGATGAATATTTTTAAAAGGTCCAAATATTGAAGGTTAAGGATAATAAAATGTCATGACTGTAGAATGATTATTTTACAGGTGAACGGAATATAATTTATGTTAGACTAAAAACATGTTTGTTTTTTCAACGGAAAAACATGCTTTTTACATAGTCGCCAAAAATTGGAAAACAGTGTTACGGACTCCATTCAAAATTCGTAAAAAAGAAGTATTCTTTGTACATTAGGACTGCGTTGACAGATTGAAACTATCTGATAATTTTTTCGCGAAGCTACGAACGCCTTGTGAAAATTGCTCAAAATATACAAAACAATGTTTCAGCTTTAAATAAATAAGGATTTTTTATTATTCTCTTCAGGCATTACACGCACAAATCACTATTTGCACTTCTCATTTAAAAGAAACTGCTACTTTCCACACCAAGAAATCACATTTTAAATCGCCGAAAGGACATATATAGAAATATAGTTAAGAACGTTTTAATTCTGTTAAATGTTTAAAAAATAATTTTTATTATATATATATATATATATATATATATATATATATATATATATATATAGGTTAATAACTACAGTACTACAGATTCAATATAGAACTAACATTTGTAAATTTGCGCATATGCAGCAGATATTTTACAATGTGTCAATAATAAATAAGATAAAATTAAAAATAAAAATAAAATAGTTATACTAATTTAAAACATGATAAGTGTCATACCCTGGTTCAAAAACAATACGGAGGAAAATTAATTAAATATGATATGATAGGAAATATCAGACAAAAGGAAAACAATGCTACCATAAAAGACAAAATGATCTTAATTTCAAATATGAATATTACACATGAATTTCTCAGCATTCAAGAGCGAAGCATACTAATCAAGTTCAAACAACAAAGGATTATCAAAATCTGGAGGCTCAAAATATTAAAATGACAAAATCAGAGAAAAGATACAATCCGAAAATATGAAATAGGATAGAAGCTCTGTGAATCCAGCTTATCAAGGATCTTTGCATCCACAGAGGTTCCAAATGTGTTTCGCTCAACGATACAACTACATGGTTGAAATAACGTCAAAAGATCCGACACATTTCCAGACAATAACATTAACGAAAATAACAAAAATAAGCAAAAGGAAATTGGAAGGAATATAATGAAAGTGCATTAAGCAAACATATAAGCAATCTAACCAACAATCCACAATGATTCAGATAGAATTAAAGTCTTACCTTTCTTCACCATTATACAAGACACATTTTCGTTGCGCTAAACAAAGTATTAGGAAAGAGTACAAGAGAGCGCCATCTGATGTGAATTATAGGAAATACTTCTGCATGTTTAACCAAAGGAATATACAAATTTATAAGTTTCAAACCCAATAATTAGAGATATAAAGATAAAATAAAAAAATAAAAAATATATATATATAAAATATTAAAAAAAAAAAAAAAAAAAATAATTAAAAATAAAAATAAATTTATGCGCAATAAAATAAGTAATAATTAATAATTAACAATTATATAATATGTATCCAAATCTTATTATTAAGAAAATAAAATCTCAAAGATTATTTTAAAGTTCAAAGTATACAATAGCAATTTCAAATTAGACTAAAACAATAAATAATATATTATAAATAGTATTCAAAATTTCTAAAGTGATATTTAACAAAATTAACTGGATATGATTCATTCTTACAGTATCGAAATAAATCTGCAAGATGGTTACTGTATTGTGTATTTTCACATAACCTAAAAATCCTATGAAATTGATTTATTAAAATATTTTTATATACCTGTTTACTCATACATGAATTAAAATTGATTATCTTGTGAATTTTAAAAGGAAAACTTTTTCTTTTATCATAAATGTTTGACAAAAATGAATATTCATTATCAAGAGATAGAGTTAAATCTAAGAAATTAACGCTAGACGAGAAGTTGCTTTCGTTTGGTAAAAGGGATAGATTTGGAGGATAAAAATCAAAATCTATATCATTTGATGAGGGAGCTATTTTAATGAGAATAACATCGTCAATATATCTATAGAATGTATATGCAGAGTTTATAAAATTTGACTCGTAGAAGTGTAGATAAAGATTTGCGAGAGCTGAACTGGCAGAGCCACCCTGTGGAACACCCTTAATTTGCAAATAAATTTTATTGCCTTGCATCAAGTAATTATTAAAAATTACACACTTGAGAAGGTGGTGCACATAAGAATGATCGAAATTCAAATTTTGTCTATTATAGAAAGATTTAATAATATCCCAAGTTACTTTATATAGATCTTTTATGTCAATATTGTTGAAAAGGTCCTTAAAGTCATACGTTTTAAAACCCAAAATATTAATCGTATCCAACTTTTGAATTAATTGATAACTGTTATTGATAATATGAGAAGTTGAATTATCATTTATATTAGAGATGATTTTATTAAGAATAACCAAAAGAGATTTACTAGCGACAGTTGCATATGATTTATGTCCTATAGTTACAGATCTAAAAGAGATAGGATTTTTATGAAATTTTGGGATCATGACAATATAAGGGAATCTTAAATTCTTGCAAGGTAATTTTAATAATTTATGAAAAGCAATAATTTTCTTAGATATGGATGTTGCTGAAGAATCAATTTTTTTAAAAATATCATTGTGATTTAAGAAATCGTTTAAGATTTGTACATAATATTTTTTACATATGATGGCGTAATTGTTGGCAGCTTTATCCACATATGTGATGACAAATTGTGATTTTAGTTCATTAATTTCCTGCTTCAAGTTTGTATAGTTTAATGTAGGTTTAGTTTTAGGCAAGTTACCTAAAAGATGTTTGATGTTTGTCAGAATGCTAACCTTCCACATATCGAAAGCTTCAATAGGATAGTTTTTACTACAAGCAATTTTGTATATGAATTTTTCTAGATCAATATTTAGTTGTTTAATTAAAAGAGAGTGATTTAATGTATTTTGGATTCGGAATTTGGTACCATAAAGCATAAGATTTTTAAGTGCTACATTTTGAACAATATTGAGATCACCAGTAATTATGTGTTTATGATTGCTGTCTATATATTTAGAATAGTTTGGCTGGTTACAGACACATAGTAAATTGGGAGAGGAATTTTGATTCATAATAGATTTAGATATATCATTGTAATTGAAAATTTGCCTACCTAAAGGGGTATTATATTTAAATGTTTTGAAAATTTGAGTATTAGGAACAGGAAAGCAGTGTTTATACTGCTGAAATAAATAATTAAAATTTATATTATTGTAAAGTGAATTTTTGTAATTAATTACACAATAAGTATTATATGTTTTATTTGGATGATAATTAGAGGTAGGAAAGGGTTGAATGTACAGATGGAGGTTTATAAAATAAGCTCGTGTTATAATTAGATCATATAAAAGGTGTGAAAAATGCTCATCCTGATTAAATGACTTTAAGAATATATTATAAACTTGATTTAATATTTGTTTTTTAATATTGAATACCCAGGTTTTTAGAGAATTTATGTTACATGAAGATTTAAAGTTTTTTCTTAACTCAGTAATTTTAGCTTTTATGTTCAGATTTTGACACTTTTTATTGTTGTAATTTCCTCGCTTAGATCTTTTTGATGAGGCACTAAACGAATTATAATTAAGGATGTTAAATATGGAGCTATCAAAATTTGGATTTTTATAGGTAGTTTTTACTACATTTTTATTATTATACATTTGATTTAATCCATATGGAAAAATAGTTTTATGCTGTTTGATTAGTGAATTTTCAAAATATAATCTATCAGCAGGATTCTTTACCAATTCTAGAATCGAAATTGAAATATTATCAATACCATGATGGTCAAAGTGGGCATATTCAAAATTATTACCAGTGTGATGATATGCAGCAGGAGGAAGATGTGTATTGAGTGATGCTCGAGAACTAAATTTCTTAACATGGTTACGATGAACATTAAAACGAAGGTGAAGAGGGGTGCTTGTTTGTCCAATATATGAGATATTACAAGATACACAAGTTAATTTGTAAATGCAGTTATACACTTTACAAAAAGTTAAATATTTAGGGTTATTATTATTAATCTGAGAGGGTAAAGCTAAAGGACAGGTCTTACAACGTTTATCCCGGCAAGAACGAAAATACATGAGTTTTGGTGAGTAATGATGGCTTGGCATCGAAGAGTGTCTACAAAACATGAAAGATAAACAATTGGTTGCTTGATATCGATCCCCTATATCCCAATTTATATAGGTTACCGGGCACTAATGTATTGAATAACAATTACACTATTTTGCCAGGCGCTAACCAAAAATAATAAAACTAATCATAGTAGAGAGATTTTCATAGAGTTAATAAATGTACAAAGTACAAAGGTTAAATCCAATATTTAATTATAAATAAATGTGAATATATAAATCCTTGAATATATATAAAACTAAATATAAATATTAATATATATTAATGGAAATGTGTCGGATCTTTTGACGTTATTTCAACCATGTAGTTGTATCGTTGAGCGAAACACATTTGGAACCTCTGTGGATGCAAAGATCCTTGATAAGCTGGATTCACAGAGCTTCTATCCTATTTCATATTTTCGGATTGTATCTTTTCTCTGATTTTGTCATTTTAATATTTTGAGCCTCCAGATTTTGATAATCCTTTGTTGTTTGAACTTGATTAGTATGCTTCGCTCTTGAATGCTGAGAAATTCATGTGTAATATTCATATTTGAAATTAAGATCATTTTGTCTTTTATGGTAGCATTGTTTTCCTTTTGTCTGATATTTCCTATCATATCATATTTAATTAATTTTCCTCCGTATTGTTTTTGAACCAGGGTATGACACTTATCATGTTTTAAATTAGTATAACTATTTTATTTTTATTTTTAATTTTATCTTATTTATTATATATATATATATATATATATATATGCATTTTATTTTTCTCATGATTGATGATTCTTTATTTAATACTTATTTTTAATTTGTAGGCATATTTTAAGTTAGGGTTTTGTGAGTTACACCTCCTCTCTATTCTATCATTGGATTTTCATATTATATTTTTATTATATACTGGGGGCTCTGCCCCCTGCTCGCGCAACCGCCTTCGGGAGACTTTGCCTCCTACTCGCTGCGGCTCTCAGAGCTCGATTCATATCTATATATCCTAAAAATTCTACTTTCAGAAATCTCTTTTCTACCCCTGCCTATTCTAAGCAGAAGGAAAAAGCAGGGATTTTCCTTCGCCCAGGGAATCCAAAAACTGAATTCCTTGATCATGAGTTCGCTTCGCGAGCTATTTCAAACCAAACTAAAGTTTGAATCGATAAACGATTTATCTCACCCCTATTATTTCTCTATAAATGTACCAAATTTCATATTTTTGTATGCTACAGTTTTTACAGTACGAGACAGAGAAACCACTAAACGTGCCGATACGAAAAAAAAGGCCACTTCAGAGACGTATAGAAAGTAAAATATCTTAAAAACTACATCGAAATTAAACAAGAAAGATCAATCATGCATAAAGCATTGATTATGAAACACTTTCCAACTTTAATGCAATTTTATTTAAACATGTCTAAAATGCGGTACATTCCTCGGTAATATTTTTAAAATTATCACAATACTACATTACATTTGAAATATTTATTATATTTGATTCATTATATTTGAAAACTTAAAACTTCATCGAAAAAAATGAACTTCATTCAAATGACGGCATTGAAATATAAATTGCCTGGTTTAAAAATCTCTAAAATGCGATACATTCCTCGGCAATATTTTAAAAATTATTATAATACTGCATTAATTTATTATACTTGAAAATTTCATCGAAAATAAATGAACTTTATTCAAATGACGTCATCGAAATATAACCCGTTTCTATATAAAAGCAGTATTTCATTCATTAACATTTTTCCAATCTTTTCATTTACCCTAATACTAAAATAATTTATTTTATTTAAAAACCTAAAACCATGGCGTTACAAGTAATTTAACTCTATGCTTAAAACTTCATCGAAAACATCGTCTGGGTTCCCTGTGTAAAATCAATTAATGTTTTATTCATATCAGCTATATTGCAGACTCCATAAACTAAATAATTTTGCGTTAAAGAAATTTAGCAATTCTTATACAACTCATTCTACATCTTTTGGTGTTTCCTTCCGAGAGGTTGGTGGTAGGGGAAGGAGGGTACGGTCCCTGTGGATGCCTCCTCCACTGGGTTCCGGTTTAAATTGGGTGGCACATCCCGGCCGTTCAAACTGTTACCTTACACCTTTCCGGTAGGTCAGATGGTCTGGGTCTCAACAACAACGACATTTTTTGGTGTTTACATTTTCCACAAATGAAAATTAGGCTCGGTTATACAAATAATCAAAGCTTGACAATCATTTAAACTCAAATATATTGCAATTGCGTTGTTTCAGTATGTAGATGCACACAATTTCAGCAAACATAAAGCGGTTTTTGGACGGATACAACACTAAATATGAATTAAAAAGAACTTTAAAAATCACGATTTTGATGCAAGATGGATGCCATATTTTATTTTGAAGTGGGTCACGTGATCTCTTCATATAATAGTCACGTGATATCCTCATATGAAAGGTGTTATTATTATTTTAATTTTTATTTTAAAAACTACTGAATATATTTTGCTGAAATTTTTCTTATATATTTTATGGGATATTCCTAAAACTTTCGAAGCAATTTGTGAATTTTAAATCCGCTTAAAAAATATTTGAAGAATAAGGTCCCATAGGATTCAATGTATTTCATTTCTTCAACCCAGGTTCAATCCAAAACTAATTGGGTGATATTCATTTTTATTCCCATAGATCCCACAGACCGTCTGAACAACATACTAAAATTTCATTTTGATAAAGTCATTTTTACGGCAGTTATCGTGCTACCGGACAGACAGACAGACAGACAGACAGACAGACAGAATGAACAAAGTCATAAACACTTTTCAACTATGTTGTAAAGTGTTAAAAAAGGGGGATCCGTTCTGCAAAAATTCACTCATGTAGGTACCTGCCTGCAAAAATTCGTGGTCTTGCAATTGTTAGTCTATTCAAGACGCGAACTTGCAGCTCAAATATTTTGTCTTTGATTTTGACATTAAACATTTTTTGAACTACAATATATATCAACAAGAAAGATCAATCATGCATAAAGCATTGATTATGAAACACTTTCCAACTTCAATGCAATTTCATTTAAATATCTCTAAAATGCGATACATTCCTCAGTAATATTTTAAAAATTATCACAATACTACATTATTTTTTATATTTGAAAACTTAAAAGTTCATCGAAAAAAATGAACTTCATTCAAATGACCTCAATATAAATATAAATTGAATATAATTTGAAATATAAATTGCCTGGTTTAAACATCTCTAAAATGGGATACATTCCTCGGAAATATTTTTAAAATTATCATAATACTACAATAATTTATTATATTTGAAAACTTCCTCAAAAACAACTGACATTTATTCAAATGACGCCATCGAAAAATAACACGCCTGGCTCTCTCTATAAAAGCAGCATTTCATAAACATTCATTTCATTCATAACATTCTCCCATTCATTTCATTCATCACAGTACTAAAATAATTTATTTTATTTAAAAACTTAAGACCATGGAGCTACAAGTAATTAAACTCTATGCTTAAAACTTCATCGAAAAAAATCGTCCTCTTCTCTGTAAAATCAATGAATATTTCATTCATATCAGCTATGCAGACTCCATAAGCTAAATAATTTTGCGTTAAAGATATACAGCAATTCTTATACAACTCATTCTACATATTTTGCTGTTTACATTTTACATAAGTAAAAAATAGGCTTCGTTGTAGAAATAATCAAATTTGGATGATCATTTAAACTCAAATATATTGTAACTGGTTTTGTTTCAGTATGTAAATGGGCAGAATTTATGCAAAAATAAAGCGGTTTTAGGACGACGGATACAACACTCAATATGAATTAAAAAGAACTTTAAAAATCACGATTTTGTGACAAGATGGATGCCATATTTCATTTTGAAGTGGGTCACGTGATATCTTCATAAAATGGTCATGTGATCGCTTCATATAAGAGGTGTAATTATTATTTTAATTTTTATTTTAAAAAATGCTGAATATATTTTGCTGAAATTTCTTTATGTATTTTATGGGATAATTTGAATATTACCTAAAATTTTCGAAGCAATTTGTGAATTTTAAATCCACTTAAAAACTGTTTGAAAAATTAGGTCCCATAGGGTTCAATATATTTCATTTTTTCAACCCGGGTTCAATCCAAAACTAATTGAGTGATATTATTCATTTATATTCCCATAGATCCCACAGACCGTCTGAACAACATATACTAAAATTTCATTTTGATTAAGTCATTTTTACGGCAGTTATCATGCTAACGGACAGACAGACAGGCAGACAGAATGAACAAGTCATAAACACTTTTCAACTTTATTGTAAAGTGTTAAAAATGGTTTATTTCAGCGTATTCCCCAAAGCTTTTTCTACAAGTGTATCAAATTTCATATTTTTTATATGTAAATATTGAGAGAGAGAGAGAATCTTCATAAAGCTGCCACTAGAGTTTCTTGTTACTATTTTTTTTTTGCTTTAAAATTCAATTGTATGATATATTGAAAATTAATTATATATGTATTTGAATATCGTAATAAGCTGTCACAGAGTTTTTTTTTATGTATCAATTTTCACTTTTATTTATTCATTTATTTTATATCTGCCATAATAGCTTTAAAGGAGAATGTTGGGGGGCTCATACTCTTTTTCAGTAGCAATTGTTATCGGTAACGACATTTTTTACCGATCTCATTAACGTTTTATACAATAAAATTAATTAATCGGACAACATGATACGGTTGATTCTCAATATGTCGTGCAAATCATTTTTAATTCATAAATACAATCTAAATGAGAAATATATGAAAATTTAATTGTCTTTAAGATATGCACAGGATCCTGACGAAAATTAATTTTTTTTGTTGTTGTTACAGCGGAACTCACTCGGCGACTTTTAAAAATATTATTTATAACGGCTGTTCAGAAAAAAGGTTGAACCGATTTGAATGATTTTGTATACACAAATAAAACTGATCCATTCAGATGATATAACGTAGACTAATTTTCAATATACTGCCACACAAATTATTTTTAATTTATGCAACGCAAACGTACAAAGTAATGTATGAAAGTTTAATTAGTTTTCAAAGCTATAAGGGCTTCTGCAGAAAATTAAACATTTTTTGTATTCTAGATATTGATTTTCAGAAACATTGCTTGCAAAGCATGCAATTTGTTGAAGGTCCAGACCATCCGAGTCATCCTAAGGACTCGAGCAACCATTTGGACGGCCGAAAGCATGCATCTTGTGTAAAAATCGTGATTTTTAAAGTACTTTTTATTAACACTTTACAACATAGTTAAAAAGTGTTTATGACTTTTTTAATTCTGTCTGTTTGTCTGTCTGTCTGTCCGTTAGCATGATACCTGCAGTAAAAATGACTATCAAAATGAAATTTTATTATGCTGTTCAGACGGTCTGCGGGACCTATGCGAATATAAATCAATAATATATCACCCAATTAGTTTTGGATTGAACCCGGGTTGAAGAAATGAAATATATTGAACCGTATGGGACCTAATTTTTCAAACATTTTTTAAGCGCATTTGAAATTCACAAATTACTTCGAAAATATTAGGAAATATTCAAATTATCCCATAAAATATATAAAGAAAATTTCAGCAAAATATATTCAGTAGTTTTTTAAATAAAAATTAAAATAATAATTGCACATTTTATATCAAGCGATCATGTGACCACTATATGAAAAGATCACGTGACCCACTTCAAAATTAAATACGGCATCCATCTTGTGTCAAAATAGTGATTTTTAAAGTTCTATTTAATTCATATTGAGTGTTGTATCTGTCCTAAAACCGCTTTATTTTTGTTTAAATTCTGTAAATCTACATACTGAAACAACGTAATTACAATATATTTGAGTTCAAATGATCATCCAAATTTGATATTTTTTCTACAACGAAGCCTAATTTTCCCTTATGGAAAATGTAAACACCAAAAAATGTAGAATGAGTTGTATAAGAATTGTTGCATTTCTTTAACGCAAAATTAGTTAGCTCGTGTGCTAGAGTCTGCACTATAGCTGATATGAATGAAACATTCATAGATTTTACATAGAGAACCCAGTCGATTTTTTTGATGAAGTTTTAAGCATAGAGTTAAATTACTTGTACCTCCATGGTTTTAAGTTTTTAAATAAAATAAATTATTATAGTATTGTGATGAATGAAAGGATTGGGAAAATGTTTATGAATGAAAAGATTAGAAAAATGTTTATATATAGGCGATTTATATTTCGATGACGTTATTTGAATAAAGTTCAATTTTTTTCGATAAAGTTTTCAAATATAATGAATTATTTTAGTATTATGATAATTTTAAAAATATTACCGAGGAATGTATCACATTTTAGAGATGTTTAAACCAGGCAATTTATATTTCAATGCCGTCATTCGAATGAAGTTCATTTTATCAAGTTTTAAGTTTTAAAATATAATAAATTAATGTAGTATTGTGATAATTTTAAAAATATTACCGAGGAATGTATCGCATTTTTGAGATGTTTATATAAAATGGCTTTGCAGTTGGAAAGTGTTTCATAATCAATGCTATATGCATGATTGATCTTTCTTGTTTATATTTAGTGTTGTATCCTTTGCTTCGAAAATTTTATGTAATATTCAAATTATCCCATAAAATATATTAAAAAAAATTCAGCAAAATATATTCAGTAGTTTTTTAAATAAAAATTAAAATAATAATTACACCTTTATATGAAGCGATGACGTGACTATGATATGAAAAGATCACGTGACCCACTTCAAAATGAAATATGGCATCCATCTTGTCTCGAAATCGTGATTTTTAAAGTTCTTTTTAATTCATATTGAGTGTTGTATCCGTCCTAAAACCGCTTTATTTTTGTTTAATTTCTGTGCATCTGTATTCTGAAAGAACACAATTACAATATATTTGAATTTAAATAATCATCAAACTTCGATTATTTCTACAACGAAACCTAATTTTCACTTATAGAGAATTTAAACATCCTAAAACCGTTTTATTTTTGTTTAATTTCTGTGCATCTGTATTCTGAAACAACACAATTACAATATATTTGAATTTAAATAATCATCAAACTTCGATAATTTCTACAACGAAACCTAATTTTCACTTATAGAGAATTCAAACAGATTAGGCTGTAAGATGAGTTGTATACGAATTGCTGAATTTATTTAACGTAAAATTATTTTGCCCAGGAGTCCGCAATATAGATGATATGAATGAAACATTCATTGATTTTACAAAGCAGACGATTTAATGGCAGACTTCTTCGATGAAGTTTTATGCATAAATTACTTTTACCTCCATGGTTTTAAGTTTTTAAGTAGAATAAATTATTGTAGTACTATGATGAATGAAATAAAAATGTAGGAATGAAACATTTACCTCTGTTACACAGAGAGCAAGGCGATTTATATTTCAATGACGTCATTTGAATCGAATTTGTTTTTTTCGATGAAGTTTTAAATTTTCAAATATAACTAATTATTGCAGTAGTGTACCCTTCAAATTGCAACCAAATAACTCAACTAAATAATTGGTCAGGGGGTATTACCAGGATTATTTTAGTACTCCCATTTTTACTTTCCCTGCAATACATGGTAATGTATAGGGAAAGTATTGGAATCATACCGAAAATCACAACTGGAGTTTTCGACGGATCTACACGTTTCGAGACCTCTAGAATACGAAAAAACCATTTTTAGCGTGACGTCTGTGTGTGTGTCTGTCTGTCTGTCTGTGTGTCTGTCTGTCTGTCTGTCTGTGTGTCTGTCTGTCTGTCTGTGTGTCTGTCTGTGCAGATTTTGTATCCACTCTAATTAAAAAACTAATGGTCCGAATTTCACAAAATTTTGTAGGTAAGTCACTTGTGGGCGGGGCTAATGCTGATTAGTTTTGGGTACGATTCGGAATAAAAGAACCCGCCTTTTTTGCGAAATGGCCCGCAAAAGCTTGTATCCACTCTAACTGAAAAACTAATGGACCGAATTTCACAAAATGTGGTGGATAAGTCGCTTGTAGGCTAACCTGGTGCTGATTAGATTTTGGTACGATTCGGAATAAAATGACCTGCCTTTTTTTGCAAAATGGCCCGCAAAAATCGTCCAAATCTAAACTAAAGAACTAGTTATACTCAAATATAAACATTAAATGCTGATTTAATACGTAATTTTTAACGACGAAAAGAATAAGACCAACCCCATTACACTAGGTCTAGCCGTTCTCGAGATATTTTAGTTTTTCGTACTTTCCCTACGCCACCTTTGAAAATAAGCCCGGTTACCGCATGAGAACGAAAATTGAATTTAAAGTGAAATAAATTTAGTTAAAATAAAGAGAACGTTAATATAAGTCTGCAGGGAAAGTCATGTGCTGCTCACATCAGATTTTTACTTTCCCTGCAATACATGGTAATGTATAGGGAAAGTATTGGAATCATGTCGAAAATCGCAACTCGAGTTTTCGACGGATCTACACGTTTCGAGACCTCTAGAATACGAAAAAACCATTTTTAGCGTGACGTCTGTGTGTGTGTCTGTGTGTCTGTCTGTGTGTCTGTCTGTCTGTCTGTCTGTGCAGATATTGTATCCACTCTAACTAAAAAACTAATGAACCGAATTTCACAAAATTTTGTAGGTAGGTCACTTGTGGGCGGGGCTGGTGCTGATTAGTTTTGGGTACAATTCGGAATAAAAGAACCCGCCTTTTTTGTGAAACGGCCCGCAAAAGCTTGTATCCACTGTAGCTGAAAAACTAATGGAACGAATTTCACAAAATTCGGTAGATGAGTCACGTATAGGTCACCCTGGTGCTGATTAGATTTTGGTACGATTCCGAAAAAAATAACCTGCCTTTTTTTGCAGAATGGCCCGCAAAAATCGTCCAAATCTAAACTAAAGAACTACGTATGCTCAAATATATCCATTAAATGCTTGTTTAATACGTAATTTGTAGCGAAAAAAAGAATAAGACCAACCCCATTACATTAGGACCAGCCGTTCTCGAGATATTTTAGTTTTTCGTATTTTCTCTACGCCACCTTTGAAAATAAGTCCGGTTACCGAATGAGAACGAAAATTGAATTAAAAGTGAAATAAATTTAATTAAAATAAAGAGAACATGGATATAAGTCTGCAGGGAAAGTCATGTGTTGCCCACATCAGATTTTTACTTTCCCTGCAATACATGGTAATGTATAGGGAAAGTATTGGAATCATGTCGAAAATCGCAACTCGAGTTTTCGACGGATCTACACGTTTCGAGACCTCTAGAATACGAAAAAACCATTTTTTGCGTGACGTCTGTGTGTGTGTCTGTCTGTCTGTGTGTCTGTCTGTCTGTGCAGATTTTGTATCCACTCTAACTAAAAAACTAATGGACCGAATTTCACAAAATTTTGTAGGTAAGTCTCTTGTGGGTGGGGCTGGTGCTGATTAGTTTAGGGTACGATTCGGGAAAAAAAAACCCGCATTTTTTGTGAAATGGCCCGCAAAAGCTTGTATCCACTGTAGCTGAAAAACTAAAGGACCGAATTTCACAAAATTCGGTAGATGAGTCACGTATAGGTCACCCTGGTGCTGATTAGATTTTGGTACGATTCAGAAAAAAATAACCTGCCTTTTTTTGCAAAATGGCCGGCAAAAATTATCAAAATCTAAACTAAAAAGCTACGTATGCTCAAACATATCCATTAAATGCTTGTTTAATGCGTGATTTTTAACGAAGAAAAGAATAAGACCAACCCCATTACATTAGGACTAGCCGTTCTCGAGATATAATAGTTTTTTTCGTATTTTTCCACGCCACCTTTGAAAATAAGTCCAGTTATCAAATGAGAACGAAAATTGAATTAAAAGTGAATTAAATTTAATTGAAATAAATAGAACGTAGATATAAGTTTGCAGGGAAAGTCATGTGCTGCCCACATCAGATTTTTACTTTCCCTGCAATACATGGTAATGTATAGGGAAAGTATTGGAATCATGCCGAAAATCGCAACTCGAGTTATCGACGGATCTACACGTTTCGAGACCTCTAGAATACGAAAAAACCATTTTTAACGTGACGTCTGTGTGTGTGTCTGTCTGTGTGTCTGTCTGTCTGTCTGTCTGTCTGTCTGTGTGTCTGTCTGTCTGTGCAGATTTTGTATCCACTCTAACTAAAAAACTAATGGACCGAATTTCACAAAATTTTGTAGGTAAGTCATTTGTGGGCGGGGCTGGTGCTAATTAGTTTTGGGTACGATTCGGAATAAAAGAACCCGCCTTTTTTGTGAAATGGCCCGCAAAACCTTGTATCCACTGTAGCTGAAAAACTAATGGACCGAATTTCACAAAATTCGGTAGATGAGTCACGTATAGGTCACCCTGGTGCTGATTAGATTTTGGTACGATTCAGAAAAAAATAACCTGCCTTTTTTTGCAAAATGACCCGTAAAAATTGCCAAAATCTAAAATAAAAAACTACGTATGCTCAAATATATCCATGAAATGCTTGTTTAATACGTAATTTTTAACGAAGAAAAGAATAAGATCAATCCCATTACACTAGAACTAGCCGTTCTGGAGATATTTTAGTTTTTTCATATTTTCTCTACGCTACCTTTGAAAATAAGTCCAGTTATCAAATGAGAACGAAAATTGAATGAAAAGTGAATTAAATGTAATTAAAATAAAGGGAACTTAAACATAAGTCTGCAGGGAAAGTCATGTGCTGCCCACATCAGATTTTTTACTTTCCCTGCAATACATGGTAACGAATAAGAAAAGTATTGGAATCATGCCGAAAATCGCAACTCGAGTTTTCGACGGATCTGCACGTTTTGGGACCTCTAGAATACGAAAAAACTATTTTTAGCGTGACGTCTGTCTGTGTGTCTGTCTGTGCAATATATGTATCTACTCTAACTCAAAAACTAATGCATCGAATTTCATAAAATTTGGTAGGTAAGTCTCTTGTGGGTAATCCTGGTGCTGATTAGATTTTGGTACAATTCAGGATAAAAAAAAATCTGCGGGGATTTTTTTTTTTTTTTTTTGCGAAATGGCCCGCAAAAATTGCCTGTATCCACTCTAACTAAAGAACTAGTTAACCAAATTTCACAAAATTTGGTAGATAAGTCACTTACGGGTTTCTCTGGTGCTGATTTGGTACGATCCGAAAAAAAGGTATCTACCTTTTTTTTTTTCTTCTTCTTCTTCTTCTTCTTCTTTCCCTTTTTTTTTTTTTTTTATAATATGACACGCAAAAATCGTAAAATCTAAAATGAAAGACTATGTATGATCAAATGCATTGATTACATGCTTGTTTTATATTTAATTGTTGACGATGAAAAGAATAAGACCAACCCCATTACTCTAGGACTAGCCGTTCTCGAGATATTTTAGTTTTTTCACATTTTTGTTACGCCGGTTTTGAGAATAAGTCCAGTTAGGAGGCTGAATTAAAAGTGTAAATTCAGTGTAATTTTAATTAATTGTGCGTGTTATTTAATGCAATTAAACTCAATTTAATGAATTAATAATGAAATAAAGAGAAAATGAATTTGAGCCTATATAGAAAGTCATGTGCTGCCCACATCAGATTTTTATTTTCAATTCATAGTTGGATGTATTTCTGAGCTATACGCCAAGATCAAACTTAGAGAAACAGTGAAAAACATCTTCGAATCGTCGCAAAGACTGAAATCATTCCATTTAAAGAATTCTAAGCTTCATACTATAAACTATATTTTCTATTTTCTCTATAATATATGGTAATATAAAAAGAAAATATTGGAAAAGGTAGAAAATTGTATCTCGAGTTTTTGACGGATCTGCACATTTCGAGCCCTCTAGAACACGAATCCACCATTTTCAGCGTGGCGTCTATGTGTGTATGCATGTCTGTGCAATATGTATGTATTTACTTTAACTCAAAAATATTCAACAAAAATTTGATAGATCGGTCACTTGCGGCTTACACTGGTGCTGATTAGATTTTGGTACGTTTCGGAAAAATTGAACCTGCATTATTTGTGAAATGGCCCGCAATCTGAAATAAAATACGAAGTATGCTGAAATGATTAAATGATTATTTTATACAAAATTTTTGACACCGAAAAAGGATTTGACTAAAATAATCTTGGAGAAATCGTTCTCAAGATATTTCCGTTAATTAATTTCATATAAGTATGCGTCTTATTTTGCGACTTGAACTCAAATTAATACATTATGAAAGAAATAGAAAACGCATTCTGTTGCGCAAGTTCTTCACGCAAGTCTGTTGGGAAAGTCGTGAGCTGCTACATGAGATATTTTAAATAGATATTCATGAAAAAAAAAGTAGACACTTTACTGTCATTTCTTAGGAGTTCGACACGTGAAAGGAAAGAATATGTTTGAAAGGAAAGAATATGTTTAGCCGCAATCATAGAAATTATCACAAAATATATCGTCATATCTGTTTCAACAGTTGACATCAATAATTATGTAAATATTACTTAAAATTTTTAATTAATATTTCTGATAAATAATTATAAATATTATATTGGCTCTTCAAATTTAATAAAGATCTAGTTATATTTAATTCAAGAGATTCTCTTAAAACAGCTTTCAGCCCAAGACATTTTGGATACCAATTTAAAATCTACTTCAAATTTAAAAGGAAAGTTAATTGTCACAGTAACAGTGAATGTAGAGATAACTATTTCTGAAACAATTTCTAACACAATTATTTATTGATAATTATATTTTCAAATTCAAAAAACAGCAAGCTTTCCTCCTATCAGACTTCCCCGAAAATGATTAGGCCTCTAACAATCAATTAAAATAATCATGTAAAATTTAATTTCATTACATTCGTGCCCACAGACATACAGGCATAATTGTAAAAATGGTTTATTCCTATTCAAAGAGGCTGAAAGTGTGCAAATCCCTCAAAATCCGAGAGTCGAATTTTTGAGATTGTCATAATATTTTCCTTTCACATGTGATGAGTATTGTAGAAAAAGTAAAAGGAAGAGGAACGGCGAAGTTGTACAGTTCAGAAATTGCACTTCGATCTCAAATTGAACAAAGTAGAATATAGACTCACTTCAACTAATGAATGAAAGGTAATCAATAAAAAATCTGATGTGATTACCATATGGCTTTCCCTACATAATGCAATGACTACTTTTTTCACAGCAAAATTATAATGTAAAGATCAACTGCACTATATTTTTTATAGTGATTTAACACCAAATAAGTTAAAATTAGACACTTTTGGCAACTTCTAAGTCCAAACAGGATGATTTATTTATACTTTTGTGAAAAATCTTCATCAAAATGCAATGGACATTCAATTAATGTCCTGTGAAACAAACGAATATGAGCGATTTCTTCGGCGTCAAAATTTAACTTTATTACAAAAATGAACTTCTTTCATGAATGGAACGAATTAGATCTACGAAAACGGTTATTAACAGTTTGTTTTTTTCCGATATCGCATATGGAAAGTGAACATATTTGATTATACCAACTATTTTTTTAATTTTATCACATGCTCTGATGAAATTATTTAAAAAGCGTGCAATATCCCAAGAACGGTTCACGCTAGCGTTCTAAAGTTGGTGTCCTTCATTTCAAAACGAGGCATTGCATATGAAATTATTAGTCATTTAACAGTATTGAAAGTCTTGATTATGAATGAATTTTTCAAAAATATATTCGCAAATTGTGCAATATCTTGAGAACTGTTCATATAAGTATCATTCGTTCTCTAATAAAAAGTTGCACCTAAAGCGATTATTTATTTATCATTAGTGAATGCCCCGAGTTTTAATATTTCTTTGCAAAAATTTAATTGAAAATTAGGAGGTCTTTTGAACATTTGATCGCGTTATAAATCAATAGAGTTCTAGTTTTCGCCGATTGCAATAACCGAATAAAATTATTTTCAAAACACTCATTCATTCATGATATATCGCGTCCATAGACTCACAAATACAAACACTAAGACACACACTAACATATATACACTAAGACACACACTAACACACACTAACATACATGCACAAACAGATATCACTTCAAAAATATTTGTTTCGAGATGAGGGACGCTTGAACCGAGCTCTTCCGTCGAAAACTGAAACTTTCAATTGCAATACTTTTACTATGCATGTAGAGAAGCCAATAGATCGTCGCAGAGTCATCAGGGCATCTATGATTCGAGTCTCCGCTCTGCTGAGACATGAGTTCTTCATAGATTATAAATTAAAGACGAAAATGTAGCCATCCCAGATTGATTGAGGAAAAAAGTCAGTTATATATAGTTTTTTTGTAGCCACATATAAAAGCTTTCAATTATTTATTACGCAAGCTAGTGAGAGTAGAAGATAGCAACAGGATGCAACCCTCTTATATTTAGGTAATAACCACCTTCAAGGCTCACTTTCTACTTTCCCACACTCCCGAGATGGATACTAACGAGGTCAGCAAAAAGAAATAGAGAAAAATTCACTAACTTTCTCTCCTGTCATCTGCCATAACAGCATTCCAGAAATAAATAAATCCAGTTCCGTAGTGGACGGAAACTTTCCACTCCTCCGTCTCTCACTCGGGTGTTCCCATTCAGTTTTTTCCCACTTTCTATTTAGGTCCATAAAAGACGCACACACCTGTTTTTAATCCCCCTTCTCGTAGAAAGTGAGAACAGAAAGATAAGAAATAAATAAGAACGAAGAGAACGAAAATTGGAACGTTCTGCTGTGTCAGAGGGAAGAGGAGGAAAAAGTGATCCCCTGGCTTTTCCTCTCCTATAAACGGCTCTCTTCCGACCTCGTTCGCTGGACTTCCTGATGGCATCACTGAAATACGTGAGTGACCTTACGTTGCACGGGTTTCAGAAATAACACGGGTGTTGCTCAAACATCAGCAATTTATCGCACGTTTTCGACCTACACGGATGGGCCAATCGTCTTTTTTTAGTTTCAACGGAGAATTTTGTAACATTCTTTTAAAGGAAAAACGAAGACACGAGATTTGTGTCACATCGCCAATAGTGTTGCAATACAGATTCGAGAAATACCAATATTGATCCATTTATTATTCTTCCGAGATAAAAAAAAAAATCTGATGTGGGCAACACATGACTTTCCCTACATACTGCAATGACTTTCCCTACATACCCCAATGACTTTACTTCTTTGAAGTAATGGTGTAAAAAATCTGCAACATAATGATTTGGGCATTGAAATAACAGCACATAAATTAAAATTAGGCACTTTTCACTATTTATGAATTCAAACAGGGTGAATTATTTCTATTTAGATGCAAAATCCTCATCGAAATGCAATTAACTATTAATAAATATTCCTGTATGATAATTGATTATTAGTGAATTCTTTGACGTCAAAATACAAAACTAATACATATACGGTATCTTCGCGTGAATGGAACGAACTAAATCCATGAAAATAATGTATTTTTTGCTTAACATTGCATGTGTAAAGTAAACCAATTTTGTAATACTTAAAACTTTCAAAATTTTAAGTAATTTTTTAATAATTTATTTGAAAATACAATATCTCAGAAGTGGTTCATACTAGAATTCTAAAATTAATGTCAAAGTTACGTCAGTAATAATTATTTACTTAACATTATAGAAGGTCTGAGTTAAATACTTTCTCGAAAATTCATTCAAAAATTAGCTGGTCTTTTAAACATTCGATTGTATTTAAAAATCATTTGATTCCAATATTCACTAGTTTTAATAATCTAACCAAATTATTTTTGAAACGCTTCATTCGTTTCTGAGACTAACACATGCGCACTAACACACACACACTGACACACGTCACACTAACACACACTAACACGTACACTAACATACTAACAATAACACACGCGCACTAACACACACACTAACACAACACACACACGTACTAACACACTTAAAACACACTAACATACGCACACACTAATATACACTAACATACACACACTAATACACACTAACACATACACTAACACGCTAACATGCACACACACTAATACACGCACACTAACACACATACACACACAGAGAAACATAATCTCAAGAACATTCGATTCGAGTTCAAGGATACTTTAGACATGCTCTTCAGTCAAAAAATTTACAATCCCACTCGTTATACTAAACACAAATATGTGTTAATAGTTCAATGTAGATTAAACCCTAAGTTGAGCAAATTAAAAAAAAAATTCAATTTTATTTCATAAGAAACATGCACAAATGTATTATGCACTAACTACATTGAGCAATCTCTAAGGTAATTCAATGATTATTAGTTAAACGAATAAAAGCAATGGTTAGGTCTGTTTAACTCAATCAGGATCAGTCTGTATTACAAATTAAATCATAAACGCATAAATTTGAAAAATAGGCATTTAAAATTTGAATTTATGCAAATTTAATAAAAATACGAAAAACAGAAAATAAAAACAGATTGAAAAGTACACGAAAATCGCCTCACTAAAGGTGTGTTCATAGAGGTACCTGGTAATCAAGAAATTATGAGATATACCACATATGACATGTGCTCTACTAGTTAGTAACTGAAAAATCATTTCAATGCAGACAATATTTAACTGCAAACAATATTTATAGTTTATTAAATTTGTATGATTCAATTCAAGATGTCCTTCCCTTCCATAAGAAGCAGTGGAGTAAAAATATAGCATTGCTTCAATCTCTTTTAATTTAAATCCATTTTAGCAAATTGTATTTTATCTCGGCAAAATTGTTTCTAGATTTTATGTATAAAGTTTTGTTAAAATCAACCTGGCTGTTTTTTCTGTATTTCATACGCACAGGCACGCAGACACACCGATTGCAATAGACGTGTTTTTCATTTAAGATACGAGCACACCTAAAAATTGAGACTTTCAAAAAGAGGCATGAGCCATAAAAAATAATGCAACGAATCGGCTTTAACCCGCGAGCAATGGGTTTAGCATGTACCTTACGTCATGTCACGTGTTTTACTCACTAGCACAATTTCTGACTCCAAAACTGTTGGAAACGCATCGCTGAGGAGAGTGATCACTCTAAGTAAGAATATCCGCTTGCACAGATCAGGCTGCAAAATTCCAAATCAAATTGTCAGAAGAGAATTATTCTCCTTAGAATCCACTGCTGCCCTATATTTCGTCAGAAGATGATTCGTTCCGTAAATCACATTATTTGTAAAACCGTTAGGGAACCGGATATGGAAAGAGGAAAATAGCTCTTTCAAAATTTAAAATGTGTGCCGAGAGGTTTCACTCACAATTTAAGATCGAAGTTCCTCAAGCAAATCTAATGCCTTCCTAGTTCGACAAGTAGGATAAATTTGGGGAATAAAAACAAATAAAATAATGTTTTTACCGCTTGTTACACTGAGATTCTAAGATACAAAAAAGAATGAGCTCGTCATGTTGCAATTTTTAACATCCGATTGCAATCGTTGCTTAAATGAGCAGCTATTGCGCAATAAGTTTCAGAAATCCAGTCAACTGTGGATATCGTTTGTAATATCAAAAGCCATAAAATTATAGAAATCAGATAAAACTGGAAATGAAGAAATGATTTTGTAGAAGGATTTTGAAATTTTTAAAAATTCTTTGCTACAAATATTGTGTTGTCTGAATTAGAATTATAGAATTCAAAGACTTCATAATATTACAACAAAATATGGAAACAAAATTATTTGAAGATTTGCAAGTTATGATAAAGCTAGCAAATGTGACTGAATTTTCAGAGTTATGTATGTAGTATTTCATAGAATGTATATAGTATTGAGCGAACAATATTCTGCTCACTAAGAGTTTCAGCTACGCTAAGCAAAAGTTGTTGAACTGTTTTATTCCCTAATCTAGAAAATTCCTTAAACTTTAGTATCTTTTCAAATGCATGGTAATATAAATTTATTAGTTATCGGCATAAATAACTGTTACAGTAATAATAATTAAGCTTTGCGTAAGTGCCAATACTATACTTTACTATAAGTGTATAACCATTTTCAATCTTCTAAGTACCACAGTTCTTTCTGCAGACTATATACTGTGTAATAAACGAAGTAAAATTAAAAAATATGAGGAAAAATGAGAGTTTTCTTCTTGTTACATGACTTGAAATCTATAAATAAATACCTGAAAATGTCAACGATATAATTTATTTATGATTCGTAACGTAAATATTGTTATAAAAATAAAAGTTTCCAAACTTTTTGGGAATTTTATCTTTCTAAATGTATGAAGTACTCTTTACTCACCAAGAATGGAAACTTATAACAGTATACATTTATGCATGGTTAATTTAGTGAAAACTGTACAAATAAATATTGATATATGAAACTATTTATATCATTTTGTTACATGAATTTATCCGACCTTTATATACTTCAAAATAGTTATTACGGAAGTAGTTGATTGAAAAAGTAATTAATCCATTAAAAATTCGCATAAAACAACAAGAATTACTGAAATAAACATTATGGCTGTGATAAACATTATTCAGAAACTATAACATCTCACATTTAACGATATATGAAATTATGAACAATTAAGATTTAGAGAATTATTGAAGCAATCTCCTCCCAGAATAAAAAGTCTGATGTGGGCAGCACATGGCTTTCCCTACAGACTTATATACACATAATCTTTATTTTAATTAAATTTAATTTACTATTAATTCAATTTTCGTTTTCATTTGGTAACTGGACTCATTTTCAAAGGTGGCGTAGAGAAAAAACGATAAAACGAAAATATCTCGAGAACAGCTAATCTAAGTCTAATGGGGTTGGTCTTATTCTTTTCTTCGTTAAAAATTACGTATAAAACAAACATTTAATGGATATATTTCAGCATACGCAGTTTTTTATTTTAGATTTTGTCGATTTTTGCGGGCCATTTTGCAAAAAAGGCAAGTTATTTTTTTCCGAATCATACCAAAATCTAATCAGCACTAGGCTGACCCACAAGCGACTTATCTACCAAATTTTGTGAAATTAGGTCCATTATATTTTTAGCTAGAGTGGATACAATCTTTTGCGGGCCATTTCGCAGAAAAAGGCGGGTTATTTTATCCCGAATCATACCCAAAACTAATCAGCACCAGATTCGCCCACAAGTGACTTACTTACCAAATTTTATGAAATTCGGTCAATTATTTTTTTAGTTAGAGTGGATACAAAATCTGCACAGACACACACACGGACGTCACGCTAAAAATAGTTTTTTCGTATTCTAGAGGTCTTGAAACGTATAGAATCGTCGAAAACTCGAGTTGCGATTTTCGACATGATTCCAATACTTTCCCTATACATTACCATCTATTGCAGGGAAAGTAAAAAAAAGGTTTTTGATGTTAATTAGCATCGCAAAGTATTTTATTATACAAAAAATATAAATACATATATTTTAAAATCCATGTTTCAGAAAAGAAGTTGAAATGGTTTAGAAAATAGACGGAAATATTAGAATATTTCGAGAATTATATTATCGATCCCCTTTTTTATTATAAAACTAGCAGAATACCCGTTAAAAATCAACGGTCTCGCAATAAGCAACCACTGAATATTGTCACTTTTTTAATAATTCGCGTTTCACATTTATTCGGCAAATCGAATATTTTAGTGTGCGGAACCCCCTAAAGAAGAAAATATTGTAAATTTTAAATTGCACACGTCTTCCTTTCGAACTATCTACCAGTACACCAAATTAAAGTCACTATCTCATCCCAAAGCATACTATTTTATCATCTCCTCTTTCAAACATTTTTCTGTCAAACACACCCATAAATGAACATTTTTAAGAAACTCTGCTCGCTTTGGGTTTCTTATTAGATGATTGGCCCATATATCAAATATCAAGCCTCTATCACATTTAAAAGAAGAGTGTCTCATTTATTTCGAAAATCGAACATATGGAAATCTGAAATTGCACACTTTCTTCCTTTCAAACTATCTACTAGTACACCAAATTTCATGTCTTTATCCCATCGTGAAGTATGTTTTTCTATCACTTCATATTTCGAACGTTTTTCTGTATTGCACCCCCTTAAATGATCATTTTTGAAAAACAGCAATAATCGTAGGGTTTTTTTTTATCAAATGATTACTCCATATACTAAATTTCAAGCCTCTATCATATTGTAAAGGAGACGTTTTTCATTTGTTCGTCAAATCGAACATTTTAATGTGCGGCACCCCCTACAATAGCAAATGTTGGAAAACTGAAATTGCACACTTTCTTCTTTTCTAACTGTCTACATGTATACCAAATTTGAAGTCTCTATCTCATCGCGAAGCATGCTTTTTCTATCATTTCACCTTTCGAATATTTTTCTGTGGAGTACCTACCCCCTTAAATATACATTTTTGAAAAACTCCATTCTTCTTGGGTTTTCTATTAAATGATTAGCCCATATACCAAATATCTAGCCTCTATTGCGTTCTAAAAGGAGTGTTTCTACTTCATTCTGAAAATCGAACATTTTTGTGTGCGACGCCCCCTAAAGTCGGAAATATTGGGAAATTGAAATTATGCACTTTCTTTCTTCCAAACTATCTATCCGTACACCAAATTTCAAATCTCTATCTCATCCCGAAGTATGTTTTCTTATCAATTCACCTTTCGACCGTTTTCCTCTGGAGCACCCCCTTAAACGAACGTTTTCGAAAAATTGTAATCGTCTTGGGTGTTTCTATCAAATGATTATTCCATATGCCAAATTTCAAGCCTCTATCAAATTTTAAAGGAGCCGTTTCTCATTTATTCGGTAAAGCAAACATTTTGGTATGCGACACCCTCTTAAGTAGAAAATATTGGAAAATCTGAAATTGCACACTTTCTTTCTTTCGAACGATTTACCCATACACCAAATTTGAAGTCTCTATCTTATGGCAAAGCATGCTTTCTTATCATTTCACTTTTCGAACGTTTTGGTGTGGAGCACCCCCCTCTAGGGAACTTTTTCGAAAAATTCGATTTTTCCAGGGGGTTTATCGAACGATCAAGCCGTGTACCAAATTGCAAGTCTCTATCTATTTGCCTGCTCTACTATCTAAGTGCCTAAAAAAAGCGTGACAGACAGACAGACAGACAGACACTTGGCAATTAGTATATATAGATGTTATAATCATTTGCAACAATATTACTTTCAATAATATTAATTTATTAATTTATTTGTAAAAATATATAAATAATTTCAATTTGGAAAATTAAAGTCATTTCAACAAGTTTAAACGACAAACTTTCTTAAATTGTTTAGAAAGGGTTACTCTCAGTGTTGTAGAAACTCTTGATAGAATGTTTTACATTAGAACGACCAAACAAAAATTAAATTTTAAATAAGAAAATGGGAACGTAGAGCAACATTAAATTTAGACATTTCCACTACTCCAGCGAAGGTAAATTTTGAAAAAAAAGTATTTAGATTAAGTCCAATAATTTTTTGCACTTTTTACAGTGTATTTTAGAACACTTTTAATAGAAACTTTTGAAATTATTTAGAAAAACGAAAGTAAAAATCACAATTTTTTTATTACTCTCTGACTAAGGGGGGGGGGGGGGGATATATAGTTATTTGAAGTAGTATAAACATTCTATAGCGCAGTAATTATTAAGTTTCTGTTTCTCGAGAGGTTTCTACTTATTTTAATCACTGAAAAACGTTTTCCAATTAAAATCATAATTCCGAAGCTCAAAACTGCATATTTAACGAATATAATTGTGTATATACCTCAATATAATAAACAGAATACTTTAATAAGCCAATTCGAAAGGAATTTCACAAACCTTCTTTCAAGGAATTAATGACATATTTATGCCCAAGTTTTCTTAAAAGATGTTTCTTAAAACCTGTTTTCTAAAAATTTCCAGTTTCTCTTCTCTTTCCATTTTAAGATTCATATTAATAGAAGCGCTTGAAGCATAAAAGATTTTGAACTCAATGAACTTATATTTTTAGAGCAGACGCAGATGAGCTATTGTGGATTCTGCGAATAAATAATATAAAAAAAAAGAGTACAAGTTTAACAATGCCAGTTCAAAATGCGTAATTCTGTTATTAATCCACTACCTAACAAATTGGAAATTTAATTTAAAGATGCTATTAAAATGTGAACAATTCGATCAGAAGCTGTTACGTTTTAGGTGGAACGTTAAAAAAATTACAAAATTACCATAACAACTATTTTCTCTTTCATTTGCTTTTATAAACTTTAAATGAAAGCGCACTTATTCAATAATAAATCTGATGTAAGTGGAAGATGACTCGCACTACAAACTCAAGTTCATTTTCTCTTTCATTGAGCGTAACTGAACAAACTAACAAGGATACTTATTTGAAAATATATCAATTTAACATTTCATTTTCATTTAGTTCCATAAAAGTTAAATATCTGAGGATCGGTTAATACTTGAGTAATAGAGTCTTTTTCATTCGTTGTATCATCAGAAATTACTTAATAAAACTGACATTTAATTAATATATTTAAGCATTTTAATTCAAGTCTTTTATTTCAGATTTTAACGATAGATGATTTCACAAAAAAATGGCTAGTTCTATTTCTCCGAATTACACCAAAATCTAATCTGCACCAAGATAATCCACAAATGACGCCCTGCCAAATTTAGTGAAACTTTGTAAAGCAGTTTTTGTGCTAGGTTGGATACATACATTGCACAAACACACAATCACACATAAACATACACACACAAAGTCAGACAGTCTGACACACAGAGACGTTCCATTAAAAATGGTGAATTGCATTTTAGAGTAACCGAAACGTGCAGATTCGTCGAAAACTGGTTTTGATCTTATTCCATTCTTTCCTTATACATTATCATGAATTGTAAGGGAAGTAAAATGAATATACTATCGGTTTTGTGCACTGTTAAAAATCTAGACCGCACATAACTTTCCTTACAGGCTAAAATATGTTTTTTCTTACTTTATATTCATCAATTTTCTATCGCACAAAATAATACATAAATAGATTCTTATTTGAAATTGTGTCGTATTTTCAGTTTTAAAATATATTTCCCTTTTCATTGGTTTTCTTAATGATGCTAAGTCGCTAAATTTTCAAAAACACTAAATATCTGGATAACGGTTTATTCAAGAATAATGGCAACGATTTTATTATCATTTTTATCAATAATTCACAAGCAAGCATTTAATTTATTTATTAAATTGAATTTAATATTTTATTACTAATTTGCAATTTTGCGAGCCATTTAAAAATAGCGATATTTTCTGATATGTAACAAAATTAAATCAGCACTTTTCATGAAATTTTGCATCTCATCCGACTGCTAAATTTCATGAAGAGATGGATAGTTTTCTTAGCTAGAGTAGATTTATTCATTACATAAACGCATAGACAGATTCCGACATTACAATAAACATAGTTGAATAACATTCTAGGGTGTTCAAAACATACGTATAAATTCATCAAAAATTCCAATTCGAATTTTCGACCCCTCAATGATTTCTCTCTCTCTCTCTCTCTCTATATATATATATATATATATATATACTATAAATTCTGAGGAAAGTAAAGAAGTGCAAAGGGTGGTATCAATATAAATGCTTCAATCGTACTTAGTCAGGTTTAACATTTAAATTAGAAAGATATCAGAAATATTTTTCTTTCTCAAAACTTTGTAATATAAATGTTGGACTCATGAAATTAGACAGAAGGAAATAAAACCCCTATGAATGAAAAGCTTTAAAGTACTGTAATGCTTTGAAAATTATATCTAGATGTCACTAGTATTAGTAAAGTGCAATATATTCTTTTTTGACACAACAGAAAGGTGTAGTGTTGAATGTTTTTATTTTTAATTATTTTTACATTAAAGTTCCCTAATTATGAGTAAAAATAATGAGTATTTTTCTTAGTTATAGGATATGGGACAGAATATATGGAGGCAAAAATAAATTGAAAGCTAAATTAAAGTTGAATACGGGAGAATATTCTTTATTGTTTGGGTTCTAATTTGCATTGCACTGATAATGTATTTCTGCAAAATTAACAGGTCCAATTAATATTTTTAATACAATACGAACCTTTCACCATAGAAATACATACAATGCAGTGGGACTTATCTATCCCATCGCCAGCTTAATTTATAGTCTCAAACAATTTTTACGGCTTCCCAACATGAAGCTTTGCCGCCTTCCTTTCACCTCTATAGTCGGAATCTTGCTGAAAAACGATGTTTGCATTACTGTTGTCACAAATTAATATTATGAAGTTAATAATATTAATAATATTTACATTTACGTAGCAATTTAATGTTGCCTGAATGGCATGTTTTAATAAAGAGTATCTAAATGAAGAACATATTCTTATGTAGATATAATTGAATTTTAGCATAAAAAATAATAATAAGGCTCTATTAACCTATCTGAAAACCTGTTAGTTGCCCAATAAGCAAGATTTCACAGTGATTTTTTATGCAGTAATCTGTGACGCGGGGTTTTCGATCACCCTTCCTCACGCCATGAAAAAATACAAACATTGATAAGTTCACGAATGCATGAAAATTTTCAGAAAGATTTGAGCACTGTAGTTGTTCTCTAATTATATTCGCTGATAAGAATGCAAGACAAAAATATTGCTTCCATTTTCTGCTTGAGGGATGCAATATTTCTAAATATAAATCGTACCATGTGCGTGTGTCGGAAAAGGACGATTTTGAACTTCTGACTTGGGCTAAAATTCCTTTCCTTAAATCCATTAAGTATATAAACTGTATATGGGATTACTTTTTCAACTATTTAGAGATTGTAACACATTATTTCATCAGCATATTTACAGATTTTGGTAGAATTTCATCTAGGTTTTGATTAGTAACATCTTTTAATTGCTGGATGAAGACTTCCAACAAATTTTTCCACTCACTAAACGGGCACCAATTTTGAATGGATAAAATGTCACTTAATTTATCAATGTATAAATAATTTAAAATATTTTTTTCATGATGCAGTAATAATTTTATAGAAATAATTTTACTAGATATTTTAATATAGTGGGAAGTGTAATAAGACAAGCCACGGTTACAAGCCACGGCAAATCGAATATCTATAATCGCCTTTGATTCATGCATTATTATAAAATCTACAGTATTAATATTTCTACTTTGGAAACTCATTGAGCGATGAAAAATCATTTCAAACTCATAAACTTTCGATTGATCCAGATAGCAGTAATTATTATAGCCATTTCAGGGTCACCATTCACTAAATGTGAATATCTTCATTGAGTTTGTTGTTTTTAAAAGATTCGTCGGATTATTATGGGATTTTTAATATATTCTACGAAATTTTAATAACCATAATCTATTTAAATTTATAAATTACATATTTAATTAAGTATAAGTAATGAAACTTAACTAATGCTACCAGAAAAACCTTCATGCAGGTCAGATGATTCTTACCTTCAAGATCATTCTACAAAGCTATCATCATGAGCCCTGCATTTTAGGAATCACTTTAAATATATACAGACTTGCAGCATCAGAACATACATAAGTGAAACACGAAGAAATGTGTGTTATCAAACTGCATTACAAAATTCCCGTATTAGCAATTTGCAATGGTTAAATATTTATTTATCCGAATTTAAAGGCAACATACATTTTAATTAGCATTTTTACACTCGGCCAAAACTAAACTAATTCATCTCATCAGAATCTTAGCTTCACAGACAAGAAACTCTTAAATCATCGGAATGGTATATTTTTCTATAAATCAAAAAACGCAGTCTGTTACTAAATTAATGCTCCTAAGCGTTATATTTGACTCCAGTGAGATTTTCTTTCATTCGACCTTTAAATCACTATATAAACGAAGTACTATTAAATTTTTGACAGCAAGTACTATTGCATTTTTTTATTGCAACGAAGTACTATTACATTTAAGACCAAATAGATCAAAATTGTCAAGAATTCATTACAAAAAAAAGGGAGCTACAAAGCCTATATAATGAAGCAAAAAAATCATTTTGGATACTTTTTATTTTCCTACAGTGCATAGTAATGCATAGGGAAAGTATTGAAAAAGGGTCGAAAATCAGAACTCGGGTTTTTGACTGCGCGTTTCGGCCAGTCAGAAACACGAATCCAATATTTTCAACGTGGCGCCTATGTGTATGTCTATACAATGCAGATATCCACTCTATCTCATAAACTATTTGACGAAATTTTACAAAATTTGATAATTCACTTGTGAATTACTCTGGTGTTGATTGGATTCTAGTACGATTCCTGAAAATAGGACAGGCAATTTTGTGAAATAGCCCACAAAACGCGGCATAATAATAATCACGAACTAAATATGCTGAAATGCATTAATTAAATTTTTACTCTATACGTAATTGTGAACGACGAAACAAATAAATAAGATCATCCCATTACGTTAGGATATACCATTCTCTAGGTATATAGGTTTTTGAAATTTTGGGGAGGTGACGATGTTTTTCACTGTAATTAAAACCTTTTCAATGAAATTTCCTAAAATTTGGTAGTTAAGTTACTTGTAGGTTGCCATAGCACTGATTTGATTTTGGTAAAAGAAAAAAATTCTAAATAACGCACAAAAAATTGTGAATCTTAGATAAAATATTTAATAAGATTAAATATATTAATAAACTGATTTTCCTATGCAAAATGTTTAACAATGAAACAAATAAAATGAACCCCATTACCCTAAGTCGAACCGTTTTCGAGATATTTAATTTTTTGGGAATTTCAAGGAGCTGGCGACGTTTTAAAAAGCGCTAAGTTGCCTAATGAAAATAATAACGTATTTAAATAACAAATTGGATATTATCAAATAAGTATCTATATCATTTTGAACAATTACATTCTATTTAATGGATTATGTAAGAACAAATGAATTTGAGTCTGTAGGAAAAATCATTTGCTGCCCCCATGAGATTTTTGGGCATCGTACCTGCGGTGACGTTTATTTCTTTTTCAAGAGGCCTGCTTGC
Organism: Amaurobius ferox; assembly: GCA_951213105.1. NCBI lineage: Eukaryota > Metazoa > Arthropoda > Arachnida > Araneae > Amaurobiidae > Amaurobius > Amaurobius ferox. The sequence continues at coordinate 110,979,420 of OX578144.1, read as the reverse complement.
ACTAACGTGTCAAAAGAGATCTGCACTGACATAAATATCCTCAACTGACGACATCCAAATAAGATATAAACAGCTCTTAATAATATGATAATTGCTTAATATCGCCCCAACAAACGAGAGTGAATTTAAGACAACAGCAAAACCAGTAGTCGGGAAATGGAAAAAGTGATTTGACACAGTTATCCGAACTGGACTGTGATACAATTATTGCACACAACAGATCGACGAGAGAGAAAGTAGACCATGGGTATAAATACATAAACAAACGCCGAAAGATGAATCGAAGCAAAGGGCGAAGTGAAACCGAAAGCTGGAGCTAAAAAAAAGTGGGGGGGAGGGGTAAACGAGGAAATTCGTTGAACTCAACTCTGTCTCGTATTCTTGTTTCTATTTTGTTTTTTACCAAGTAGCAGCGCGTGAGCAGACAGACGAGGATGTGAAAGCGTTTTGGCCACCTGAATAAGGGGCAGTTAACTCTGGAGAAAGTGAGGTCTGATTGATATGTTTGTACCTTATAACAGACTCTTGTCGGAAAAACCAGTCATCTTGCCCAATGACAAGAAAAAATAGGGCAAACACTCTTTCTTAATCAATTTTTAAACATATTATTATATTTTAATAGTATACCCTATTACTAACATTAATGAAACCCCTTGTAACGAAATCCATTTTATATGTGAGGATTTAGAAGAAAATAGTTCAGTTATATGTAATTCTACTTCTGAGATATCGTGGTATATAGCCATTACATCGATAACTGCACCCTTTTTAGTTTTCAATGCATTTAGACAGCGTTTTACTTCTCAAATAAGGGAAACATTTTTACCATGTTCTACGAGCTGCTCATTCAGGAGAAATTATTTTTTTCTATCGATTTCGGAAGTGGAAGAAAGAGACGAATAAAATAATTTATAAAACGAAAGCCATAGTTTAAACCTTGATTTATACAAAACAAATAATTTAAACAAACAAAAACATGATTTAAACAATGGGACTTTTTTTCTCCATTTTGTTGTTTTAATGTTCTCGCTTCATTAATAATTCAAAATTTGTAAGATGAGTTAAATAAAGTCATTCGATTTTACTTTGTCTGCACACATAGTATAATGAACAGGGAACGTATTGTGACAGGGTGGAATATAAGAATTGGAGTTTTTGACAGAAAAACAAGCTTTAAACATTCCTGAACTTGAATCGAACGTTTTTGAAATGATGTCAGTGCGTGTGCATGTATGTTAGTGCGCATGTCTCTAAGTCTGTTGATGCGATATCTTATGCACGAATGAAACGTTTCGAGCGAAATTTGGAACGACTATTACAATCAGTTAATATTGGATCTCCACTGATTTTAAATGCAATCAAATGTTCGTTAAACACAAAATTTTCGAATAAAATTTTGAAAATAATCATAAAATAAAATAAAGTCATGTTACATTAAAAATCCTTTCTTGTATAATTTTACATTAAATTAGAACACTAGCAGGAATCAGTCTCCATAAATTACACATTTTCAAATAAATTCATAGAAAAAATACATACAATTAAAAAAGTGTTAACTGTCGTGAAACATGTTTCCTTTCCATATGCTATATTATGTAAAAAATTTGTTGCCATCATTCTAGTAGATGTAGTTCATTTCATTTACGAAAGAAGATACTTTTTGTAACAGTTTTGTATTTTGACTCCCAACAATTCACCAAAAGTAATTTATTTGTTTGGCTGTCCGTTTGTAATGCTTGAAGATAAAGTTGGCGACAATTTGAAAATGTTGCTAAAGTAACAGAAATTACCCTAAATCTACGAAAATAACGCCAGATTGATACATATTCAATATTTTGGAAAATGAAATTCAATTTAGTTGACAATTCCTTTCGCTTTGGCGAATTAATATTTTTGATTTAAAATGAGTTGCATGGTTTATTGGACAGCTACATTTTGTCAAGTAGTCTAGGATGACATAAATTGAGTTTTTAAAAGATGATATAGTAATTATTTTTCAATAGGAAGTAATATAAGAATTAATAAGTATGACGAGCTTAACATGCAATTTTTATACGCCCATCAAGCGATCTTTACATGGTTGTTATAGTAACGAGATTCGCCTT